>NW_020769327.1:3860490-3879481 GCF_900518735.1 Pseudonaja textilis | reverse complement strand
CTATTCTATTCTATTCTATTCTATTCTATTCTATTCTATTCTATTCTTGTTCTTGTTCTTGTTTCTGTTCCTGTTCCTGTTCCTGTTCCTGTTCCTATCGCTCTTCTAATCCTATGGTTCACTTAACCAAAGCTTAGCACACGGCACCAACACAACTTGTAAATGAGCAAGAATAACTTGGAGCATTTCGCCACTCAGAAACAATGACACAACCAGAAGATCCTTTTAATACCCTTTTAATACAGAGGGTGAAGCAATTGAGATAGCTGATCTTCCCACCTCTCCAGAATACACAATTGTTGTTGGAGTGAAGTAGGAGGCTTAGCCTGACCTCAACTATTTCAGCCCTTGGCTAACATCCCAGCACATGCTGATGTTTTGACGGCCCCACTTGATTTGACTTCATTACTGATTCTGAATGATGTGGAGCCTGGGAGTTCACTGGCAGTCTCTCCAGTGGGTTAAGCCAGCTAGGGAGCGCCGAGGGTTCCACTGTCTTTTGATGTGGGATGAAAAAGGCTTTGCCTGAAGCAGAACTCATATACTAGCCCTGATATCCCAGCCTTATAATACAGATGCAGGAGTGGATGGAGAAGTTTTATGGGGGGAAAATCACTTTGTTTTGTGGTTGGAAAGGGCATACTCAGGAAGTCCTCATACTTTCCACTCAGGTTTTAAATCAGGAAATTTGGGCATGGCATTGGTGGAGAATGAAAGATGAAGAATTGCAACTCAGGTCTGCAATAGATGTTGCTGTGTGTATTGTTTCTGTTACCTATATCAGCCACTGCATTGCATTACATTACATCGCAAGAGCAATGCATTGTAAGAGCCGTGGTGATGCTGTGGTTAGAATGTAGTTTTGCAGGCTAACTCTGTCCATTGCCAGGAGTTCGATTCTGATCGGCTCAAGGTTGACCCCATCCTTCTGAGGTCGGTAAAATGAGGACTCAGATTGTTGGGGTCAATCGGCTGACTCCGTTAACCGCTTAGAGAGGGCTCTAAAGCACTGTGAAGCGGTATATAAATCTAAGTGCTACTGCTATTGATACTGCAGTGCATCATATCCCCATCAGAGGTGGTATTCAGCAGGTTCTGACAAGTTCTGGAGAACCAGTAGTGGAAATTTTGAGTAATTTGGAGAACCAGCAAATACCACCTCTGGCCCCGCCCCATCTATTCTCTGCCTCCCATTGAGTCCCAGATGATTGGCTGGGTCTTCTTTGGTTGCCCTGCACAGGAGAACGGAGCTGGAAAGCAGGTTAGTGGGGTGGGGAGGGAATGGAGATTTTACAGTATCCTTCCCTTGCTATGCCCACCAAGTCATGCCCACAGAACTGGTACTAAAAATTTTTGTATCCCACCACTGATCCCTATCCCATTCTCCTCTGAATTTTCAAAGAGGTATGAGAGTGCAGAGAAGAGGAACAAAAATGATGAGGGATCTGGAGGCTAAACCACATGATGAATGATTGAGGGAACAAAATATGTCTAATCTAACAGGGCTCAGGGGGTGACGTGTTAGCAGCCTTCTGGTACTTGACAGCTGCTAAGTGCCTGAATTCTGATCACATGATTCTGCGATGGTCATAAGTTTGAGGACCAGTTACAAGTCACCTTTTTTCAGTGCCATTGTAAATTTGGTTGCTAAATAACTCACTGAGGATTAGTTGAAGACTACCTATATTCCAGCAGGAAGAACCTGTGCAAAGTGGGTGGGATTAAACAGAAAAACCCACCTCCTTTCTGTCTGGTCTTCCCTTTTTAACCTCCCTTTCTGACATCTCTCTTTCTCTCTGCACAAATTTTTCCTCCCACTGTGTAGGACGAGGCTGCCGGAAAGGGTTTCTTTTTCCTCCCAAAAGTCTGGTATGAACTTTGGCAAAGGATGTTCACCCATGAATCAAAGGGTACATGTGGTGAGTCGTTTGCTGGGGAAGAGGGCAGCATATAACTTATTTATATAATCGAAGGGAATATATTTAGACTTCTGGCATATTTGCTCCCACGTAATCCTGTGGCCAAGTTTCAGCCTGCAGTATTTTCCCACGAAAGAGCAATGAACAGGGCAGGGCGGGCGAGTGGAAATAGCATCCCGTTCTTTTTTTTGAAATAAGGCTCGAAACAAAAGGGTTAATTTTTTTATACATCCCTGCTGATGGTTAGCTGAGGACATGGCAAAGAATCTGGAAAAATGCAAACTGAACTTAGCGAGAAGCATTCACAATTCAATTCCAGAAGAGAAAAAAAGTAAAATGATGAAAAAATAAGGCATTTTTATTTATTCGCTTAAGCAAGTTTAGATCTATAATAACCCGATTCCTGATATGGCTGATACTACAGCAAGCGCAGCAGCATCTGGAAAGGCCTATAGTCCAAATAATTTAATCTTTCCCCATCTGAAAATGGCTTTAGATGAGATTGGTTAGAAGGACCTCTCAAATTTCCTGAGTCTTTCCATCCTCTTGGAATTTCCTTCTTTCTTTCCTCCCTCCCCTGTCCTCTTTCCCTCCCCCCCTTCTTCCTTCCTTCCTTCCTTCCTTCCTTCCTTCCTTCCTTCCTTCCTTCCTTCCTTCCTTCCTTCTTCCCTCCCTCTTTCCTTTCTTGTTTTTCATTCCTCCCCCTTCCTCTTTCCCTCCCTTCCTCCCTTCTTCCTTCCTTCTTCCCTCCCCCTTTCCTTCCCTTGTTCTTCATTCCTCCCCCTTCCTCCTTCCGTCCCCTTTCCTTCCTTCCTTCTTCCCCCCTCTCCCCCTTCCTCTTTCTCTCCCTCCCTTCCTTCTTCCCTCCCCCTTCCCTTTCCCTGTTCTTCATTCCTCCCCCTTCCTCTTTCTCTCCCTCCCTTCCTTCTTCCCTCCCTCTTTCCTTCCCTTGTTCTTCATTCCTCCCCCTTCCTCTTTCCGTCCCCTCCTTTCCTTTCCTTCCTTCATTCTTCCCCCTCTCCCCCTTCCTCTTTCCCTCCGTCCTCTCCTCCCTCCCTCCCATCCATATAGTTGTGGTGCTAAAGGAAAACAATCACATCCAAATGCTCAACCAAATGGATCACTGGTATGATTTAAATCTCTTTATAAACGATCGTGTGCATCTAAGGCCCGGAACTTCTCCCCTCCCACCTGCTCCCTCAGCCCGGATCTTCAGATGAGGCTCCTTCAATGAAAAAAACAGCTGGCCTCCTTCCTTCCCAGTGCAGAAGTTCATCTGCATTCAACAACTGCACTCAATTCTGGGAAACTGCTGCGGACCGAGGCCTGTTTTTAGCCGTGAAAGTTTTTATTCCTCCCCTCTCCATAAATAACACCGCGGTGATGTTCTTCTGCAAATCTAGCTTTAATATTTATTTGTTAGGTTTATATTATAGTGTTCCTCCAAGGCGGTGGATGCAGCCTTCCCTCCTTCAGTTTCCTGCACGCCAACATTCCTTGGAAGGCAGGAGGAGCAGGAGGAGCTGCTGGCCTAAAAATCACGGTGTGATCCCTGTGTCTGTCATAAATGCGTGCCAGTTGTTAAACGTCTGAATTTTAATCATGTGACTACAGCAGGCATGTCAAACATGATTTCATTGAAGGCCGCATCAGGGTTGTGTTTCACCTTGGGGGGCCGGGGGATGTGGCCAGCTTATCACTTATCGAGGCTCTGTTTTCAGCTGCAACAGCCTCCTGAAGTCCTCTGCCAGTGAAAATGGAGCCCAGCCCTCCCAAGTTCCGTTTTCACTAGCAGAGGGTTGTAGGAGGAGAGTGAGAAGCACAGAGCCGAAGACACAAGCCTGAAGATCGTGAATGAGACTTCATCGAAATGTTGCCTAGATACTGCCAATCTTACGCGGGAGAAAACCCAAATAACCAAAGATCCACATACAAATACCCGCGAGAACTTCAGGATATATATATTATATTATATATATATATAATCACATAATAATGTTAAAAGTTTACGATCTTGTGGGGCTGCCTTATAGCTGTTCAGGGCCATGGGTTAGACATACCTGCTTTAACAGGTAGATTTTTTGTTTTTGTACCTTCCGCTCAGTCTTGACTTCTAGCAACTACTTGGAAAAAATCCTTGCGATTTTCTTGGTGAGGTTTTCAGAAATAACTTGCCATTGCCTCCTTCCTAGAGCTAAGAAAAAGTGACTGGCCGAAGGTCACCTAGCTGGTTTTGTGCCGAAGACAGGACTAGAACTCACAGTCTTCTGGTTTCTAGCCTGGTGCCTTAACTACTGTACCAATCTGGCTCTCTTTTAACAGTTTAGGACCCTGATACTTAATTAAGGAACTACATCTCTCTCTATGTAGCTATCCTAACATGAGGTGTTGTGGGATGGCCCTGATCATCCCATGGATGCAAGAAGATTCTTCTCTAACACGATGCTCTAACTTTGGAAAGCCTTCCTCTGCCACCCTTGTTTGCTTTTATTTTTATTTTGGCATTCAAGATTTAAGCATCCTCTTCTAGCTGTGTCCAACTGGTCCTTATTTAAATACCTCCCTCTTATGCCTCTCTTCATGTGTTATGGCTACGGCTATTTTAATCTTTTAAAGTTTGGGTTCTCTTCAGTTCATTTTAGTGCTTTATCCTATCTATTTATGGACTGCCATCCATCTTGAAATTAGAAGATTAATGGAAGAGGAAATGTAAGGAGATGGGATCAATTGAAAAGGATTATGGCATCACTATCCCAAGAGGCAGTTGGACTTTTTTTGTTTTTCCTTGAAGACGTTTCCTTCTCATCCAAAAACTTTCTTCAGTTCAGTTCAGTTCTGAAGAAGCTTTTTGGATGAGAAACGAAACCTCTTCAAGGAAAAACAAAGAAAGTCCAGTTGCCTCTTGAAAAAACACCTTTGGGACAACCATGATCCGAATCTCCATAGACATAAGGCATCACTAATTACTTTAGCTTGAAATAATATGCGACAAGCTTTAACAACCCTGTTGTAGTGGGCTATGGAAATGGCCTTGAGGAATATATATTCAACAAATGTTCCGTAAATAAGAGTTTCGTTCCAAAAGTGAGACTGGAGTAAGGAAGAAACTCAATATTTTGTCATCTTGATTCTCTTTGTTATAAGGTAGGGAAAGAAAGTTTCCAAGATGTTACATTCTTATAAATAAAATAGAGTGCCAGTAAAATTTGGAGACTGTTTCCTGACATGGCCTACTTTGAAGGGTTTTACACACCCCCAAAGGTCCTTATTCCAAAAGGAAAGTGGGCTTTTGTTTTTCTTTGAAAACATTTTGCTTCTCATCCAAGAAGCTTCTTCAGTTCATTGATGAGAAACAAAACGAAACATTTTCAAAAGGGGAAAAAAAACCCCAAGGAAGTCCAATTGTTTTTAGAAAAAGCACCTTTGGGACAACCATGACCTGGATGACTGAGAATCTCCAGAGACATTTTACACTCTCATTGATTCCCTAAAAAATAAAGCACACAAAGAAGAAACAGCCATTAATTTGTAGGATTGGTTTGTGTTTTTTTTTACTTTAGAAACCTCTGGCTTCCAAATTATGAGATCAGCCATACAACTATATTTAAACTGTCTTTAAAAGAAAAATAAACCAGTATTCCTAACCGAGCTTGAAAAGACCTCAGGCAGGAACTGTAGTTGAGCTTCAAAGAATTGAGCATCCCTGTATAAAAGTGTAACTTCACGATAAAACCAGGTCTTTGTGATTTTAGGAGGCATCACTTTAGCATTTCTGAAGTCGTACTATTTTCTGACTCTTCCCCGCAGCCCTTCTTACAAAATGAATTGTGAGCAGCCCAGTTGTGCACCATGGAACTTCAGGCTCACCGACCCACACGGGGTTTGTGTTCCCACACAGACATACGCCACCTGGAATGCGTAGTCCATCCACGGCAATGTTTTTCACACTCGATCAGACTTTTAGTTAAGGCAAGAAACTGCAGGACCCTGGGGAAGAAAGTCATCTGAACGATTTCTCCGTCGGCAACAGACCTGGGCTGATGAATTAAGCAGCCAGCCTTGCAATGCTCATGGCAAATACTGAGCTCAACCTGCCCCTCTCTCCTCTTGGCAAGGCCTACATCTGACGTAGTGAAACAACACAGTTCCTTTTGGGTGCCGGATCAAATGATAGGACCTGTTTTCATAGGAATTTCCTGGGATAATGAAATGCTCTCCCCCCTAAAAAGCTCTTTCGAGGCCCCCAAAAGCCTGTCAGAAGATTCTCCTTGGCTTTCCAGTTTTGCATAGTTGAGTAGGCCAATGTGATCAAGTCTCGGCCAGCTCCTGTGTTTCCTGTCTATGCTGGGTGCCACCAAAGCCGTTCTTGGCTGGCCAAGATCCAAGGATTTAGAATGACCTGAAATTGGGAACTCTCTCTTTGCACATTCATGAAATTCACCCACCAAGGTGCCTGAATGGGGCGTGCTATCCATATCAATAACTACGTGGCTGTCTTTAAGAGTGTCCTTCCTGGGAACAACATGGTTGCTGCATCCAGGCAGAAAAGCCCACGAGAGTCTCCGTACCTCCTCCTTCTCCTCTGGCAACCTACAATTGCTTCCCAAGTCCCGGACACCCACCCGAGAAATGCTCTGCTTTTCGAGCAAACAATTGTTCAGCTTAATGAGAGGCAAAGGCAGGGCGTTGACCGCTGTCGAGAGGATGGACTCTGTTCCGCGAGCGAAGGAGAAGGCTCCGTTCTCTGGCACTGCGTTGCCGGAGTCCGAATGGATGCTCAAGAGGGACAGCGAAGGGGAGATGCTCTTGTGATGGAAGAACTGGGTCGTGGTTTGGAGCCTGCTGGAATTGCAGCTGTTGACCCATTTCTTCACAGGGCTGGAGCAAGACTGGAAGCCACTGGAAGAAAGGTCCACCTCGTAGTAGCCTTCTACACATTCGGCATTGGCCCTGAGGGTAGATGAGGTGGTCCTCCTCCGTTGAAAGTAATCGCTTGCTGGTCCAGTGTCCTGTGAGAAATTCAGGCCCATGGAATAGAGCTCCTGCTGCATCAACAAGCGAGTTTCCATGTCTCTGTTTTCGTACAGCATAGTATTCGCACAGATGAAGATGAAGAGGCCCACACCCATGATGACCGGCCCAATGAGCTTCAATTTCTCACTGTGAAGGAACAAGCGAGCTTGGGGAGAAATCTTAATCTCCTTCCTTATCTCTCCGGTGACGTTGGAGTTCCCTGTTCTGCCACTGCCAGACTTCGTACGGTGAGGCCAATATCCGATCACGGCGATGGTCATTCCCACCAAGACCACCGAGATCCCCACCATCACGAAGACTCCAGAGGGTGAGCGCATCCGAAGCTGCCCCTTCACCACCATATGCGGGGAGGGCTTGCGGCGAAACCGGCTCCTGTGCCACCGAGAAGGAGCAGAGGATCCTGATGTTTTCTTCTCTGAGGTGTTGTGGGTCTTCATGGCTTTGGCAACTTCAGTTATATGATCAGTTCCTCTTGGGTTGTCTACAAGTCATCTTAACAATAGTGAGAGAGAGAGACAGAGAAGGAAAAGGGTTAACCAACCAGGAGACAGAACAGAAGTACAACATAGAGCAATAGGTTCCAGGGCTTCTTGTCCAATCCCTTGCCTAAATAAAGCAGGAGAACTTATTCCATCCCATCCCAGATAGCATGAATGTAATTGGAAGGTTGTGATCTACCCAGAAGGGCTTATAAAGACCTCCTAAGCTTTCCTTCCCAACCTCCACCTCTAAACTCTACTATGGACTCAGATAGGTTTATACACAGAGAGCTCTCATCTTGTACAATTTAGGAACGTTGATACGATACTAGAGCAGAGGTCTCCACAACTTTAAGACTTGTGGACTCCAACTCCCAGAATTCTCCAACCAACTGGAGAATTCTGGGAGTTGAAGTCCACAAGTCTTAAAGTTGCCAAGTTTGGGGACCCCTGTACTAGAGGCACGTGTTCTTTGCATAACACAATAACTTAGCCACAAAAAGCTTCAAACCAGAGAAAAGGGATAACTAACCTCTAATCAACAACCAAACCTTTTGAGAATTAAAAAAAAAAAAAGGCTAGACTGAGACCTCAGTTTCAAATCCTGATCCAAACCTAACCCTTCTTGGCTAGCTTAGCTAGCCTAGGGGGGAAATTGCCTTCTAAATTTGATAATGAATTTATTTTTATAGTAAGGCTCATGCATATTTTATAGGGGTATGAAAACATGTCTCTGAAGGCCCATTTGCTGTTGAGTGTGTTGTCTTTGTAGTCTTGCACATCATCCCCTTTCCTTGCAGCCTTTGGAGGCCAAAGCAACAGGTCAGTCATGCCATTTTCCATTATCTCAGCCCTTTATATCTGTCCTACATTTTTGTAAAAAGTGGGTCTGGCAATACAAGGCAGGAACTCAAGGGGAGTTGCAGTCTGGCACATTGCTAGAAACACAGTTTAAAGCTCATCAACAATGTATTGAGCATGCAATACATTCTTTGTTTTCATTTAATCATGTTAAGGTATTATCTGTCTCTGGAAAAAGACATTAATTGAACAAGCTTTAAAATGACAAGTGTGTTCCTGTCCCAAACTGTCAAAATTCTGACATCAGGAGAAATTATAGGGAGAAAGAAAGAAAGAAAGAAAGAAAGAGAGAGAGAGAGAGAGAGAGAGAGAGAGAGAGAGAGAGAGAGAGAAAGAAAGAAAGAAAGAAAGAAAGAAAGAAAGAAAGAAAGAAAGAAAGAAAGAAAGGGATTTTTAAAAGTTCAAAAACATGAATCCACCAACATTATGCAATGCCTAAAGATACAAATAAATACAGATGTAGCTATAGATCTATTTATCACACATATATCAGATATTTCATAGACAGGCAATATCCCGACTCTGTGAACCTCTTGGAGAGGGCTGTAAAGCATTGTGAAGCGGTGTATAAGTCTAAGGGCTATTGCTACTTGTAAGTCAATGGGGAATCTAGATCTACTTTAACAAACCTTGTTACTAAACTTCACATCTGCAGTGGTTCACTTAACAACTGTGGAAAGAAAGGTTGTAAAATCTCACTTAATCGATGTCTTGCTTAGCAACAGAAATGTTGGGCTCAATAGCACTTAGCAATAGCACTCAGACTTATATACCGCTTTACAATTGGCTCTACAGCCCTCTCTAAGTAGTTTACAGAGTCAGCATAATTGCCCCTAACAATCTGGATCCTCATTTTACGAATCTCGGGAGGATGGAAGGCTGAGTCAACCTTTAGTCTGGTGAGAGTCGAACTACCAAATTGCAGGCAACCAGCAGTCAGCAGAACTGCAGTACTGCACTCTAACTACTGCGCCACCGTGGCTCTTCATTGTGGTCATAAGTTGACAACTACGTGTAGTGTGTTAATTTGCTACAGGTCTTCCTGCCAAATGAAAATTTTTATCATTTCTGCAAAATCTTTTGATGGCGTTGCAAACTGATACACAGCGCTACCTCTCCTTGAATGAGATTCATGCAAACATTCTGTCTACCTTCTCAGCCATTATGGCAATAAAATAACATGGCCCTTACTTTTGCTTATCAGCCTTGATCCAACCTCTTGATTATTTCTCTTGTCTACTATAATGTCCCTGGATCTTCTAACACAGGCATCAACATCATGCAGAAGAATTTCTGGAATGAGCTGTCTTTCTTGAACTTTTCAAGAACTCAAATCTCTCCCCTAAAAAAGAAATCTTAACATTCAAAAGTTCTAAGATGTCAGTTTAAGAGTTTCATATTATGTAAGTAATCTAATCAGTCACTGTTCCTAAATTTTGAGAAGCATTGGTTGTTCGGCTCATGAAAAGAGAACTAGAAATATCCCATGATGCCTTACCATAGGGATGTCAAACTCAATTTCATTGATGGCTGCATCAGGATTGTGTTGGACCTCGGGGAGCCGGGGTGCGTGTGGCCGGGATGGGCATGGCCAGCTCAACATCACTCATGTCAGGGGCACTTGTGGTGGCCCAAATGCTCTGCCAGTGAAAACTGGCTCCCGAGCTCCGTTTTTGGCTGCAACAGTCTCCTGCAACCCTCTGCCACTGAAAACGGAGCTCAGGAGGGCTGCCCATGATCCTCGTGAGCTCCGTTTTTTCTGCAATGGCCTCTTGCAATTCTCTGCCAGTGAAAATGGAAACTCTCCCGAGCTCCATTTTCATTGACAGAGGCACCATAGGCTGACCCTTTGCTGTTTCCAAGGCGGCCTTGCAGGCCAGGTATAATAAGCACTCCATGGGCCGGATCTGGCCCCTGGGCCTTGAGTTTGATACCCCTGCCTTACCAAATGTAACTTGTCTTACTTAAGGCTGACTTGGAGGCTCATGTTTCTAGCAATATGGCAGACTGCAACTCACCTTGAGCTCCTGCCTTGTGTACATCACACCCACTTTTTAAAAATTAGGATAGATACAGTGGACTGGTTTAGAGATCATGAATGCCAGTCCTAGAAAAACTGAAGGTCTACCCAAGAGAAGACCTCACCTGGACCCCACCTGATCACATTTGCAAATGGAAGAATGGTTTGCAGGTAATACCTCTTCAAGAATGTCTGCAAGTCCAGCATTCAGGTTGTGTTCCCTTAACCCAAAGAGGTCAGCATCAAATGTCGCTTGGAAGAAGGTCATTGTGGTACACATTTTAGACCTCACCTGGAAATCCAATTGCTTTACTATTCAGTCCCCCCTAAAAACAAGCACTACCTGGATAAGATTGGCCTAACTTGCTTGGTGGGGTTGCCAAGTGTGATAATGAAGCTTATACAGATCCTAATTTTAAAAGGAATGCAACAAAACCATTTGGAAAGTCTACAGGAAATAGTATCTCACCAGATGTCCTTCCCATGCATTGGGATTGTAATTCACTGGGAAATCTGGACACTGAAATTCCAGCAGACTCGGGAAGACACAAGGTGGAGAGACAGATTTTCAGAGAAAACAATTCAGGAAATCATGTAGGTATTTTCTTAAGTGGTTCAGACTTTGACGTAGATTTAACATGACAACTATTGCTAATATTCATTTATCTGGAATTAAATACAACTAAAAAAAGCAGAGCAAGATAGGACTTAACTCAGAGCCAGAGAAAGCTGCTCTATGCAGAGTTCAAAATCATAATGTTATTATTAGAATTCTTGAGAAAGGTTACATAAGCCCATATAAGTCTCTGTGTCTGTTTAAAAAAAAAAAGTTCCAGGATTCTTTGACACTATTACTGAAATGGACTGATTAAGTCCATATTTTGGCAGGAGATATTTGACCTTTTGAAATAAAAAAGTTATGACACTTGCTTCCAAGGTCAGCTTATGATTCAACACTGAATTCTGTCCATCCCTATAAACTGTGTTGCCCCGTGGCATTTTAATTCACAGAGCAGGGAAAGTCAGATTAGGGACAATTCAGAATGACAAATGGAAACATTAGTGACATCCCAAAATATACTGAAAGCTGCTTGGGCTGTGATTTTAATATTTAAGAATTCCACGGGGGGTGGGGGTTCTGTAGGTAATAGATCCGCTTGTAGATTTTGGTTAAAGTTCAGATAATGGAACTTTGGATATGTTTCTCTATGGTCTTACTAATAAAACATTCTATGTCTGTATGGATTTGTATACATTGTTCTGACTAAGGATATTGAGACACTAACAAACACACGTTAGTCCCAAAGCCCTTTTTTCTTTATTTCAACAGCTGTGAATTTTAGTCATTCACAGCCCGTAATGGGTCTCACATAGTTTGTAAATAGACCCATGGAAGTCTGCCAAAGTCCTTCAGGATAAGTTTGATAAGCACGCACCTTTATCTTCCTTGAAATGCTGCCAACAACTAAATTTCCAATTAGTTATATATAGGGCCAGAGCAGAAATTCAACACAGAGCTTCAGGTTTCAAACCGACCAGTATGATCAAAGTTGCTTCCTGCAAAGGTTCCTGTCCCTTTGCTCCTCCTTTATGTCTTATGGGAGGGCCAATCACCTCCGATCCTTACTCCCGATTCACCCCTTTTACCTTAATTGTTCTTGCCTTCTGGCAGCTAGCTCTGTGCATGTGTGCACTGGGAACAGGCTCCCCTTGCTCCTCTGCCTTGCTACTGTCAGATTCTGGAGGCTCCGGAGTCAGCACACAACTCCCAGATGGCCCTGGCCTCATCTCTGTATCAGATGCAGGATCCTCGTCTGTGTCCTCCCCAGACTCCCAGACTGGCCCATGTTCCTCTCCACTGTCCGACTCTGCTGCCATCTCCGCAGGCTGCCGGCGGACCACAACATACATATACTATGAGTCAATCAATCGATCAACCATCTATCTATATTTGAACAGGATGACTGCAAGCACTATTGAGAATTCCAGTTGGCTTGGAGGCATCAGGAATTCATGTCTGTTCAAGCTATTAGAGTTCAGAAAAGGAACTCATCCAGATGTTGCGAATCTCACAATGCCAACATCCTGCTGGGTCAGACACCTGTATAATTTTATCAACCCTGACTTTGTCAATTTCCTTCTTAATGCCACTCAGTGTGGCAGCCTGCAATTTTTGTACTAACAACTGACACAATTTGCACTGCAGTCAAGAGCTGGAGATTAGGGAAACATTGGAACCATTCAGCTTCTATACTATTTAGGACAGGGGTATCAAACTCAAGGTCTATAGGCCATATCCAGCCCAACAGGTGCATAGATCTGGCCCATGGGATTTCCCTGAAAACAGTGAAGGACCGGCCCACAGTGCCTCTGCCAGCGAAAATGGAGTTTGGGAGAACTGCGTGTGGCCCTCCCAGACTCCATTTCCAGTCATAACAGCCTCCTGCAGCCCTTTGCCAGCAAAAATGGAGCACAGAGAGGCCAATTGTGGCTCACCTGGGCTCTGTTTTTGGCCGCGACAGCCTCCTACAGCCAAAAATGTGGCCTCCCCGGGCTCGGTTTTCGCTGGCAGAGGGCTGCAGGAGGCCGTCACAGCCGAAAACAACCTCGATGACTGACGTTGAGCTGGCCATGCCCCCTGGCCACACCCATCCTGGCCACACACCCCCAGCCCCCTGAGGTCAAATACAACCCTGATGTGGCCCTCAATGAAATTGATTTTGACACCTTTGATATAGGAGCTCTATATCCAGAAGGGAAACTTAACATTACAGGTAGTCTTTGACTTATGACAACAATTGAGCTCAAAATTTATGTGCTAAGCAAGACCATTGAGTTGTGCCTCATTTTATTTTTTTGCCATAGCTGTTAAAGCTAATCACTGCAGTTGTTCTGTGAATCTGGCTTCTCCCATTGACTTTGCCTGTCAGAAGCTGGCTGGGGAGGTTACAAATGGTGATCACATCTTCCCAGGACAGCACAACTGTCACAAATACCTGCCAGTTGCCAAGTGCCTGGATTTTGACCATGGGGATGCTGCAACGGTCATAAATTGAAAACCAGTAATAAGCCACTTTTTTCAGAGCCATTGTAGCTTTGAACTATCACTAAAACAAATGGTTGTACATCGGGATGTTAAACTCAATTTCATTGAGGGCCGTATCAGAGCTGTGGTTGATCTCGGGGAGCCGGCCAGGCATAGCCAACTGGGTGAGTGTGGTGGCCAACTGGGTGGGCGTGGCCACTTCCCAAACTGCTGACATGTTTCCTCTTCGCATTGGGTACACCAGTCGGAAGCCACGCGGGCCGGCCCCTTACATTTTCCAGGACGGCCCCGCAGGCCAGAACTGACAACATCGTGGGCCGGATTTGGCCCGCAGCCCAGGGGTGAGTATTCAGCAGGTTCTGACCAGTTCTAGAGAACTGGTAGTGGAAATTTTGAATAGTTCGGAGAACCGGCAAATCCCACCTCTGACTGGCCCTGCCCCCATCTATTCTCTGCCTCCCAAGTCCCAGCTGAGCGGCTGGGTTTTCTTTGGTTGCCCTGCACAGGAGAACGGAGTGGGGTGGGCAGGGAATGCGGATTTTGTAGTATCCTTCCCCTGCCACGCCCACCAAGCCACGCCCACCAAGCCACGCCCACAGAACCAGTAGTAAAAACATTTGAATCCCACCACTTCTGCCCCTATTGTACATCAAGGACTACCTAAAGTCTGTATTCAGTCTACAATCAGCATCATGAAATCTGAAATAGAGACATAAGCGTTAAACTTTTCTTGTGTCTTCCCATTTCTTTACAGCAATCGCCTGATTAAAAAACCGGCAAAAGCTTTTAGGTCATTTGGGTTTCTTCTAAAATATATTTTAAAAATCAGGTCAGGATTTATTCGTTTTTATTTTTAATCCCCCAGTCAGCATGACTAGTGGCTTTAAAAAAAAATTTTTTTATTTACTGTATGCCATTAATTTCTCCTGGAACACAAGCATGTTTTCAGAGACAGGCATGGAAAACAGACGTAGTTTTAATTTTTGCAAAATGGGACATGGTGAATTGATGAACTGACCAGGCATTGCATCCGTCCTTGTACCAGATGCACCCGGTTAAATTCAGTGCCTGACAACATCATGTTTCCGTGCTCCTCAAACCCACTCGTTGCAGAAAATGGATAGGTCAAAGACTTGCTGCAATAAAATTCCCTAAAGCCTGTGAATTTATAACTGGTACTAATTAGGGAAGCTATTAATGGGACAGATACATGTTGTTTGCATGAAATGTTCCAAATCAGGAACTGGATTAACCAGTTTCTAGCAATCTCTGGAAACGGTTTCCTGACTGTATCCAATGCTGCCAGTTTTATATTATTAGAAAAGTTCAAAATAGACCTACTTTCTTGCTCAGAGTGAATCCCACATTAAGTACTGACGAGCCTCTGCTTAAAGGACAGCTACGCAACCCACTCAAAACCAGTCTCTTTGGCAGGCTCCTTAGGCTGGCAAAATGTTATTCCAAATGTTAAACACTCTGCAAAAGGAGGTCATTCTCGGTGCCAGAAGAAAGCTAGCCTTTATTTTCCTCTTCTTTAAAATATTGTCAGAAAAGCCCGGTTTGGACATTCGACCGAGTCAAGGTTTGTGACTTGCTGCGTAAGACATAACTGGCTGGGATCAGATAATATATGAGGCCACAAATAGGTAAAACCTCCTGCAGCCTGGTACAATATCTGGAGCTACATGGATTCCAGTTCATTTCAGATTTTCTGGATATGGCGCACTGAAGTTAGGGTGCAAGAATGCCTTGTTAAAATAAGATCTTCCTACTTTTCTCCCATCTTAGAAAAACTTAAGAAGAACACACAGTATCAGAGTTGGCAGGGACCTTGGAGGTCTTCCAACCCAACCCCTGATCAATGGGAGATGCTATGCCGTTTCAGATAAATGGTTGTCCAGTCTCTTTTTGAAATCCTTCAGTGATGAAGCACCCACAATGTCATGCTCCTGTCAGAGTCTGAATCCAAGGAAGTGGGAGTGTGGCTCTGTTGGCTGTGGAGGAAACCGGGGAAGGGCAAAGTCCGGCTGGGCAGAACAAGGGAGAGGGAGTTCAGAGGAAGACTCGGGCCCACCCCCTCTTCATCCTAGGGCATGCAGGGAGGAACAGGGAAGAGAGCAACATGGGTTGCATGGCTTATGGGGGAGGAAAGGGCCCCGATTCCCTTCATTAGCCACACTTAGGAAGAAAGTTTAAAAGAAATGCTGGCTGGGTGCGGCAGCTGCTGGGAGCAAACATGAGTTTATCTTGTGCTGACTTTGGTTATCTGCGTTCCTGGCATCTTTCCAACCATGTTGAGTTATTGCCGTGCCTTCACATCTGGAATTCCTTCTCCTGCCCTGATGGACTAATTACCTCATTTTGCCTTGATTGGACTCATAGTTACAGTTTTTGCTGACCACGTTTTGGACTTGATTCTCTGCAGCCAAAGGCTGTTCCTGGGAGAGTTTTTCTCCAGCCAGAAAGTAAACAGGACATTGAGGGCAAAGTTGGAGTTAATAAAGGGACTCCTACTGATTATCTGACGGTGTTGCCTTTGTGTCATGCCCTGGGTCATCACACACAACTTCTAAAGGCAAGCCAATCCCCTTCATTCTAAGTTGCTTTTTTATGAACGTTAGAATTGCTGATTCCTGCTGAGACCTGTCCAGAAGATCTGCAACAGCTCTCTCCCTGAGCCTTCATGCCTCTGAGCTAACTTGGTGGCCTCTGGGTACTGTACAGAAATCAACTCATTGGAGCTCACTGTGATGACAAGGAACAAAACATATGTCATGACATCAGAATGCAAACTCTAGCCGGTACGTACTTGTGTGTAATATTACAACTGAAGTATGGAGGGTTGGAAGTTGTTCATGAGGTTATGACATATATGGGCATTGATGTTGGTGTTAGAAACAAATGACTATGAATTGAGAATGACATCTCTGTACATCCTGGCCCCTGATGTTCTTTTACTCGCTTGATATCACTCAACAAATATCACATCACTTCCCCCATCTTTTTTTATATCTATGTATATAAAAGGTATTCACACAACACAGATAGCCAACACCTGCATTTATAAAACTTGTCAAGCTTGATGGATAGCAATATGGCTAATTTTATGCTATAAATGCTACATATAGCCAACCTACTTTGTTAGATTATAGTTCAGTGTAATCTGTCAACTCAGAAAATGGTCTAAATCCATATCCAAGTTAAGCATGTCATATAAACGCAGCCCAAACTTCCACATCTTCCCTGTTTTTTAATACCCTTTTCCCCATCTTTTTAATACCTATATATATAAAAGAGAAATACCACTCACGCATCATCACGAAATCTCCAGAACCGTAAAGCCCACAACCTTGAAAGTTGGCACATATGTTCCTCTTAGCTTCTAGGGGCTCACTAAGAAAGGATTTTTTCAAAATGACCATCAGAGCATTAGTATTTCCTATACTATTATTAACATGCTCTGATGCTAAGGATTTCTACTCCCCCTCCCCACCTGAAAAGAAATCTGCTCCAAATGCAAAACACAAGCAGAGGAGAGGAGTTTCAATTTCAGTTTCAGTTTCAGAGCATCAAGCAGTTTTAGGACAGAACAGTTGAGCTAAGCTGCGCCCAGGCTCCTTGCTGTCTCCTCCTTGCTCACATAGCAATACTGTTTCAGTTTCCAAACAGTCCTCAACTCTCTCACACACTGACAGGATGCTAGCCAGATGAATACCGATGGATACGTTTTGCACATTTTACAAACTTTCTTGCTGCGGTTGAAAAGTGAATCCTTGCAGCTGTCAAGTTAGTTAACTCGGTTGTTAAGTGAATCTGGCTTCCCCAATGACTTCGTCAGAAGGTCGCAAAACGGGATCACATGACCCCGAGACAGTGCAACTGTCATAAGTACAGGCCGGTTGCCAAGTGCCCCATTAGATCCAATGACCATGGAGATGCTACAATGGTCGTAAGTGTGAAAAACGATCATAAGTCACTCGTTTCAGTGCTGTTTTAACTTTGAATGGTCACTAAACGAATGGCTGTAAGTCAAGGACTACCTGTAATCACTCTCTGAAACTACTTTTACAGTTGAACCAAGCTGGACGATGGCTGCACTTGGGTCCTTTCTGGTGAGCTGAGAACTGCAGTGCGCAGGGGAAGCACTGTGGAGTGGCTGAAGCCATATCTTGCATGCACACAGAGCTGGGACTTTTGCTTTTTCCATTGGGACAGGAACGTGATTTTTTTTTTAAAAAAAGAACTCTGCTATTAGGACTATTTTTAGATTAAGCACTCCTGGGAAACTACTGAGTTTCCCACTGCAAAATAATGGGAAAGGTTGGCACTGGCATTCTGTAGTTGTGACTTGAGAGATTTGGGGTGGAGGGGCACAGAAAGCTATCTGAACCCTTGTGTTGATGCATAAAGACCACAGTCCAAGAGACTAGAACCATACCTTGGAGGACTCATCTCAAATGATTTAATTGCTAGAGCCCACTGTAACTACATAGCCAAAAAGGCATTAAGAGTTGTTAATCTAATCCTATGTAGCTTTTTCTCCAGCAATATCACACTACTAACAAGAGCATACAAAACATTTGCTAGACCAATACTTGAGTACAGCTCATCGGTCTGGAATCCGCATTACGTATCTGATATTAACACAGTAGAGAAAGTCCAGAAATATTTCACAAGAAGAGTTCTCCACTCCTCTACTCGGTGCAGAACATCTTATGCCACCAGACTTGAAATTCTAGACCTAGAAAATCTAGAACTACACTTCCTTCGGTCAATCTAAGTATAGTCTACAAAATCATACATTGTAATGTCCTACCTGCCAATGAATACTTCAGCTTCAACCATAACAATACAAGCGCACACAACAGATACAAACTCAAGGTTAATCGCACCAAACTTGATTGCAGGAAATACGACTTCAGCAACAGAGTGGTCATTGTCTGGAATACTCTACCTGACTCTGGTTTCTTCCCCAAACCCCCAAAACTTTACCTTAGACTGTCTACTATTGACCTCACCCCTTTCCTAAGAAGTCTGTAAGGGGCATGCATAAGCGCACCAACATGCCTACCGTCCCTGTCCTATTGTTTCTTTTTATTTTTATTATACGTATCCATCTCATGTATTCATAATTATGTTTATACTTATACCTGTTATCTTAAAATTGTTTGACAAACAAACAAATAAATATTTCGCTGTAAGCTGTTGGAATTCAACTTTGCATGGACCAAATATTTGCATCTGTAAGCCTGCCGATCACAGATACAACACTAAAGAGAGGTAGCAATGTATAACATGCAGTGTATAACGTGCATTGAAAAGCAGTGCTTCTCAATCTTGGCCACTTGAAGATGTGTAGAGTTCAACTCCCAGAATTCCCCTCCTGGGAATTTTAGCCCATTGTGTCAATCAAGCAATGGTAGAATTCACTGGGGGACATGACTCGGCTTCCCAACTTCTAAAGGACTACAGGAAGCTATCCAGCGGTATGTTAATGTGGCTGGCTGGGGAATTCTGGGAGCTGAAGTCCAATGCATCTTCAAATGGATGAGATTGAGAAATACCATTCCATTCCATATTTTCTTTTCTTTTCTATTCTATTCTATTCTATTCCATATTTTCTATTCTATTC
>NW_020769327.1:3849458-3860480 GCF_900518735.1 Pseudonaja textilis | reverse complement strand
TTCTATTCTATTCTATTCTATTCTATTCTATTCTATTCTATTCCATTCCATTCCATTCCATTCTATTTTATTCCATTCCATATTTTCTATTCTATTGTATTCCATTCCATATTTTCTATTCTATTCTGTTCTGTTCCATTCCGTTCCGTTCCATTCCATTTTCCCAGGGTTCACTTAACCAAAGCTTAGCACATGGCACCAACGCAACTGTAAATGAACAAGAACAACTTGGAGCATTTCACCACTCAGAAATGACACAACCAGAAGATGCTTTTAATACCCTTTTCCAAAACACAGAGGGTGGAGCAATTGAGATAGCTGACCTTCCCACCTCGCTCCATCCTCTCTGAGAAACGGCATAGGGTCTCCTGCCTGAGCAGGGGGTTGGTCTAGAAGACCTCCAGCTGTGTTATTCATTCTGCCCACAAAGGGAACTAGGCTAAGCAATGGGAGGGCTAAATTAACTTCCTGATCCATACTCCACGTCACATCACTTGCTTCCTGAAAGAGGAAACGCTATTGGGAGAAATCTTTGGCAAAAGCTTTTTGGGGTCACCAAAACATCCTTTTTTTTTTTCCTAATGTGTCTGGAAAATTCCTCCTTCTGCATTGCTGCATTATTCTTGTATTTTAAGATTAAACATTGGGGTGGGGGGGGAGGAACAGCCAAGCTTTCCTTGCTTGCGACTCACAAGGGCCCCCTTCATATATATCTGCATTACATGGTGCAGATTGTTCTGGGTTACTGGATTCTTTGCTTACAAGATCATTTTTTTAAATGCTTGCTCAGCGCAGCCTCTGCTTTTCCATTTAGCATTATACTCAGGCTTAGGAGTCAACTTTAAAATGACTAAAAGCTCCGTCATGCCGTCTATATTGGTAGCAGGAGCGATGCATTTTGCTATGAAAACACAGAGGAGGCCAAGGTACATGAAGAACCAAAGCTTAATGGGAAAATAATTTGGATCTAACATTTTTCCCCTGCCAGGCTAACTTTCTGCCTGCAAGGTCTGGAAAGGGTAAGGATTGCTCCTTTCTCTCAGCTGGTTCCAGCCGCCAGCTTTTGCCTAGAAAGTATCCAGATCGTCCATTTCAGCACAAATCTCTAATTCACCCTTTTATCTTATTTGTCTTTGCTGGTATTAAAATGTATTTCAGCAAAGTGTGAAACCCTCTCAGTGCTAATTTATTGTGGATAATCAGCAAATTTAGGGGATTGCAGGGTTACTATTAGGTCAACAATACCTTTTTTTTGGGGGGGGGAATAAGGTATGTGTGAATGAAACACAAAATCTTAAAGCATAACATCCCCCACCCCCAAATTAAAGCATAATTTGCTCTTTTGGAGGAAGCAGATGCTCCAAGAAAATAAAGATGGCAGAAGCAGAAATGATTTCTAACAAAGTCAGGTTGTGTTTTGTGGACAACTGAAGCTGGATCTATCTTGATTGGTTTGCACTGAGTCTTATAAATCTGCACCAGTTCAATCCGTATAAAATGGACACAGTCTTCCAACCATCATCTTTTAACAATCCCATAATCCCTTGTGGGGTAGAGTTTGGCAACTGAATACTGGCAGGATGCCCTCCCTGTCACCAGTGAGGAGTTTTGTTCAATAGTTCTCTCAGTGTGTCCAGAGAGACAAATATCTAACCTCTACCTAGGATTGAACTCACAGCCTCATGATTGTGAGGCAAAAGCACCACCTCTAGGCCACCGCACTACTCTGATCATAGGCTTCCAAGATGTTGTACTTATTCTTTTAAAAGTAACACTACCAAACAAATCTCAAGTCCTCAAAGTAGTAAACAATATTGTGGTGTCCTTGTTTTCTTCTTGATAGCTTCTTGATTAGCCTACTGTTTCCTGTTCAATTGCTGTCAGCAACACACACACACACACACACAAAACCGACAGGGCAAGCTACTGTACATAAACAGAGAGCAAACCTCATTGCCCTCCAGCACTGAAGATGTTACTGTGATGACCCAGGGTGGGATACAAAATAAACACAGTCACAAAAAACAGGTGAAGCCCCTTTTATTCCTTCACTCTGCTTCCAAGCTCTAAATATTCTTGATTGGAGACAAAAAACTCCCATACAAACAGTTACAAGAAGGAGGAAATGCTGTTTAAACTAAAAATGCTGTTTAAATTATAAAGAGTAGAAAACAACACAAACCAGGCAAGATAAGGGCTTGAAGACATCCACAGATATCAGAACACACACTGGGAAGGATGCCAAACTCAAGAGAGGAACCATAAACTAGAGATATTTCCACGCTTTGTTTCCAGCATTCGCCCGTATGCATGTATGTCCTCTTACTCAATTGTCACAGGTGCAGCCCATGAAGAGGATCAAGGCCCTCTCCTCCCAAGTAGACCATGTCTCTCCCTTATCCTCTCTTCCCTGCGTGCCCTAGGATGGATAGAGGATGGGCCTGGGTCCTCCTCTGCCTGCTCAAGCCGGCCTCTGCCCTTCCCCAGCCTCCTCCGCAACCTCTGGAGCCACACTTCCACTCCCTGTGGGCTGTTCCTCCTCTCCCTCAGAGTCAGTCTCCACCAGGTGCATGGTAGTTACCCAGTTCAGGAATGAAATGTCTGCAAGCAAACAACTAAGCTCAAAGAGCACCAAGGGCCCCACAATTCAGCCCTGTGTTACATATTTTTTCCTCTATTGAATCCAAATCCGTTTCATTCAAAATGTGGTTCATTTCATTGCTATTAAATCATGCCGGATTTTAACGTAACTTACTTTTACTACTGGTAACATGTTCTCTTTTTCTTCTTCTACTTGTTCTTTCCTGTATGTGATCTTATTTTTGATGAACCAAAGTTTTTTTTTATAAAAGAAGGTCTATCTGCAAATATTTTAAATAAAAAAAAAACGCAGTCCTGACGCTGGACCTTTCTCTATTGTTTTCATGTATTTCATGTGTGTTTACGTATTAAATCTGTTGCCCACCACAGTCAAACAATTTTTGGCGGCTTCTAAGGCATCCAATCTGGTGCTCTTTGAGCCTGGTTGTTTGCTTGCAGACAGTTCCTCGCCCTACTAGGTAACATCTTTCCATGCTTCAGCCCCGAGCTACATATATTCTTTTCTATTGTCATTAAAGCACCTGCAGTACAGCATTATAATTACTAAAATAAAGGTCAAACTTGAAAAAGAATATATATCACAAAATACCAGGGGAGGAGAGGAAGCTACACAATGAACCCCAAGTGAGAAGCAATAAAGGAACTCAGCGCCAATCACCAAAATTCCAATTCTCTTCTGTTTTTAGAATGTATTAATAAGTGGGAGTTGATCATAATTTGATGATGATATTCTAGAAAACTAAAAAAACAGCAGCACAATGTCTCCATCCCATTTATTTCACTTAAGAGGTAGCTGGGTAGAAGTTAAAAGTTTCTCCAGGGACTTTCATGTCAAGTTAAGTTAAAACTGGTGGGTAGTGTTGGAGCTAAGCCATGTAGGTTTTAAAGGTCATATCTAGCACACTGAATTGCATTTTTTTTTGCCTTTACATAATATAGTTTTATTTTCATGGCAATATTCCATTCTAAATGTTCAGCAATGCAGGGACCCACGTTACACATTTCTTTCCGATTAAATGCAGCAGGCAAAGTTAGCTGTCTCCAAGAATCTGGTAAACCTTCCTTCTTATCTTGAATTCAGTGTTGCTTCTGCTATTAAGACGATTCTTAACCCATATATCTTATCTACTTTAAGCAATAATCCTAAGAACACGAGGATCTTAAATCCTATTCAATTCGCTTCAAAGTACAGACAGGATGAAGCTGTCAATTTCATGTATTATTTCAAGTTTTGCAGAGAAATGCTCTGCTGCAATTTTGGATGTTTCCTAAGTTGAACTTGATATTTATAAGCCCCATTAAAAAGACATTTGCCGAAGCAGTAGATCATACACAGAAAGCAAATGAGAAAACTAGTCTAAACACAAGACAGCAGACAAATTTAACAATTACAAAGTAGATCCCTTCTGCTCTCCTAAACTGCCTTTTTTGGAACATGCTGAGGAGGAATAGCAATAGCACTTAGACTGATATACCACTTCATAGTGTTCTACAGCCCTCTCTAAGTGGTTTACAGGGTCATCCTATTGCCCCCCCAACAATCTGGGTCCTCATTTTACCCACCTTGGAAGGATGGAAGGCTGAGTCAACCTGGAACTGGTGAGATTTGAACTGCCAAATTCCAGGCAACTGGCAGTCAGCAGAAGGAGCCTGCATTACTGCATTCTAACCACTGCGCCACTGTGGCTCATGAGTTACAGGACAGGTGGACCTTCACCTCCTCCAACCTGCTCCCTAAGTTGCATTAACAGGGGGATACAATCAAAATCAAGAGAGGTACTAATACCACTCTATAAAGCCTTAGTAAGACCACACCTAGAGTAGTGCATCCAGTTTTGTTCACCACATTATAAAAAATATGTTAAGACTCTAGAAAAAGTGCAGAGAAGAGCAACCAGGATGATTAGGGGACTGGAGACTAAAACATAGGAAGAATGGTTACAGGAACTGGGCATGGCTAGTCTAGTGAAGAGAAGGACCAGGGGAGACAGGATAGCAGTCTTCCAATATTTGAGGGGCTGCCACAAAGAGGAGGAAGGGGTCAAGCTATTTTCCAGAGCACCTGAAGGCCAGACAAGGAGTAATGGATGGAAACTGAACAAGGAGAGATTCAACCTGGAAACAAGGAGAATTTTTCTGACAGTGAGAACAATGAAGCAATGGAACAGAAGTTGCCTTCAGAAGTTGTGGGAGCTTCATCACTGGAAGCTTTCAAGAAGACACTGGACTGCCATCTGTCAGAAATGGTGTAGGGTCTGCTTGGGCGGGGGGGAATTGGTCTAGATGACCTACAAGGTCCCTTCCAACTCTGATTATCTGTTATCTGTTGTGAATCTCATCTAACACACCTGTCAGCCCCCACCAGATAGATCAGACTAGGAAAAGAACTTTCCAGAAGGCTAAATCTACTTTTATTGAGATTGGCTACAACAGAGGTAGTCCTAATGGAATTTGCACATCTCAAGTGTAAGTTGTGACGTCATAAAGTTGTCATTATGGGACTGATCCAAATGTATGACTTTTGCTTTTGTGGTGGTCATTAGGTGAATCACCATGATTGTTAAGCGAATCTGGTCGATCAGCAAATCCATTGCTCACTATGGGGCATTTCGCCTGAAAACCAAAAGTAAACCCCAGTTTTCAGCAAAAATGTCATAAACCATGGTCAAGAGACAGTCCAAACCGCTGTAAATGTAGGTCAGCTGTTGAGCATCCAAAATGTGTGACTGCAGGGGTGGGGGATGGGGTAGAAGTGGCCATTGGTGCTTCAGAACCAGGTTGTAAGTGCCTTTTGGGAGGGTCTGTTGTAACTTTGAACGGTTGCTGAGTGACCAGTCGGAAATCAAGGACTACCAGTAAACAGAATCTTGCCAAGTTTGATTGTGCTTTGCTTTCTCGTTACTGCAGCAAATCAGAGAGGCAATTTTCTGAGCTGCTTTTGAATGTGAGTTTGCTGCTCCTGCTTTTAACAGAATAACAGAGTTGGAAGGGACCTTGGAGGCCTTATAGTCCAACCCCCTGTTCTAGCTGGAAGCCCTACACCCAGGGGTGGGATTCTACCAGTTCACACCTATTCGCTAGAACCTGTTGTTAACATTCTAAGCAGTTCGGAGAACCGGTTGTTAGAAGAAATTACTGGCCTAATCCTGTAAGGAAGGCAGGAAGGAAACATTCTGGCGTTGCTGACAGAAACTGCCTCTCCATTAACCCATATCACGTTCTTGGCAGGACTAGACTTCCTGTCTCTGGAACTTCTCTGGAGTTTTTTCCCCTTCTTTGCTGGTACTTTGCTTGTGTGGAGTGACCATTCAAAGTTACAGTGGCACTTATGACCATTTTTCACACTGACGACTGTTGCAGCATCCCCACAGTCACGAGAGGCCAGGTGAGGAGATGCATGCCTCAATGTGAGTGATATTGAGTTGGCCACGCCCAGCCAGTCACATGACCTCCAAGCCACGCCCACCAACTAAGCCATGCCCACAGAAACCGGTTGTTAAAAAATTTGAATCCCACCCCTGCCTGTACCACATTTCAGACAAATTGTTTATCCAATCTCTTCTGAAAAAACTTTCACAACTCAAGAGCCCTCACAACTTGTTGTCCCATTGATTAACTGTTAGGAAATGCCTTTCCTAATTAATTTTAGGAAATTTCTCCTTAGTTGTAGGTTGCTTCTAGATTAGTTTCTCCTCTCTACTAGATTAGTTTTCTTCTCTCCTGGATTAGTTTCTATCGGTTGCTTCTTGTCCTGCCTAGGGAACACTTCTTGTATATCGCCATCAAGGTCATTCTTTTTTTACTCTCTTCAATGCCCCATTTTACTCTCCTGAGAAAACCTCACTGTTATATTTACACACTGATGTGGCTTTCAACAGGATCCTTTAAAGCAGAGGCCTCCAAACTTGGCAACTTGAAGACTTGAGGACTTCAACTCCCAGAATTCTCCAGCCAGCATATGCTGGCTGGAGAATTCTGGGAGTTGAAGTCCACAAGATCTGACCCATGGGGTGCTTAGATCTGGCCCCCGGGACCTCCCTGGAAACAGTGAATTACCGACTCATGGTGCCTTTGCCAGGTAGGGAGGGCCATGTGTGGCTCTCCCAAGCTTCGTTTTCAGCTGCGATGGCCTCCTGCAACCCTCTGCCAGCAAAAACAGAGCTTGTTTTCCCCTGGGACAGCACTTGGGCCACCACAGACGCCTCCGACATGAGTGTCATTGAGCTAGCCATGCTCACCTGTCCCCCTGAGGTCCAATACACCTTGATGCGGCCCTCAATGAAATAGAATTTGACACCCCTGATCTATACTATACATCAAACCATACCTTTATTATATCAATTGGGTTCACATACAATGGGTAAATAAAAGAACATGAAGTATGTTTCGAACTAACCCTACCTCAACTGTTGTGTGAATGCAGATCCGAGGTGGTATTCAGCAGGTTCTGACCAGTTCTGGTAGGGGAAATTTTGAGTAGTTTGGAGAACTGGTAAATCCCACCTCTGACTGGTCCCACCCCCATCTATTCTCTGCCTCCCATTGAGTCCCAGCTGATCAGCTGGGTCTTCTTTTGTTGCTTTGCACAGGAGAACAGAGCTGGAAAGCAGGTTACTGGGGTGGGGAGGGAATGGGGATTTTGCAATATCTTTCCCCTGCCAGGCCCACCAAGCCACACCCACCAGCCAAACCCACAGAACCAGTAGTAAAAAAAAATTGAATCCCACCACTGCTAAGTATGTTTCAAACTAACCATACTTCAACTGTTGTGTGAACGCAGATCCCATGGTTTGATTGGCACGGCTAAAAATCTTTTGGTGAATACATTTTACAAATGGCACATTTCAAAATCCTGCAGCCTACAGGAGGCTAAAGAAATAAAATTAATATTTAACAGGGCACACAGATGTAAAAAATCACTCCTGGCTTGAGACATGCTGATGCCCTTTAAGCCGGGGGGTGGGTGGTGGGTGGGAGGAATTCTGGGAGTTGAAGTCCTCCAGGCTTAAATTTGCCAAGGTTGGAGACCCTTGCTTTAAGCAGAAGTGAGGCCTTAAGCAAGAAGGTTAACCTGCTTTGAGGCTGGATTTTCAAATCCCCGAGCAAGAATTAAAAGCAGCAATCTAATTATGAAAAGAGTTTCTCTTTACATCTTAAGGATTTTTTTCTTAGTTAAGGCTGTTGTCCTGTCCAAGTTTTCTCCAGAAAGCTTATAATCAATGTCCTGTTTTTAAATGAAGCCAGTGGATAATATTGCTTTTTCCTTTGCCAGGAGAAGGGAGGGGTTGGTTTTTGGCAAGTTGTCTATTTCTGGCACTTTCTCAGAAAATCTGAAGCCTCCACCCCACTGATGTTGGGTGTGGGGGAGAGAGGAAAGGATAAAAAATAACCCCATTCCAGCTACATATGCTTTTCATCCATGGATTGATATCAACTGTCTATCATCCATTACACTGCTTAAATAAGCAAAGTCCAAACTGCAAACCATTTGTAACCCATTCCAAAATCTTGATGAATCACATCAAGAATCTGTTTATAGAACATTAACAATTTAAGAAACGG
The DNA here is from genome assembly GCF_900518735.1 of Pseudonaja textilis. The sequence goes on along the minus strand of NW_020769327.1, from coordinate 3,852,317 downwards.
TCCATCCTCTTTTAACTGAAAGCATATTTAAAATTAAAATCTCCGAGTCATCTTAAAATGCACAAGGGATTTCCAGGAAGACGGGCCCAATATTGATCATAAGAATATAGTATGACAAGCATTTTAATTCCAGTGCAGGCAATCAGTATTGGCCCAATTCATTTCAATTGCGATCTCATGACCACAAACTGAATCAAATTGGACCAATACTGAAAAAAGTTACATCTTTTGCACTGGATTGTCAATGCCTGTTACACTACAAACTTAGCACTACTGGAAGAAAAACTATACATATTCCCAATACCTTCTAGACTTGGTATATAGAGCTTAACTGCTGCCCCTTATAATTTTAATTGCAACCCCGAAAGAACAATGGATGATACTAGTGACAAATAGTGATGCTTAAATGAAAACCATGTGTCTTTCGTCATGACGCAAAGTTTGCCATGATCGACTTGCATCCTAATATGCAATGCATGGATGTGAGCCATGGTGACGCAGTGGTTGGAATGCAGTATTGCAGGCTAATTCTGCTGACTGCCATCAGTTCGATTCCTCCTCCTCCTCCTCCTCCTCCTCCTCCTCCTCCTTCACTGCAGAACAAATTTCTGCAAGCTGGCTGGGGAATTCTTGGAGTTGAAGTTCACACAAAGTCGCCAAGGTTCAGAAACACCCTGGTCCAAAGACAACCATCATGATGACATGTACTTAATAGTTCATAATAAACAAGAATGCACGTGCTTTAACAGTAACAACCCTACAATAGGAACCGGCAGCATATTCAGGTACAGCCTTTGTTCTCTGGCATGTCTGTGCTCTCTTTGAACCATTGTTGGTGACCCTGTTTTCTTGATTGAGTTGGACTCTAGCCAAAAGTCATCACACAACTTCACTCAGCTCTGAGACAGAGGTGGACTGGAAGAATCGGGTGGGAGAAAGAAAGAAGGCTGTCTTAGGGTTCTGAAAATATCTGGGTTCAGCTCCTTTGGCTTTCCATCTTTGACACCTTCTGCAAGGTTTTTAAGTAATGTCATTCTGGAAATTTGTCCATACACTTATGACAAATGATTGCAGGAGTAGGCTTATAGGAATCAAGTCATGCCCGTCATTAAATGGGTCATCACATAACCCACCCGATTTTACAACAATTTTTGTGGTCGTTATGAAATGAACTCCATGGCTGTTAAGTAAATGCACTGTCTACAATGAGCAACTTTTTTTGCTAGAAACCGGAAATAAACGCTGATTTTCAGGCCCCCGCCAAACCCAAAAAAGGTAAATTGCAGTCCTGTCATTGTGGAATGTACAAACAATCATAAATGTGAGCCGGTTGTCCAATGTCCAAAATGTGATCATGTGACCAGAAGAGCAACAATCACAACTATCCAGGTGGCAGCTACCTTTTGTGTGTGTGTGTGTGTGTGTGTGTGTGTGTGTGTGTGTTTCAACAGTTGCTAAGCGAGAAATCGTAAGAGTTGAGGACTATCTGTACAGAAATGCATTTCCAATCGCTGGTGGAATGCCGCGGTCTTTACAACATCAGCTACAGCAGGGGTCTCCAACCTTGGCAACTTTAAGCCTGGAGGACTTCAACTCCCAGAATACCCCAGTCAGCTTTGCTGGCTGGGGCGTTCTGGGAGTTGAAGTCCTCCAGGCTTAAAGTTGCCAAGGTTGGAGACCCCTGAGCTATAGGACTAGCAACCCTAGCAACAGAGCGGTGCAGTCATGCCAAAAGCAAGCAGCTTGAATCAGAAACCAAACAGAAAATCCAAGCCCGATCACCAACCCAATTCTAAAACCTTTCTTTTTGCTCGTGTAAAGCTGCCAAGTCCCCCTGCGTTTCAGTTTCTGCTTTCCCAGGGCTGCCTCTCTCACGGCAGGGCACTCCAGATGTTTTGCAACTGCCATTCCTTACAATACCCAGCACATTTCCTCTTCCACTGTAACTGCCTCATCTGGAAGCAATCAAGTTGAGGAAGGTTGATCTACATAAGGACTCAGTTCAATCGATGGTTCTTTTTCCACCATCCAGCCTTACCTCCGTCTGTTTGTTCCCCTGGGTGAAAATCTGACCAGCTGTGGTCCATCTTCATCCGAGTTTGGCCTCTTTCTGAGTCCAGGTCCCCCTGCTGAAGATATACCTAGCTGCAGAATCTCCTGGACTCAGCTTTGGGAGCTGCAATGTAGTAACTCTGAAATTTTCTGGAGCCTCGCCAGATTCCTGCTAGCAGAGCAGAAGCCAAGGAAGAGAAATGTTCGTGTGTGACTTTGTGTGAGCTTCCCTGAACATATGTGTGCATGGGGTTTTTAAAAATAGAATTCCCTTTCATTGGAAGCTGTAGGGGGGAATCATTCTATGCCAGCTTCAGGGCTGGTATAGATTACACACCAGTTTGGCTGTTGGGGATCAAGAAGACCTCAAATTGAGGATCTCCCCTCCTTTAGAGGCCCCTTAGCAAACCCTCCAGATGACTCCTCATGCCTAATTCTGTTGCTAGACTTCTGAACCAGAAAGGACCTCATTGCAAATCCAAGATGAAGATTGGGGGAATGTGAGGTTCCCATCTTCCTAAACCAGCCAATCTCTCAGCCAATCTGAAGAGGGGAACATCCATTTAGGCCTAGCCCCTCTGGTTCCACCATTGCATTTTGAAGATGGCAGCTGAGAGGGAAAGATCCTTCTTAAAAGATACCTTTAAAAAGGCACTCTGATCTCAATGGGGATTGTGTATTTCCTTCCTTCTTTCCTTCTCACTTTCTCTTTCCTTCCCCCCTCTTTCTGCCTTCCTTCTCACTTTCTCCTTCCTTCCTTCCTTCCTTCCTTCCTTCCTTCCTTCCTTCCTTCCTTCCTTCCTTCCT
>NW_020769327.1:3816603-3849448 GCF_900518735.1 Pseudonaja textilis | reverse complement strand
CCTTCCTTCCTTCCTTCCTTCCTTCCTTCCTTCCTTCCTTCCTTCCTCTTTCTCCTTCCTTGCCCCCTCTTTCTGCCTTCCTTCTCACTTTCTCCTTCCTTCCCTCCTATTTCTCCTTCCTTCCTTCCCCCTCACTTTCTCCTTCCTTGCCCCCTCTTTCCGCCTTCCTTCTCTCTTTTTCCATCCATCCATCCATTCCATTTTAAGACAACTGAAACAATTTCTTCCCAAGCCTGAATGCAGTTGGAAAACTTTTCTTTCAGACTTCACCTTTCTGAACATTGGTGTCGCAATTCCCATTCACATATTGCCTATACATAAGATGCACTGATTATTGATTCCAGAATAATGCAGGAACAACAGTGTGATCAGGAAAAAGCTGCCATTACACACTTGTACCCCTAGATCTAATGCAAGTATCGATGTTGTGTCCCATCCTGCATGGGTTGCCATCTGCTGTGCCGCAGGTACCTACATGGAGATGTATATCTAATAGAAAGTTGCTCGTAAAAATGAGTGTTTTGTGAATAATTTCTAGAAATGCTTCAATTTCTTACTTGTTACTATGACATAACATCTCCTGGATCCAGAATTGAAAATCAGTTCTGCTCAGTTTTTTGCAGGACCCCAATTTTACTTGAGTGGTGGCATCTCACTTTTACACAATTATCTACCTTAAATGTCGCTGGATTTAAATATTGTTGGATGTTTACAAGCACCCATTTCAAAATCCTTCCCTCTGTTATCACAAGAAGATGCTTTAATATAGGTTTCCTCCAACTTGCTGCCTCCTTCTTTAGGGCATGGAAGAAATAAAATGATTGCACACAAGCTACTACACTGCAGTTTTTATCTGGGTTGACATCAACGTTAAATTTTTTTCCCCTTTTCTAGCAACAATTCCAGGGCAGTCAGATGATTACTACGTGGCTGTCCTATTAGCCTACAAAAACTTCCAGGTTATTAATAAATGTCTCTTAACATTTGCAACTTAGCTTCAAGAATGCAACAGAAGATACTTCCCAAAGATCAAGGTCTAATCTTATAAACTTGGCTTGATTTCCACCCCACTTCTCTGTATGTTTGTTTGTTTGTTTGCCTGGCTTCAGGCCACAGTAAAAATTTATCAAAACATGCAATTAACATGGAGCAAAATATCTGCTCTTCCCCACCTCTTTCCCATGAAAAACAGGGCACACCCCGTACAATTAGCAATAGGGGCTGATTGCTAATTACTGAGCTGCTTTCATTTCCCCAGACTTACACCTGACTAATTAAAGTCTGCTTTTCCACTGGATAATGAAACCACAGTCTCCCCTAAGCAGGTGGTCATAAAACAGATTGGCTACCAACTCTCCCCTCTTGCTTTCAATTCAAAGCGATCCTCTTTCTACCAAGGCTGGAGAAACAAGACTCAAACATTGTCCTCTCACAATACATCTTCAGACAGAAGCAGACATTTCATAATACTCAAGACTTCTTTGATCAGCTAATGGGTAAATTACATATGAAATGACTAAGCAGTTCTTTGGAACATCTCAAAAGCATAAATCTGTGACAGACAATTTTGAAAGATCTTATATTGGAAGGATGTGTTGAATTGTTATCATGAGGCAACAATGGGCCCAACATCCTATTGATACCCATATATTAATATCCTGATGATATTAATTTGGTGATTGTTATCTGGTAGACAAAACCTTTCCCAAAGTCCCACAGGTGGCAAGCTACACAACAACTCCACAAAATCTTCCAGCTACTTATATAATTTTTTCCAACTTACTGCCCTCCTAACATGCCTTCTGGCCAAGCCACTTAGAAATTCTGGGAGCTGCAGTCTCAACAACATCTGGGAAAGGCTCATAGTCTCATTTCTAGATAGTTTCTCCAGTGATTTTGTAACAGTTTTCTGCACTCCTACACTTTTATTACAGTGCAAACATCAAAATGAGAGGCCTCTCAAAACACAGTTCTGTGGCTTGGAGGGAAGTGATGCTTAAAAGCAAATTCTTCCTATGTTTAATTATACACAGAGCAACTAAATCTCAAAGAACCTGCCAGGATAAATTTATGGAAAAAGAAAGGTTGATCCATCATCAGCTATTTTTACATTAATATGTCTGTGAGTAGAAAAGAAGAGAGAAACTATATTTGGTTTGTTCCAAGTCTGGGAAAAGAAACAGAAATAAAAATAGTTCACCTACTGGATCAAAATATTAATGCATAAGCATACTGAGAATTGCTAGATTGATTCATTATTAAAAACATTATTAAAAATATCATGGACAAGTAAATAAACACTGTATTAATCTTAAGTATAGCTAAAAGCTATAATAAAATGAGCAATTTTATACTTAGCTAATGCTGAAACTGCAAAGACCAGCAAGCTCTAGTAATAAAAATCAAGGAGACAGAAAAAAATGGGACAAAACTTAAATATAAAGAAGACTAGATTAATGATACGTGCAACAACTAGCCCTGGAATTGATAATTATATTAAAATGGTAAATATCTTCTGCCTTTTAAAGTCAACAATCAACAGTAAAGGATGGACAATCAAAAAATACACCCAACTACAACTTGATAAAACAGTCATAAGGTTTTGGAAGAGGTACTGAAATGCTGGGGTGAGCCTATATACATACAAAGATCAGAATCATGCAAGCTATGGAATTTCCTAAGACACTCTATGGAAGTGGAAAGTTGGACTTTGAAGAAGCAAGAGAAGAAGAGTGTTGTCACTTTTGATCTTTTGAGTTTGGAGAAGGCTCCTGAGAATACATTAGACACCCAAGAAAAGAAACAACAGATCCTCAAATATATGAGAGTTCTCACTCAAGGCACAAATGACCAGGCTCAAATTCTCCTTCTTTGGACACATTTTGAGAAGACCTGGCTATCTGGAGAAGGTTCTAATGCTGGGAAAGGTGGAAATAAAGAGAAGAAGAGGATGACCAGAAGTCAGATAGAAACGACACAAGTTACAGAAGCATTGAGTGCACCTCTGGAAAACCAGGTTAGAGACAGATTGCCATGGAAAAAATCTATCCATGCGGGAGTTGACAATGACTTGATGGCACATAGTCAATCTAATCCAAAGAAGCTCTAGTAAAGTCAAGAGGTGTCTCATTTTTGAGCAGGTTGCTACAGTTGTATTCTAAGCCATTTGATTAGCTTCAGAATTTACCAATGAACCAAGTTTATATACAGTTATATTGCGTTTGTGTAACTCAAAATTAATGTCTATTTTCCTTTTGTGGGGTGGGGATTCCATATGCTCCAATTGCAGTTCTAGGCACATTTATTCTAGAGTAAACCTCATATGATTGTTAGGCTCACCGACACGATACTTACTTTGGAGAAAATCCTAATCCAAGCAATTCGGATCATACCCAGCAGCCTTAATCAGTTTTGGGGGTTAATTTAAAGGATGCCAGATAACAAACCTGGGTGACATTATGCCCATGAAACTAGAGCTTCCATCCCTCTGGTTCAGTAAGAAGCAACTCTGTACATTATTGCCTCTTCTTATAAATAAACATCAACAGGGCTGATTGAAATCGGAAGGATATGTTCCCCAGAGCAAGATTCAGTGATGCTTACTCTACGAAGCAATTAGGCAACTGAGGAAAAAAAGATAATTTCAATTAAACCCAAATGATGGAGATGGCTCCTACAGTTTAGCGCAATGCCATAGACAAGGGGATGGGATGGTGCTTATAATAGTACCAACATCGCAGTCCTAAAGGGGAGTGAAAGGTCAGCCTTCTGTGATGACATCTTCCGCGCTGTCGGCAAGGTCAGGATGGAAGACAACAGCCAGTGCAAAGATCTGGTGGGGAAGTGGTTGGGTTTACTAACTCCTTACTCACTGTTCAGTTCTTTAAAAAAATCTTCACACATTCTCTAATTTCACACAATTCTGATGGGCTGGACTCAGTGGTGGGATTAAAAAAAAAATTACTATCGGTTCTGTGGGCGTGGCTTGGTGGGTGTGGCAGGGGAAGGTTCCTGCAAAATCCCCATTCCCTCCCCACCCCACTAACCTGCTTTCCAGTTCCATTCTCCTGTGCATGGCAACCAAAGAAGACCCAGCCAATCAGCTGGGACTCAACGGGAGGAAGAGAAGAGATGGGGGCGAGGCCACTCAGAGGTGGGATTTGCTGGTTCTCCGAACTACTCAAAATTTCCACTATCAGTTCTCCAGAATTGGTCAGAACCTGCTGAACACCACCTGTGGCTGGACTTCATATTCCACCAACCAACCAGGTATATTCCTGGCTCTTCAGGGATACAAATAAACTGTTTTATATACCATCTAAGTTGATCTATTGCAGTGCAGGTAGCCTTCGATTTATGGCCACAATCGAGCCCAAAATTTCTGTTACTAAGTGAGACAATCGTTACGGGAGTTATGCCCCATTTTATGACCTTTCCTGCCACAGTTGTTAAGTGAATCACTGCAGTTGTTTAAGTTCGTAAAAATGTTTGTTATGTGAATCCGGCTTTTCCCATTGACTTTGCTTGTTAGAAGGTCGTGAAAGGAGATCCCCTGACTCTGGGACGTCGCAACCATCATCAATATGAGTCAATTGCCATCTGAATTCTGATCATGTGACCATAGGGATATTGCAGTGGTTGTAAATGTGAAAAACGGTCACAAGTCACTATTTTCAGTGCCCTTGTAACTTTGAACTGTCATTACGTTGTAAGTCAAGGATTACCTGTGTTTGATCTGGCACTGGTAATATTGGATCCACAACTTTACAGAAGGCCAGAGTAAACTACCTTTTGAAGGCAGTCTGTCAGCCCGATAGTGGGGTGTTAATTTTAGAAGCTATATTGGTTGAGTTCCCATGAAACATGTATATTTTCAGCTAATATCAAGTTGGGCAAAAGCAGACACCAACTTATTCTGTTTTATTCTTATTCATAAATCTCTTCTAAAAATACAGAAGGGGAGGAGGGAGAATCACATGGGCAGCTAATTTTACTCAGTTACTACTCAAGACCCCCTTGAACCTTCACCCGGCACATCTATTCTCTCTTAGAGATTGTAAAGCCTCACTCCAAGCAACTGAATTCCCTTTGATCAACCAGGACTGGCAGCTGGCCAAACGCCTTCTACTCACGTGGCTTTCTCCTTTAATATCCTTGCCCGAGGCACAACCTCCTCCTCTTCCTCCTACTCCTCTAAAACCATCAACTGTTAGAAGCACTTCTGAGCTCCCACCAGACTCATAAAAGTCCTTTAAAAACAACAGAAACTGTCCTGGAGCCAAACATCTGGATTGATGAATTTAAATCCATCGTTACCACTGCTCAAAAGAGGAAAGCAGCAGATATTTATTTTTTTTTGATGGATTTAGGAGTTTCACTCCCTCTTCCTGAAAAACTCTAGAGAACAGCGCGAGACAACCCGTCTTACAGAAGGAAGATAGGGCAACTCCATATTTTGTCTTCAGCTCTCTTAACCATCTGAGCCAACGGACAAAAAAAGGCATGCATGAATGCAGAAGACGTGCTTGAAATGTATCAACTTAGCAACTGAGATGCTCAGGCCAACCTAAGTCCCTTTCTCTTTCATCTTTTTTTGTTTTGCAATTTATGGCACGCCTCCCGTAGGTTTACCCCCAAATGAAGTGGTTTTCATTTCTTTTCCACGTGTAACAGAATCTCAGCTTGAATAAAGGCACAGCACCCCACCCCCCCACAACAGGGTTTGTGCCAAGCCCCCCCAATTCCCAGATTGGCTTGCTTCCCGCTACTCTATTTTCAGGACTCTCAATTTATGGTGGTTGTGGGAGACAGAGTCACTTCTATGAAAGGACGGGCCATTTTCTTCCCTCAAAACACAAGTTAAAGGCTTTGCTTAGATGCCGCTGGGAAGTTAAAAAGAACAGAACAATAGCGTTGGAAGGGACTTTGTAGGTCATCTAGTCCAGGGGTCGCCAACCTTTTGGACTTCAGGGACCACCAAACTCATACTTTTAAATCCCACGGACCAGAGACCCTGGGAAAATCCCCCCAAAAGTCTGCAGGAAAATTCCCCACCCCGTTTTCCTACTGATTTATAGTTCTTTATTTGGGATCACAGGATACCATCTCCAACTCCATTCTCAGGCAGGGCGGGTGAGGGAGAGAGAGAGAGAGAGAGAGAAAGAGAGAGAGACTTTTGCCTTCATGCAAGGAAAGCAGCAGAAGCAGCAGAAATCTTTCTTTCTCTCCCCCAAACTCTGCCAGAAATGAGTCTTTGTGAGACTTGTCATGCCGGTGCAGCCTCTTGGAGCAGGAGGCCTTGCAGGGTCCCAAAGACTCATTTCTGGGGGAGTTTGGGGGAGAGGAAGAAAGACTTTTGCTGCTTTCCTTGTGTTCAGCCAAAAGCAGAAGAAGAAAGAAGAGGAAAGAAGCAGCCCTTTGGCCAGGCCAGGCACGTGGGGCAAGTTCCCTCCCTCTGCCTTTCCCCCACTCCCCTCACTACCCCATGTTGTTTGCAATGCAAGCAACGCAAGCCCTTGTGTTCCCTGCAGGCCATGTGGGCAGCGCAGCCTTGTTTTCCTGCGCAGCCTGGATCAATTGCTTTGGGGGGGACATTTCTCTGCGGACCACCAAAATTTTCTCACGGACCATCAGTGGTCCCCGGCCCACTGTTCGGCGACCACTATTCTAGTCCAACCCCCTGGTCAAGTAGGAGACCCTATACCATTCCAGACAAGTAGCTGCCCAGGCTCTTCTTAAAAGCCTCCAGTGTTGGAGCACCCACAACCTCTGAAGGCAAGTGGTTCCAGTGGTTAATTAATTGATCAGCACACAAACAGCACACAAGCTAGCAAATCCTATTCACATATCTCTTAAAAAAACAACTTACCAACAACTGGGGAGTTGTCCACCACATTAATTCCTTGTTGTCTGATGTTCTTCCTTGCCCATAATTTTCCTCCCTCCTGGGTTTCCTCTCCCCGAAGACGAGCTGAAGACCTGCCACTGTACCTTCCCAGCTTCTTCTTGGAACATCTGAAAAAAACCAAACACCTCAGGAAAGAGGGGCTGCAACTGGCTGGGACCCCCCTTCCAACCTTTGCAAAGACCCTTTTGGGAGGTGGAAAGACTTTCTCAGCCGACCTCACAAGGTTCCTCGCAGGGCAGCAAATTACAAAGGGATGGGCAGGCAGAGGGGAAGTCACACTGATGTTCCCCAGGCACATGGTTGGCTCTCCTGTTCTCTCTCTCTCTGGGTCGCCTCATGGCCTCCTTACCTCACATGCCCCAGATATCCCTGGAGGGGGGCAAAGTTCATTCTGGCCCCGGTGTCCTGCTGGCCATCCTTTTTAAAGGCCTCTTTCTCTTTCTCTCCCTCTCTCTGTCTCTCGCTCTCCCTCTTTCTTTCTCTCTCTCTCTCTCTCTCTCTTTTCCTCTCTCTCTCCCTCTTTTTCTCTCCCTCTCTCTCTCCCTCTCCCTCTCCCTCTGTCTCCTTCTCCCCCCACCCCCGCCTCTCTGGAGGAAACGGCTGGAAAGGGGACCTTCTCCTCCACACTTGTGGCGCATCTATGGCTCAATTCGAAGGGGACAGGCTGGAGGCTCTGAGCTGCGGCTCCTTTGGAACCCCTTCTCCTGCGCTTTCTCAGCCGGAGGTCGCCCATCCCGTGGTCGAGTGCAAGAGGCGGGGGCGCAGGGCTGGAAACCATCCGATCCACCCACCCGTCCCAGAAGAGAGAGAGAGAGAGAAGCGGGGGAGCGGGGGAGATCGGCTGCAGAGCGGAGCCAAACCGCCCGCCAGCTTTCCGCAAAACCGCGCCACGCGCTGCCAAAGGGAAGTTGGAACGGAGCGCGCGTGGGGACCGAGCCCCCCCTTTTCCCTCAACGACCCCCCCAACCCCTCCGCAGTTACCTTCTCCGGCTCCCCACAGTCTGGGCCGTCGCTCCGGGAACCGGGCTCTTTCTTCTTCTCTCCCCCCACCCCCGTCCCCTCCCCACCCGGCACAGAGGCGCCTCCGGCTCGACCGCGGCTCGCCAAACGCCCCGGCGCTTGGGTCGCTCGCTTCCCCTCCGCCCCGCGTAGAGCAAAGATGGTCGGAGCGGCGATCCACCCCCCCTACCCAAACTGGGGCGGGGGAGGGAGGGAGGGAGGGAAGGCGACAGCGCCGCGTTTGCAGCCCGCCTGATCCTGATGATCCCGATCCTGCCTTGGAAGCCAGACGGGAACCGTCTTGTCTTGCGCCCTTCCTTTCCCTGGCGCGCAGTCTGCTCTCTGCGCCTCCGCTTTGCTTTGCGCCCAGCCTGGCTCCGCTCCGCTCTCCTCTTGCGGCCGTGCGCCTAGTCCGGCCCGGGTACGGTACTTCCCGCTCTCCCTCCTCCTCCTCCTCCACTCCACTCCGCCCGCGTCCCGTCCCCCCCCCTCTCCCCGCCCCGGAGTCAAGCTTGTTGGAGCTACTTTGCCCAACAGGCTTGAGAGGAGGCGCGCAGGGGGGGGGGCGGGGGGGCGGGGGAGAAGGCTGGGAGTTGAAAGAGCCCGCTCGCTTCCGCCTTCTCACTTTCTCTTTTTCTCACCAACTTGCCGGGGGGGAAAGTTGTCCTCCCTCCCTCCCATCCACCCACCCCCCACTCCCAAGAAGGAGGGTTTTCCAGCGTAGGGAAAGAAAGAAAGAAAGAAAGAAAGAAAGAAAGAAAGAAAGAAAGAAAGAAAGAAAGAAAGAAAGAAAGAAACTCTGATGATTTGGAAATGTCCGATTGCAAGCCGGGCTAAGTGTGGAGCCTCAAGGCAAAAGCGCTGGATGCCGGGGGTGGGGGTGGGGTGGGGTGGGGGGCTTCGCGCGACCCGCTTAATGCATCCTTCAACCTTCGTGGCGCCAGGAATAAGTCGGCCCGTCTGGATTCTGAATCCCCCCCACTCCCTTTCTCTCTCTCCCACCGGCCAACCGCATTCCTGGATCCCCTTGGCGGGAATTGAGCCCCGCAGCATCACCTAATTGTCGGTTTGTTTAGGATCGCGTTACCTGCTGGATTCAGGGATCTCCAAACTTGGCAATGTTAAGACTTGTGGACTTCAACTCCCATTCTCCAGCCAGCTATCCACAAGTCTTCAAGTTGTCAACTTTGGGGACCCCTGTCAGCTGGATAATCAGCTGCCCCGAAATTTACTTTACAAAAAAAAAAAAGCACTGAAGTTCAGAGATCCGCAGCTGGCTGAAATAATAGCCTTTTAGGGTCCCCCCCCCTCTCCTTTCCAAACAGTGAAAACTATATTTAAACTGCAGGCCAAAGTAGGGCACCATCAAAGAACAAAGCAGGGTCCAGTACTTGCAGGGTGATTCTGCTCCTTCTGCCTCAAACTTCCTGTTTATCAGGAGGACTAGGAAACATGGAAGCCTTCTCCCCTCCTTTTTCAGAGGCAGGGACTCCCTCCCCCCAAGCCCCTTTTGTTAAAGCCCTCGCCAAAAACACTTTCCCCTCTGTTTCTTCCTCTTTGTGAAAGGAAGCAACACTCTCACACCAACCGTGAGGCTTGAAATAAATGGGGTATCTGGCACCTTCAAACCAAACTTTTAAACTTTAGTCAGCCACCGGGTGGTCAAAGAGACCTTTTATAAACAATGCTGATTAATGTGAACATGGTAGAAGAGGAAAATGACAAAACAAACCAAATCAATGAAGTTGAATGTGGCAGTGAAAAAGTTAAGCGCCCGATAGCTGGGGGAGAAAACCTGGGAGTGTCTCCCTTCCTTAGTGCCCTAAACACGTATTTATTTTCCTCAGTGGTTAATTCAGGACAGTTGGTGTATCGAGTGTTTTCTGCAGCAAATTGGATGATGCTGAATCAGTAACATGTGTGCTGATGTCATCGTACAAGCATCACCACAGCAGACTTCAGTCCCAAGTTTTGGTACAAGTACATAAATTGCTACGTATGTGAATTGGATCATGTTTTTTCCCCAGCGTTTGCTTATTGGATCATGGAATTGGATCAACAGTCAACTGGATTGTGGTTATTGGTCAATGACCAACTAAATCATGATTATTAGACAATGATCCATTGGATCATGATCATTAGTCAATGATCATTTGTCAATGATCCATTGGATCATGATCATTAGTAATGATCAATTGGATCACATTCATTGATCAGTGATCATTTGTCAATGATCAATTGGATCATGATCACTTATCAATGATCAACTGGATCGTGATCATTTGTCAGTGTTCAATTGGATCATGGTCATTAGTCAATGATCAACTGGGCCATGATCTTTTGTCAGTGATCAATTGGATCATGACCATTTGTCTGATCAATTGGATCATGGTCATTGGTCAACAATCAATTGTATCATTGTTGGTCAGTGATCAATTGGATCGTGATCATTAGTCAATGATCATTGGTTAATGATCAATTGCATTGTGATCATAGTTTTTCCAGCCTTGTCTCCTACTCAGATCCTGATGCTCTCTATAGGTTTCTGCCTGTCCGGGGGTGGGGGTGGGGCGGTGGGGGACGGAGGGCAGGTGTCACTAGAGCCGAGACACTCCAGGTCCCATCAATCAGGGACACCTTTCAGGACTGAGAAGCAGGCTGTCCCGGAGGATCCGTGCTGCCCTCTGGAATGGCCTCCTCCACCCAACCTTGAGATCTTTGATATTGCTCCCAATTTGATTTTCTGCAAATTTCTAAAGACCTGGTGTCTGAGTCCCTTCGATTTTCTTTGATAGATATTGCTTTCTTTTTGAATGTTTACTGCAAGCCACTGTGAGTGGAGTGGCCTTGAAATTGAAATAATAAATAAAATACAGAACACCCACGCCCACCCCAGCGGGTTCCTTCTCCGACTGGAATCAGGCAATTTCCCCTTACATTTTTCACAATCCGCATGATGTATCTCTGCCCCGGATTACAGCAGATTGGAAAATTAAAAATGGCAACTGTTGAGCACTAATCACTGTATCATTTTCCAGAGGAGGCTGAAAACTCTCATCTTTTCCCCTCTCAAGCGTCTATCACTTCCCAGAACTGCCTTGCTAAATCTCTTCGTCTCCTCCTCCAATCTCTTGTCCATGTAGGCCCTGGGAAAGTTTAGTCCCAGCCAAATTGGCAAATGCTTCTTCCCCCAGCAAAACCGGATTACAAAATGCTTTTTTTAAATTATTATATTTTTTATGGAGCCCGTCAACTGGTCAGAGTTCTTCTTTTTAGCAGATGCAGCTGCTTAGTATCAATGCAGAAGGTGGAAGTAACTCAGGAGCCCCCAGTGCATTGGAGTTATGGTGGCTCCCACCCCCCCACCCCAATTTTCCAGCCAGCACAGCTGATCCATAGTATAGATTATTTTCCATGATAATAATAACCTCCGATTCTGGTAGGATGGCTACATTATACACGCTGGCCAATGTTCCTCGAAGTATTGAAAACGGAGATGCGCTAACAACCACAGAGGGGTCTCCTTGGGAATATTTGATGGATTTACTCCCTGGTCTAAAATTCGCACGCAGACAGTCTTTGCCTTTAGCACTGTAGTTTTTCGAGCACTACAACGCGGTATCTGCCAGAGACACAATCTTGGGCCAGGAGTCACTGGCTCTGTGAAAGCGGGGTGGGGAGGGCAAACCACAAACTGACCAAATGTATTTGGATTGATTGAAATAGAGCAATTCGCATGTGTTCAGGAGAGCCCATTTGGTCTCATGGTTGAGTCACCAGGCTAAAAACTGGGAGACTGTGAGTTCTAGGCATGAAAAGCCGATTGGATGACTTTGGGCCAATCACCAGGAGAGTGTGAGTTCTAGTTCCGCTTTAGGCATGAAAGCCGATTGGATGACTTTGGGCCAATCACCAGGAGATTGTGAGTTCTAGTTCCTCCTTAGGCATGGAAGCTGACTAGGCGACTTTGGACCAGTTCTTCTCTCTCAGCCCAACCCACTTCATAAAATTATTGCTATGGAGAAAAAAGGAGGAAGAAGAAATATTAGGCATGTTAGCCATTTTCAGTTATTTAATCAAATCATAAAGGCAGGATATAAATAAATTAAAAAACCATGTCCAGTGCCAAACTGATATCAAAACTTGCCTGATAATGTGGCTTAGCCATGAATGTGAATGTAAGTATGTATGAATGAGAGAGAGAATGTATAAATGCACACACACATACATATGTATGTTTCTTCAATTTATTTAGCTACCCAACTCATAATTAATAACTCTGCCTGGCATGCAACATTTGAAAACAAAAGAATAACTTTTCGTAGAAAACATAAGGCATCGTAAACATCAACTAAAAGAGCCAAAGAGCCAGATCAATCTGAACAAATAACAGCCGTGGTACAAGCAACATTCTAACTATAAATTCTCTTTATTTCCAGGTTGAATCTCTCCTTGCTCAGTTTCCATCCATTATTCCTTGTCTGGCCTTCAGGTACTTTAGAAAATAGGTTGACCCCCCCAGCTTGTGGCTTCACTTTCTGCAAAAATAGTCCCAGATTTGAGCAATTCCAGGAAGGTTCCCCATCCAATTGCACGATTCAGGTGACCCCGGGAGCACAGATTAACCTCCAAGTGCCCTCAATGACTCTTGGAAAAAATGCAAAGGACCAGATGACTGCAAGATGAACCCAAATCCTTGCATTCCCCACCATCCACTCAGAGCCGAAGAAGCTTCTTGGATGAGAAGTGAAACATCTTCAAGGAATAACAAAGAAAGTCCAGTTGCCTCTTGAAAATACCTTTCCAAGTATCTTTGGGACAGCCATATGACTGGGTGACTGAGAATCTCCATAGACATCCCCAGGTGTACAGGTGCATACAATCTGCTTTAGAGCCTATCAGCTCTTTGGCCAATCTGACTTAGGTGCTTTTTCTTAACTCTCTCTCTATAAAAGCGAAATACCACTCACACATCATCACAAAATCTCCAGAACCATAAAGCCTACAAACTTCAAATTTGGCCCTTATGTTCCTCTTGGCTTCTAGGTGCTCACTAAGGAAGGATTTTTTGAAATGACCATCAGAGCATTAGTATTTCCTATATTCTTATTCACACACTCTGATGCTAAGGAGTTCTACTCCCCCTCCCCATCTGAAAAGAAATCTGTTCCAAATGCAAAACACAAGCAGAGGAGAGGAATTTCAGTTTCAGTTTTAGTTTCCCAGCAGCAACCAGCTTTAGTACAGAACAGATGAGCTAAGCCACGCCCTGGCTCCTAGCTGTCTCCTTGCTCACACAGCAAATACTGTTTCAGTTTCCAAACAGCCCTCAACTCTCTCACACACTGACAGGACGCTTGCCAGATGAATACTGATGGATGCTGGTAGGCAGAGGCAGAATTCCTCCCCCCCTTATTTTCCTCCCCCAAAACGAAGCGCAACCACATGGTTTCATAGCGAAGCATGGGTATCAAGCTAGTCCTTTTATCAAAAATGAAATGGAGGCTGTCCTGCTCCGGGCTAGAGGGTCAGCACAAGCATCAACTTTCTTTCCAAGAACACTTTTCAGCTCCATCTGGGCCCTTCATCTTTCTTTTAAAAATGCCTCGCCCAATGCTGTTCGTTTTTTTATTTTATTTTCCCTGCTCTGGGCTGATTTGGAAGAGCGCACTCGTTTGCTGTGATAACAGTTTGTTCCGCATCATTTCTTTATAGTTACATAATTTGGAGCATTGTGAAATGTTTCTTCCTCCTTGCAGTTAAAGCACAAAGCCAAACAAATCGTTGCAAATCTGATTTAAGGATACAGGGAACCATTTCTGTGTATGTAGTTTTTGCTCTCTTTTTTTCCCCCCAGCTTGCAAGCCAACAGAAAAAGGCCATGTTTGGGAGGGGGGGTGACATTTCTTTAAGTTCATTTTTCATCTTGTTGGAAAGCTACTTAAAAACACACACAAAAGACTGCCAGAAAAGAACTTGGCGGTGAAGCTAGGGTTAGCCCATCCAGGATGGCTAATTGTTAATATGACTCCTGCTCTTGTGCCTCTAATATGACAACAAGACCTTCAAATTGTCTCTCTGATATAAAAATTTTTCCTTGCAGATTGAGATCCTTCTCTTTTGCTATAAAAGTATGGGAAATCCTCCACATAAATTCCACAGCAGGGATCAGATTTTCCACAGTCGTTAAGCTAATCACTGCAGTCGTTAAAGTGAATCATACGATCCTTAAATGAATCTGGCTTCCCGCACTGAATTTGCTTGTCAGAAGTTGGCTGGGAAGGGTGCAAATGGCAATCGTAGGACTTCTGGGTGTTGCAACCATCGTAAATACAGGGCAGTCGCCAAACGGCCGAATTATTATCCTGCAACTGTGGGGATGCTGCAAAGGTTGTGAGAACTGGTCATAAGTCGCTTCTTTCAATGCCGTTGTCATTTTGGTTGCTAAACAATGGGTGAGGCTTATCTATAAGGATTGACAAATTTAATTGGAGACTGGCTGGTTGGAGTCACCGGACATGCTTTGACCTAGAAGCTAAATTAACCTAGTTATTGAATTAAATAAATGTCCTGAGTTTGCACAATACATGGAATTATAAACTAATCAAACAGGTTGAATATGAACTCACCCTTAAAAAAAAAGTCATCAAAATGAACCAAACTTGACATATTGTCTGAACGCAACTGTTAGGTTTGTAACGGGGCTCATCAAGACTCTGATACTAAGCCAGAGTTAATGTAGCCATACAGTGGTGCAATTCAAACATTTTTACTACTGGTTCTGTGTGGGTGGCTTGGTGGGTGTGGAAAGGGAAGGATACTGCAAGTTCCCATTCCCTGCCCACCCCACTGACCTCCTTTCCAGCTCCGCTCTCCTGTACAGGGCAACAAAAGAAGACCAGCCGATCAGCTGGGACTTGGGAGGCAGAGAATAGATGGGGGCGGGGCCAGTCAGAGGTGATATCTGCTGGTTCTCCGAACTACTCAAAATTTCCACTACTGGTTCTCCAGAACTGGTCAGAACCTCCTGAATACCACCTCTGAGTTGGCCTTGCCCAACCAGTCACATGACCACCAAGCCATACCCACCACCTAAGCCACGCCCATAGAACCGGTTGTTACAATTTTTGAATCCCACCCCTGCCTCATTTGTAAGGACACCCCTGATAGGCTGCAACATTGATAATTATTTTGGGAACTCTTGAATTCTTAGACTAACACCGGTGAGGTTCGGCTGATAGCTGGGGTGAAGCATTCTTCTTCTTCTTCTTTTTTTTTTTTTTACTGATTTTAAATCTTCATTTTCTTTAAAGCAATTAATCTTATCCGCTTCTTATGTTTGAAAGCCTCCAGCAAGCTAAGCACTGGGTTGCCGGAGTCCTGCCTACTTGAAGTCTTCTTGATGGGATGGATCCCTTCCGTATTCCTGGGTCTGAAATGCAGATCTGATTTGAGAATATTTGCTGACTCGGCATTAGGCTTGTCGTGCTTAAGTAGCTCCTATTTATAGGATTTCACCACCCCGCCAAGCCTTTCCTCCCTCCCTTCTACATCCTGCCAAACCTCTTTTGGATCAGAGGTTTACGGTAGCTGCAAGCAAGGGTGGGGCAGCACAAACTTGGATTAATTTAAAATATTTATTCCAAGTTTTCCATTTCAGCCTCATTAGAAGAACAGCCCCTGTCAATAAATCAAGAACTCACTTATGCCTCCTGGCAGAAGATGCTTCTTGAGGCTCTAATTTTTCAATCACTTTATACCTGGGAATATGATAAGCCAATATAGATTGCTGTTTCTTTTACTAGATCCTGTACTACACCAAGGAAGCCAATACACTCAACCACAACTTTCAGGCCTCTTGGTTAGCACAGCCGGTCTTGCTCTGTTGACAATGTTGGCTGAGGCTGTGAGAAAACACCACAATCTTTTGGCAGCCAGATGTAAGACAAAGAAATTTCCCTTGCTCTCTGTTTTAGGCTAGGAAGTTCAAACTTGGTCCATGACCCTAAGAAGGGTATTAAAAGCAACTTAGAAGGAAGTCGCAAGCATTATTAAAATGCTGCCTTAGGCATAGTGGTTAAGTTTGGATTTTGGTACATCATTAAACACACCAGCCGGTTTCCACCTACTTATTAGGTTTTGCAGAGACACAAATTCTAGGGAAGGCCCACAAGATTGTGTTGCTCAAATTAATATTCATGTTATTTTGAAATCAACTTTGAATACTTATTTGGCTTGGAAATTTTTTGTAGAAATTCCATCATTACCTCAGAAGTATTGATGAAGGCTTATAATTTGTACTGGTGCAAATGTCATTTGTTCTTATCTGTTTTGGCTTTTATACCACTGAAATGGACAAAACTCTTGCTTGATTTATTTATTTGTGACTTTCTAATTGCCTCTGGTGCATGCAGCATGTTTGCAGTTTGATAAATAAGCAAAATTAAAAATATAATGATACTTGTAATAAAAAATATGAATACAATACAGTAAATTTTTCAACAATTTCTGTTAATAGTGTCCTCATTGTATAAGCAATATGGTATCCAAAATATCCAGATTTGATAAAAATTCTGCCATGGGAATACAGTACAAGCTATGGTGAAATCACATAGGTCATGTTAGGATATGTGCAGAGTAAACCTTGTATAAAAAGGATATGCACACAGAAACGGTTTATGAGAACAGTTATGAACAAATATACAGCCACACAGAGTTGAACAAGTTGTATTAATGTTTACTTGAAGAAATAGCACAGTCCAATAAACAGTCCAAGTCATACACGTTTTTAACAGTCCAGAAATATCCAGTTATAAAGCCTTCTTACCGGTTTCACGTCTTTTACAGCAAAGAAATAGCAAACCATAATACAACAGATAACCCTTGATATCAACAGAATATCAAAATAAACAGAGTTAGTCAGTATCGGTCCGTAGTCAGTCAATATCAGTATTAAGAGAGATCATCAGTGAAAAAGAGAAAAAGAAAGAGAAGGCAGGCAGGCGGGTATTTTAGATTGGTTGATAGGTAAATAGGTAGGTAGATATGATGATGATAGATGATAGATTAAATATTATTTATTTATTTGTTTGATTTGTCAATTTCTTACAAGATAATAGGTATAAGTATAAACATGAGTAAGAATACAGAAAATAAGTACGATTAAATGGGGACATTAGGACAGGGACTGGAGGCACGATGGTGCACTTATGCACACCCCTTACAGACCTCATAGGAATGGGATGAGGTCAATAGTGGATAGTTTGAGGTTAAAGGAGTGGAGGTTTGAGGATGTAACCACAAAGTCAGGTAGTGCATTCCAGGCGTTGACCACTCTCTGTTGCTGAAGTCGTACTTTCTACAATCAAGTTTGTAGCGGTTAACATTGAGTTTGTATCTGTTGTGTGCTCTTGTATAGTTGCGGTTGAAGCTGAAGTAGACATTGACTAGTAGGGCATTGCAGTAGATAATTGTATGTACTATGCTTAGGTCGGACCGGAGACAGCGTAGTTCTAGGTTGTCCAAGCCTAAAAATTCAAGTCTGGTGCTATAGGGTGTTCTGTTGCAAGCAGAGGAGTGCAGTACTGACCCGCAATCTGTTTGTGTTGGTTTCTCTTCTCACTGTGTGCCTCCAATATTACGCTGGCATATTGCCACATATCCCTTTTGGATATCTAGAGACAAATGGGTTGGTGAAATTTCATACTTCTACCCATCTAAAAAAAAATTATAGGCTTTTAAAATGGAAAAGGTTTTCTTGCATTAAGAAGGGAGGGAACTGTTGCACTGCAAAGTGAAGGCTTGATAGATGCTGTTGCTGAGCATAGGCTGGCCAGCCCTACCTCTGGGGCATTTAAGAAGCTCCAAATCTGATTTCATTCTGAAGTGCTGACTTTCTCCAGCATTCATTAGCAGCAGCTATAATTTGAGCCCCAAGTGCATTCAACAGTTTGCAGCTCCCTTGAAGCCTGTTTGCAGAGCTTGGCTTCAGTCGGTCTAAGCTAGATCCATTTGCAGGACTTCCCATATTTGCAGTTGCAGAAAGAAGTCATCTCAGTGGCAAAAGGCTCTCTTTTCCATTTATGAAACCACTTAGTCAATTTCCTCTGCAGCAGTTTGAGATGTATCACTTCACTTAGTCAATCTCCTGTGTATATTGATACCGCTATTCACAAGCATGCACATACCAAACACACACAGAAACACTTACCTATCTCTACCTCTTAAAGAGAGATCTTGCAAATTTCAGCCCAGCCTGGAACAAACTGAATTCCCAACAGTAATTACTTATCCTGAAATACAAGATTTAGATTTTTTTAAAAAAATCACATACTGATTCAGCTTACTTTTTTTTTTTCTGAAATGCACCGCAAAGTCAGATGGAGGAATGATAGCAAAACACAGTTCAAATTCTGAAATCAGGAGGCAAAGTTTGCAGATAGGTTTTGCTCCTGTTAGATCTTCCGAATCTAACAAGATCTCTTTCTCTCTCTTCCCCAACTCCTTGTTTGAAATTAGAAGACACAGGAAAAAATCGCAGCAGCTTAGAAAAGTGTATAAGATTATATACATATTTGCTAGATAGAAGATCTCCAGAGTATAGAAATTCAATTGCTAGTGATACATCCAGTGGCCCAGTTCAGTTGATAGCTCTGGCCTGCTTTATTTTAAATGTCTTGTGAAATATCTTAAGAGCTAGTCATACATACAACATCTGAATAAATCTATAATGGCCTGCATTTCAGGCACATTCACGTTCAAAGGCACTTGGACATACCCAAGGAACTCAAAGTTCTCTTTCTGAGAGAAATGCCCACAAGTTCCAATCTCAAACTCTCAATAACAGAATAATAGAGTTGGAAGGGACCTTGAAGGTCTTCTAGTCCAAACCCCTGCTCATTCAGGAGATCCTATACCATTTCAGACAAATGTGATGGAGCAACCACAGCTTCTGGAAGACAAGTTGTTCCACCGATTAATTGTTCTCACTGTCAGAAAATTTCTCCTTATTTCTAGGTTGGTTCTCTCGTTGATCAATTTCCATCCTTCGTTTCTTGTTCTGCCTTCAGGTTCTTTCAAGAATAGGTTGACCCCCCGCCCCCCTTCTTTGTGGCAGCCCCTTAGATATTGAAACACTGCTATCCTATCACCCCCTCGATCCTTCTTTTCATTCAACTACATTCATTAAACAATGGCTTCAGATTCAAAGTAAAGACGATAACAACCTTTAGCTGATCTCTGAACATTCGAACAAGGCAAGGGCTGCCTCATTCTTGGAGAGGAGATGATCCAGAAATTCTAAGGATTGAGGATCTCAAAAAGCATCATAGAAAACAGCAGGACTGGGTGACTTCCATATTGCTGCCAAGAAAACAGCATGTTCTTGTCATGTTCTCACCAGGAGTCGAGAGCTAATTGAGGGAGACTTTATCTCTTTAAAGATAAAGCGTTTCATATCCACATTTAGCCTCTGGAAATTAGGCTGGGTTACCCAGTCACGGTTTTTGCCCTATGTGGAAAAGCTTTGCATTTATTTTGCACAAAGAGGATTAGGAAACCGGAGAGTAAATAATATGACAACTGGTTGCAGGAGTTGAGTATGTTTAGATATGTATCTGAGTATATATAGATATTGGAATACTGCTATCATGTCACTTGTAGTCCTTCTGAATGAAAAGAAGGACTAGGGGTGACATGATAGCAGTGTTCCAATATCTGTCAACCCTGAAGTGAACCTGGCTGAAGCCATCCTGGAGGCTTCAGGATTGCCAAACAGTGGTGGGAAGGGGGAAATAATTAGATGGGGTTTTGCAGCCCAAACAATAAAGTTTTCTTGTGGGAAACAAGGACATTCTCACAGGTGGCTGGCCAGAGGAGGAGCAAGTAACCAAGCAACCGGCCAGCACCTGGATTGGACAGCGTGACCAGTGATTTCAGGAGGAAAGGGGAAACTTTTATTTTTAATGAGGTGAAAGCCACGGGAAATTTCAGAGTCAACTTTCACTGGTTGTGCCAATGTGAAATATCCAATAAACTGTTCTTTGAGGAACCTGCCTGTCTCGGAGTTCTGTTTTTTATGGGTGCATTACTTGGAATGCTGACAATATCTATACATCACCACAGACCAATTTCATGTAATTCAGTGCATTCTATTCTTGGGTTATAAACATGCTTCTTTGGAGGGTAAATGCATTCCTAACTCCTGGAACTGGAATTTTCAAAGATGAATAACACACCACAAAAGTCCTTCATGATGTGTTTGATTGTTTATTTTGTCTCTCAATGTGCTGGAATGTTGGATATGACTGAACAATTGGAGAAAAAAGGAGAATGGTTGGGTTCTGATCTAGCTAATGCAGGAGGGATGCATAAGGAGAACTCGGGGGAAAAATAGGGTAACTTTTAACCAACTCCATGAACCTGCAGAAGCAAAATGAGCAGTCAAGGTGACTTGAAACTTTGGCTGTGATTAAATATATTGGATCCTTGGCCTTGGCAGAAATAAGCGTGGTGTGGTGTGCTTTGTATTCTGCAGGAATAAACGAAATAAAAATATTTGCCTGGAATATTAATCGGTTAGAGCACAACACACTGTCTGCAAGAACAGACAGAGCATGTCCCATGGCTCTTCCTGGATTGTTCTGTTTCAGAAAGCACGAGAAAGATCCATGTTAGAAATCTCAAATAAATTAGTCTCAAGGCAACACAACTTTTAGATGGATTTGGTTTTCATCATGCCTTTTTTTTCTAGGTTGGATTCCTTCCTCAAGTGGAGCCCGTCCACCACCCTCTCCTTCCCACCCCTGCAATTCTGCAACCTAAAGAATCCATCAAGTACCGTATTCAGTAATATTTCAGACCTTTCTTGAAATTTGGCATTCCCTGTGATGAAATGTGGATACATTTTCCAGACTTCAAGGAAGATGCTGAGAAAGGTTGATTGATTGAAAATCTGCATCAAGTTGGATTCTCCCGGAGTGAAATTAAGACTTGTATGTAACATTTTGTTTTGGAAGTTTATAAAAGCAACTAAGTTGAAAAATGATGGGATTTATATAAGCAAACAACCTTTGATGGAGCCAGGATTTTGTATCATGGTGAAGGAATGTGTTCCTAGACAAACTGCCCAGTTCAGAGTAGCAAACCAAGCAATTGTTGGTGTGTTGTGGCCAAATTTCTGGAAGGCAACTGAGATCTTTCTTAGCATAACCCCTGTTCCCACTGTTAATTAACCAGGTTTATTCTGTGCTGAAATAGTTTATTGATTGTTCAGTCTTACAACAATATGAAAAACACCGAACAAAAGTAAAATACAGGATATATGTCCAGGGTAAAATAGACAAAAGAAAAATATAGTGATAAAATATATGTAGTTTTCTTGCAGATGTTTCATTACCAAACTAGGTAACATCATCAATACTAGACCATGATAACAGCACTGATGATGTTACCTATTCTTGCAGACATTTGGCAACAAAATGTCTGCAAGAAAACCATCAAGTTCAGAGAGCACCAAGCACCACACTGTTCAACCCTGAGCTACAAATATACTTTCTATAAATGCATATGTGGTACGAAGAATCATCACCCAGGAAAATGCATTGCATTTTCAGGATACCCCCCCATTCTGTCACTATAACGGGTTCTTAGATCAATTGCCTTAGTTATAATCTTACCTGTTCTGCTCATGCTTATAGATTAGAATCCAAGAGGAAATAAGACAATAGGAAGGTTCAGGCTGTTCTTTCAAGTAGTGATGTTAAGTATCTGAGCTTAAGAAAGGCATATAGTTGATAGTCAAACATGAGCAATATCTTTGATATCTGGAGTCATGACATGACAGGTGATGGAAGTGCCCATCTGCTGTCCAGACAGTTCAAAGGTAGTGGGAATTGAGACAGTTAAGTTAGAATTGGGAGCTGTCCCCTTAAGGGAATGCCTCTGGTAAATGTAGTTAATGCATCCTGGGAAATGTAGTTCACATCATGTGATACACATGTGTAATCCTGATTGGTCACTGAATTGACCCTTGGTTGGGTTGGGGGAGGTTCCTTCACTCTTGCCTGGACCCCAGCAGCATGCTGGTGTCTCACCCTCTCTGCTCCTTTGTTATGGGATGAAAGATCACTATTCTTTTACACTATGAAGATGACTATGCAAAGATTTGGGCATTAAGATGAATCTCAACGTAACCATGAGTTATATTTGAGGATGCCTGGTGAACCAATAAAGAAACCTTGTACAGAAGCCTTTGTAGAGTTTAATCCGTCTGCCTTTATATTCAGCTAGTAATTAAAGGACAGAACAACCCATATTTGGCCAGGAAATCCAACAACTCAAATCTGGCTCTATGCTGAAACAGAAAGGACAGTGTAGTATAGTGGTGCAGCCACTCCCACCATGGCCACGCCCGCCCAGCAACTGGGCAGAGAACCCTTTGCTAAAAATTTTGAAGCCCCTGGTTCCAATATGGTCCTGTTGACCAACCCAGATTGGATCCTCCAACATTATCCTGGGACGTGTATATCTCCCTTCATTCACGACTTAAATTTAAGTCCACTTTCAGCCATGGAGTCACCACTCTATGACGTGAGGCCGCCACTCTCTGCCAATCCATCTTACCTGCCGTGGGAGGAAAAAAGAGGAGGAAACCCTGCTGTGTGTAATCATCATCACCATCCTCTGCAGACGGTCAGATCCACAAGGACCCTCACCAAGTCTTGTGTGAATACACTGTAAAGAATAAATCTGGGGACTTCGCGGTGTGGGTGTGCTTCAGCCCAAAATTCCTCGAACTATTTTTCATCCATATTGCTATCCATTAAAACTGTTATCCTTCCATGTCACTGAGAGAATCATTATCTCTAAATATTTTAATACGTCCTGGGGACTGACTCAGCAACCAGAATTCTCAAGATATTAAAGCCGAGGGAGAGCTATTACATATTTCCCAATTAAACTAGATTTCCCTAAAAGAACAAACTTCATCTCTGGTTTTAATCTGAGACCCAAACTTGGAAATAATGATTTCCCCCTTCTTTGATTAGATAGTAATGTTCTTCAAAACCAGCCCTTTGTGACCCCGATTCGTTTTGTAGACCAAAGTGGACCTTAGTGTAGATGGTGGCATATCTTTGTAGACCCCACAAGTCACTCCGGCGTGCCTTGTAAATCAGCTCACTGCAGGCATAAAAGAGAAGAAAAGAATCTTATCCGCACTGAGTCTCGGTTCAAAAATAGCACCCGGTCTCTAGGACCTCACACAGTCACTTGATGTGTTCAGAACTCAATCAATTGATTTCTGGCTCATAGAAGTGTACAGGGAGTCCCAGGGGTGGGCTTCAAATTTTTTAGCAAGGGGCTCTCTGCCCTAATGAGGTGGGCATGGTTGGGTGGTCATGTGACTGGGTGGGTGTGGCCAACTCGACATCACTTCTTTGCCTTAATTACATAAAAAATACTTAAATAAAAGACTGGGTGAAACCAGGCTTAATAGCAGTGACTGTGAGAGGGATCTTGGAGTCTTAGTGGAGTTTCTGGCGAGTTACATGATTCTTATTATTTGGGAATTAATCCCCTCGGAACCTAGTGGCTGTGTTATCTGATTTTCTCAATGGCTCTCCCTTGCATGCTCTGAGTGGATTGTTTATCTAGCTTGCCACACTTTTACGAGGTATGAAATGCTCTTGGCTGAATGCCCAGAAGTTCAATTAAGTCTATTAAGAGCTTTCCCTTGCTGCTTGTCTTCCTGAGGTTATTGGGGGCTCTCCGAGCCCCGCAGAGTCTTAGCTAGGAGCTCTCCTGAGCCCTTGCAAGCCCTCAGCATCCCAACCTAGTCCTCAACTTATGACCATAACTGAGCCCAGCATTTATGTTGCTAAGTGAGACATTCATTAAATGAATTTTGCCCCCTTTTATTAACCTTTCTTGCCACAGCGTTTAAGTGAAATCATTGCAGTTGTTAAGTTTAATAACATGGTTGTTAAGTGAATCTGGCTTCCCCATTGATTTTGATTGTCACAAGAGGGGATCTCATGATCCTGGGACACTGCAACCATCATAAATATGAGTCGGTTGCCAAGCATCCAAATTTTGATCACGTGACCATAGGGATGCTCAATGGCCTTAAGGGTGAAAAAGGGTGATAAGTAATTTTTTGCAATGCCATTGTAATTTTGAACAGCCATTAAATGAACTGTTGTAAGTCAAGGAATATGTGTAGTAAAATCACAGTAATTTTTTAAGGTGCTAGAGATGTCCAACCTTGGCAAGGTGCTCTTTAGAGTAGAGATATCCAACCTTGGCAACTTTCAGACCTGTGGACTTCAACTTGCAGCCTGGCTGGGGAATTCTGGGAGTTGAAGTCCACAAGTCTTAAAGTTGCCAAGGCTGGACACCCCTGCTTTAGAGCTCAGGACTCGTCCTGTCTAAAAGATGATAGGGAAACATGTAGATTTTAAACCTGAATTGTTTTTATTAGGTATAATATCAAAGAAACCTGGGAAGAAAAGTATGTATTTAATATTACGTGTCTTAACAACAGCAAGGACTATTTTCTCACAATGCTGGAAAAATGAAGATCTACTGCGAGATGAAGAAATTGTCAAGAAGATACGAGATTGTGCAGAAATGACTAGATTGACATTGAAAATTAAGCAGAAAGAGGATGTAGAATATTATCAAACATGGAATTTATTTTATTTATTTTTTATTTTGTTTTATTTTTTTGTCAATTGCTTACAAGATAATAGGTATAAGTAAAAACATAGTTATGAATACATGAATACATATAAGAAAAATAAATAAATAAAAGAAACAATAGGACAGGGACGGTAAGCACGTTGGTGCACTTATGCACGACCCCTGCAGACCTCTTAGGAAAGGGGTGAGGTCAATAGTAGACAGTCTAAGGTTAAAGGTTTTGGGGTTTGGGGAAAAAAACCACAGAGTCAGGTAGAGTATTCTAGACATTGACCACTCTGTTGCTGAAGTCGTATTTCCTGCAATCAAGTTTGGTGCGATTAACCTTGAGTTTGTATCTATTGTGTGCTCTTGTGTTGTTATGGCTGAAGCTGAAGCATTCATTGACAGGTAGGATATTGCAATGTATGATTTTATATACTATACTTAGATCAGACTGAAGGCAGCGTAGTTCTAGGTTTTCTAGGTCTAGAATTTCAGGTCTGGTGGCATAAGGTATTCTGCAACGAGTAGAGGAGTGGAGAACTCTTCTTTGAAATATTTCTGGACTTTCTCAACTGTGTTAATATCAGATGCGCAATGTGGGTTCCAGACTGATGAGCTGTATTCGAGTATTGGTCTAGCAAATGTTTTGTATGCTCTAGTTATTAGTGTAATATTACCAGAGAAAAAGCTACGTAAGATTAGGTTAACAACTCTTAATGCCTTTTTGGCTATGTAGTTACAGTGGGCTCTAGCACTTAGGTCATTAGAGATGAGTACTCCAAGGTCCTTGACAGACTTTGGATCATCAACAAGGTCTTGACTATTCAGCCTGTATTTTATTTTCTGATTTTTTTTTGCCAATATGTAAGACAGAACATTTATTTGTTGAGAATTGAAGTTGCCATTTGTTTGACCATTCTGATACATAGTCAAGATCTTTTTGAAGGGTAGCAGTATTGTCTGTGGTATTGAACAGCTTTACATCATCAGCGAAGAGAACGCAGTTGCTCTTAATATGATCACAGAGGTCATTTATGTAGAGTATGAAAAGAGTTGGTCCTAGAACACTGCCTTGGTGGACACCACTGTTGACAGGTACAGAATTTGATAGGACGCTCCCAATTTTGACCATTTGTTGTCTGTTTAACAGGAATGTTTCTATCCAGTTATGCAGGTGTCCAGAGATACCATAAGATTTTAGTTTTTGGAGCAGTTTGTCATGTACTTTACCAATGGTTGGAAAAAATGGATGGAGATTAAGAATGTAATTGTTATTGTTAAGCAAATTAAATACCCAGACAATGTTTATAAAGCACTAAGAATTAAATTTAATAGAAAATCAATTTTTTAAAAATGAGAGCCGTCCTGTCTCTATATTTAGGGACTTTGTTCCACTATCTCTTTCAACTCTGGAACTTTTGATCCTTTAAGAGCAAAGATAACTTGAAACCATTTAGCTTCCTCTCTCATGATCCTGTTGAAAGGTGTCAAAATGCCTTTCTTTCGAGGATTCCATTTTCCCGCTGGGAGAGCTCCGGAGCAAGGATACGGACAACTGCTTGAAAGCTGGATCTTTTTATTTTTCAGGAAGGCGGAGAACTTTGTAAGTTGATTTTGTGTGAGTGTATTTTTTATTTTCAAGTCCTGTTTGAGTTCGT
Organism: Pseudonaja textilis; assembly: GCF_900518735.1. The sequence goes on along the minus strand of NW_020769327.1, from coordinate 3,823,198 downwards.
CTTTATTTCCACCGGAGGGCAAACTCTGAGGGGTGGCCAGATTGTATTATTGGTTTTCTGTAATCTCTTTTAGCTTTAAGATAGTTTTTCATATTTGTTCTGTGGCAATCTCCTGTCTGTCCCTTTTGTAATTTATATTTTGTGTCTTTTGTCTATTTGTTTTGCTTATTTGGTATGTCCTGTGTTTGTAAGGGTTTTCTAAATTATCTTTTGTTTCCTTTCCCTATTTGTCTAGTTTTCTTAATTACTTAGGCTTTAGTCTATAGGGATTCTTTAATACTTTTTATTTGATTCTTTTTCCTATGTAAGTTTGTTTTCTGGCTGACCTGATGTTCCCCTTGGGCTTTTCCTGTTCTTTGTGACACTACTGCCTTCGTGAAATTCCCTTTCCACAATCAATTGGGAATTTCTTTCTTTCTTTCTTTCTTTCTTTCTTTCTTTCTTTCTTTCTTTCTTCCTTCCTTCCTTTCCTTCCTTCCTTCCTTCCTTCCTTCCTTCCTTCCTTCCTTCCTTCCTTTTGCATGCAATCTTCCGCATAGAGAAAGTTAAAGGGGTAAGTTGAACCATTTATTATGTGTGGAGTGGAACTGAGGTGAATGTTTCTTTCTGTCACAGTGAAGAAATTTGGGGCAGGACTGTGAGATTGATATTGTGTTTGGAGAGCTTGGAGTCAGCAAAATGGAAGGCCACCTGGGAACAGGGGGGTGGGGAGTGCAACACAGTGGTGATGTAAAAGTGTCCTATCCATGCATTTTAATCGCATCCGTTCAGTGCATTTATGGGTTCTCCATCCTTGTTTCCAAACAAATAACAAGAAAAGGGACAGTTCTGCCCTTCAGAATTTACTTTCCCAAATCTGACATGCAGGCAACTGGTGCCCTTCTAATGTCTTTAACAAACGAAGCTGGTTTTAATTGCTGTTTTATTCCTCGTTTTAACAGTACTGGAAAATATTGGTGCAGGCGAGGAAGGAAAGGCACAAGGCACTTGCTTTCGCAAGGTGACAGGAGTAGAAAATCACCAGCTTTTTGACCCATAAAGCCTCTGAAAGGAAATGATTGATCTTTCTCTTAGAAGCTATCGATATTTGCATGACAAACGAATCTTCCTGCCTTTTTCCCCTCCTCACTGACTGGAGGATTTGTCTCAGAATAAATAAACAGAATGATCCATAGCCAAATCTGCATGACTGATCTTCGGCTGCCCAGATTTTCGAAAAAAACAAACAAACATACAGCTCAATTACACCTCTTATTAACAATGTAGGTTTTCTACCCAGGCTGCTATTTTCTTCTGGGCGGGGTGTCTGTATCTTCCCAAATGATTTGCCCACAGGATAAATCTGAATAGCAGAGACTGGATTCCTGTGGGCTGGAAGCTTTTTAAATACACTGGCAGAACTGGAGTGTCAGAAATGCCAGTCCAATCAATTTTCTTAGGAGGTAACCATCAATTATGACTTCCAACCAGGGATGGGATGCTGGGGGTTGGCAGGGGTTCAGGAGATCCACTAGCTAAGATTCTGTGCAGTTAGGAGAAGCCCCAAATCCCACTCCTGGCTGGCCCCACCCACCCCACACAGTCCCCACACAGCCTTTTTTTGATGCAGATAAGTACAGAGCATGTGCAGAGGCTCAGGGTGGGTGATAAATGGGCTTCCCGGAAGTTCGGGAAGGCCGGAAATGGCCCCGTTTCTGGCTTCCAGAGAGCCTCTGGAACCAGGGAGGCCATTTTTGCCCTCCCGGAGGCTCGAGGGAAACCCTAACCCTAACCACCTCCCCGGCCATGGTGCAGGAGGCTGACTAGGCCACGCCCACCATGGCCACACCCACCCAGCAACTGGGCAGAGAATCCGTTGCTAAAATTTTTGAAGCCTACCCCTGCTTCCAACCCAAGGTTTAATTGCTGTTACTTTCCATCTAGCTGACTGTGGAGATTCTCAGTCATCCAGGTCATGGTTGTCCCAAAGGTGGTTTTTCAAAAGGCAACTGGGCTTTCAATATATATTTTTTCTCTTGAAGACGTTTCGCTTCTCGGTTCTTCAGTTCAGTTCCTCAGTTGAACTGAAGAAGCTTCTTGGGTGAGAAGTGAAACGTCTTCAAGAGAAAAAAACATGGAAAGTCCTTTTGGAAAATGCACCTTTGTGATTTCCATGCACTGAATATGTGTGTTGGGTATGAGTAGATATATATACTTTCTTTTGAGAACAGGCAACAGAATTTTATTTTTAATGTGTGCTAGTCTGCCCACAGTAAAAAAAAGACAAAAATGGTTACCTTATCTCATCTTGTCCGCATTTATTATGGAGCTCCATTTGACTGAGTGCTGATGCACATTATTCACACTTTTGGGGAAGTTTAGGAGAAGGAGACAACCTTCAACTTGACCCAACACACAACCCAGATGGTGGAGGTGTACGTACACCTATAGAATCAGAAAGAATTTGGCTATACATCATGTGAGTAGGGGCCACCTTTTGTATCTTTGCTTAACATTATGCCAGAGTTCATCTAATAAACTAAATTATGCTACTCTAGACTGGGGATGGTGAGCCCACAATTCAGTGTTTCTGAGTTCTTACATCGTTCAACCTGAAGTTTCTTGTGATCAAGCTGGAACATATGTGTGATTTTCTTGGGCAACCACACAAGAGATTTCCCATTGTCTTTTTCTGAGTTTTGTAAAAGTATTATACTCTAGTTTAAAGTTCCTTCACTTTATCCTGCTGAGGAATTCCATACATGTTACAGTCCACAAATCTGAAAGTTGCTGAGGTTGAAAAATAGGGACTAGTCTATAATCGCCCACTTTCTTGGTATATTAGCTTCAATTTTACTTAAAATCCCCCCCATTTTTAGCTGAGTCCAAAAGGTGGGTGGATGCTAGAGAAGGACTCTCAAGGAAAGTTTATAAGGGTTGTTATTGTTGTTGTTGTTGTTGTTATTATTATTATTATTATTATTATTATTATTATTATTATTATTATCCTACCTTGATTTTGTACAACTCATGATCTCACCTCCTCTTTTCTCCAAAACAACAAGTGGTCCAGACAGAGGGAAAATATCTGGCTCAAAGTCACCCCTCTGACTTCCCCAGCTGTGGTGGAACGTAGTCTGGATTCCCAGGAGGGAGGGGCCTGCATTCCAGAGAGCAAAGAGGCAGCAAAGATCAGATAGCGTGGTCGAAGAGAGTTTAAGAAAGCTCCTTGAAGTATTTGACACCCATATGTGGTACTGATCGAACAGAATATTTGTAGCTCAGGATTCAGCTGTGGGATCCTCGGTGCTCTCTCTGGTTGATTGTTTTCTTGCAACATTTCATTACCAAACTAGGTAAGATCCTCAGTGCTAGTAAGGAGTGAGATTTGATCCGCACTAGCAATTCTCAGAATATTATCTATAGCGATGCGAATAGTTGATTTAGTTTGGCAAGATTTCTGCCTATGACTGAGGAACAATAAAGGAAACTGCTCAAAAATAAACTCCTCGTGTCTTTCTTGGTTCTTAGGCCTGACATTAAGTAAGGCAGGACTAGAAATCCCAGTTTCCCTGCACCTTTACCATTGCACCAAACTGGCTTGCATCCTGTCCCCTTACTTTTGGGCTGGCCTTAAAAAAAAAGAGGAATGGATTTTATTAGTTTTAGAATGTTTTCACAGTCTGGCCAACGGGCTTTACTGTGTGAAGAGCAGATTCCTTCTTCTCCCATTAGTTCCTTCGGGATGAATTCGTGATGGTTTCAGCTGTCACTTCCTATTGGTGAATGCAGAAAAGCTTCAGGAATGGCTTCTGTCATTTGATTAATTAGTGGAAGGAGCTGGTATAGCAGAGACGCTCTTATTGCTGAAAATGTATTGATTATTTCTCAAGGGAAAGGACAGAGCTGTCATACTAGCATCTGACTAAATACAGCGGTTATGGTACTTGATAATTAGGATGGTTATTATTTAATCCTCTTAATAATAGATGTTCTCTGGGAAGATTTTCAGACAATGAATGCCTTAATACAACATGAACTGCAAAAGCCTCCAAAAGAGAATGCAATTTCTCTTAACTTTCAAACAGGGCAAGCAACTAGCATATAAAAATAACAAACCCTACTCCCTTCTACCGTAGCACAGATGATTTTACCTAGTTTGGTAATGAAATGTCTGCAAGAAAACTACCAAACTCAGAGAGCACCAAGCACCCCCAAATTCCCCCCTTTTTACATGCGGGGTGGGGCTTCAATTACCTTTCTATGGCAAACATGTTGATTGTTTTGACTCTTCTTCCCCCCTGGCTGTTACAGTTCACTTGATGTTTTACTCTCATTATGACAATCTGTCTCTTGTCCGAGGCAAGACAGTCTGGACATAGCATGAAGCTTTTAGCATAATGTGATGGGTGAAGCTAGCCAGCCAATGGTTACTTCCTCAGCAAATTATAATTAAAACATTATTTAAATTATCTGGATCCAGCCAGAGCAGTGACTGGATACGGCTCCCAATAATTCATCAACGAACCATATATTATTACTGTATTTGCAAAGCAAGCCAATTTCTGTGCACAGAAAGTATAAGACGGGATGGGCAATTATGGCAACTTTTTGACCCAGGGACTTTAATTCCCAGAATTCCTGAGTCAACACGGTTGAAGTCCCACAGGTCATAAAGTTGTCATAATTGCCCTGGTATAAGATCATACTTTAATGGCCTGACAGAGTTCCCCTCTTTAGATGGAAAGATCTCCAGGTACGCTAAAGCAGCTCAGTTGTATTGGTGGTGTGGGCAGAGATTTGACACTGAAATAAATGGCAGCACCTCTGAATGTCCCAAAGGTGCTTTTTTTTCCAGAGGCAACTGGGCTTTCTTGCTTTTTCTTTTAAGACGTTTCGCTTCTCATCCAAGAAGCTTCTTCAGCTCAGATGAGAAGTGAAACTTCTTCAAAAGAAAAAAAAAAGAAAGTCCAGCTGCCTCCTGAAAAAACACCTTTGGGACAGTGGTGAGATTCCATTTTTTTTATTACCAGTTCTATGAGCATGGCTTGGTGGGCGTGGTGAGGGGAAGGATACTGCAAAATCCCCATTCCCTCCCCACCCCACTAGCCTGCTTTCCAGCTCTGTTCTCCTGTGCAGGGCAACCAAAGAAGACACAGCCAATCAACTGGGACTCAATGGGAGGCAGAGAAGAGATGGGGGCAGGGCCAGTCAGAAGTGGGATTTGCCGGTTCTCCAAACGACTCAAAATTTCTTCTACCGGTTCTCCAGAACTGGTCAGAGCCTGCTGAATCCCACCTCTGCTGACTGACTGAGATTCTCTACAGACTTTTAGCTATATGAACACCCTTTGAATGGTGTGGGAGTAGGAATGGATTTCCAGAGAGAAAAAGAAAAAAAAAAGGAAAAAAATTGTGGATACAGAAACCAGGAGCACCACTCAGGTAAACCAGGAGCAGCACTCTAAAAAAGATGCAAATGAGCAGCTGTCTGCAAGGAATATCAATCCTTCCGTTCTCCACCATCCTGTCAGAGCTGAAGAAGCTCCTTGGATGAGAAGCAAAACATCTTCAAAAGAAAAAACAAGAAGGTCCAGTTGCCTCTTGAAAAAGCACCTTTGGGACAACCATGATCTGGATGACTGAGAATCTCTATAGACTTTCAGCACCCCTGAACTGAACAATAAACATTATTTGAAATTCAGCACTTTAATAAAAGTGCTGGTGTAGAGTTTATTTTCACACAGGTCACTTTTCTGGAAAAGTTGCATCCCACAGGAGTTTCAGGACAAATTGGATCTTTGTACATCAAATTATTTTGTTATTATTGCTGAGGGTTTTTATTTTCAGCTGCTATATCTCCAGTTACTAAATGAAAGTATTTTTTTCCAGGATGATTTATCTGAAAAGATGCCACGGTGTAAAAGCTATGGCTTTATGCAACATATTCAAATCCATATTAGGGCTGAGAACATGGAACATGGCACAGCACACGATGCTCAAATATACTGTAGAATTTTAAGGCTTAATCATGGCTTAGTTCATGCAAGATGCTAAGGCACAGGCAGGGTTTCTCCAACGTGATTAAAGCATGAAATATTTTATTCCACTTTATCCTCTTCTAGGACTGGTAGGAAGCAACCAACCATAGAGTTATTCTGCCTTGCAGAACAGAAAAAAAAACTGATTTGCAGAGTTGCATCTATTCATTTCAATAGATGCACTCTGGAAATGGTCAAATGTTTACAATGGAAATGGATTTGGAAAAAAAAAGAGTCGGGAAGGGAAGAGAGAACAGGAACTCAGCCCCAAATTACTAAAGCTGAAATGACTTCTGAGAAAACCATCCAATAGTGCAAAAATTTCTCTCTGCCCTAAGACCAGGATGGCATCTGGCAAAATTGGAAGTTTGTGGTGGTTGTGAAATAAGGTGACTTTAAATCAGAAGATCCAGATCTTGAAGAATTAAGGGAATTTCAGCTGCTTTCTCTTTTGTAGTCAAAGTTCACCTTCTCAGATTTTCAAGGATCACAATAGGAGAAAATAATCTCCTCCTCCTCCTCTTCCTCTTCCTCCCCCTCCCCCTCCCCCTCCCCCTCCTCCTCCTCCTCCTCCTC
>NW_020769327.1:3722329-3816503 GCF_900518735.1 Pseudonaja textilis | reverse complement strand
ATTCTTCTTCTTCTTCTTCTTCTTCTTCTTCTTCTTCTTCTTCTTCTTCTTCTTCTTCTTCTTCTTCTTCTTCTTCTTCTTCTTCTTCTTCTTCTTCTTCTTCTTCTTCTTCTTCTTCTTCTTCTTCTCCTCCTCCTCCTCCTCCTCCTCCTCCTCCTCCTCCTCCTTTTTTGTTCTTTCCTCTCTTTCCTCCCCTCATTTCTCACAGCCTACATCATGGAAAATGCTTCCAGGCGCCAACAGTGTCCACTGGCCGGCCTCCATCCCACCGCAGATTCACTGATGCTCTTGCCAGAGGCTGGCTGACAACCGCACAGCATGTCTTTTCTGCCATCTCCTTCTCCGTGAGCTCATCTGGCACAAAGGCTCCCCTCCCCATCTCCAGCCTCCCCAGGCTTAGAAAAACTTCAGGAATTCCTTGAAGGGGAGCTTTTCAGCAAGATGCCTCCACGGTGTTCCTCTTGAAAGGGGAAGCGGGGTTATTCCCTGTCGTCCCTCTTTCGAATGGATTGGCCTTTTATTTTCTCTTTTGAATAACGTCAGAAATAGTTATGGGAAGACATGAAAGGAATTCCTAATGCCAGCTGAATGTTAGAAAATGTCACAAACAAAGCAGGAATGTAGCTGTAATCAAAGTCCGGCCAATGTAGTTTTCTTTGGCAATAATTCAGAAGTAGTTTCACAAGAAGAATTCTCCACTCCTCCACTCGTTGCAAAATACCTTATGCCACCAGACTTGAAATTCTAGATCTAGAAAACCTAGAACTACGCCGTCTTCGGTCTGATCTAAGTATGGTATATAAAATCATACATTGCAATGTCCTACCTGTCAATGAATACTTCAGCTTCAACCATAACAACACAAGAGCACACAATAGATACAAACTCAATGTTAACTGCACCAAACTTGATTGCAGGAAATACGACTTCAGCAACAATGTCTGGAATAATCTACCTGACTCTGTAGTTTCTTCCCCAAACCCCCAAAACTTTAACCTTAGACTGTCTACTATTGACCTCACCCCTTTCCTAAGAGGTCTGTAGGGGGCGTGCGTAAGCGCACCAACATGCCTACCGTCCCTGTCCTATTGTTTCTTTTATTTTTCTTATATGTACCCATTTCATGTATTCATAACTATGTATATACTTATACTTATTATCTTGTAAGCAATTGACAAAATAAATAAAATAAAATAAATAGTTAGCATTTTCTTTTTCCAACTTCTCAGCCTAGTCCAGGGGTCTCCAATCTTGGCAACTTTAAGACCTGTAGACTTCAACTCCCAGAATTTCTCAGCCAGCAAAACTCCCTTCAACTGGGAGTTGAAGTCCACAGGTCTTAAAGTTGCCAAGATTGGCAACCCCTGGACTAGTCTACAACTTTGAGACTTCCAAGTGGTCACTCATCCAGGTAATAACCAAACCAGGGAACTGCCAGTTCCAATGACAATTGACTGGGTTAGTCAAACATTTTAGCAACGGGTTTTCTGCCTGGTTGCTGCGAGGGCGTGGCCATGGTGGGCGTGGCCTAGTTAGTATTCTTCGGGCCTCCGGGAGGGTGAAAACAGCCTCCCCGGAGGCTCTCTGGAAGGCAGAAACAGGCCCATTTCCAGCCTTCCTGAATTTCTGGGAGGGCCGTTTTTCACCTTCCCAGAGCCTCTGCATATGCCCTGCACTTACCTGCATCCAAAACAGGCCATGTTGGGGACTCCTGGGAGGGGCAGGGTGGGGCAAGGTGAGCAGGGCCAGCCAGGAGTGGGATTTGGGGGTTCTCTGAACTGCACAGAATCTTAGCTAGGGGCTCTCCTGAACCCCTGCAAATGCCCAGCAGCCCACCCCTGGGGTTAAGCCTTTCCAAATGAGACATATTGAAGCAGTTGATTGTCAGGGTGCCAACATCCCCAGTTGGATATATTGAAGAAAGCCAGTTGATCAGGTTGTTGAGTTTCTGTAGTGGGTTAGTGTTGACTTGAATATGGGTTTTTGTCCTCCAGGAATTCTTTGGCTTTTGAATGTGTTTGGCCTTTGTCTGTTGGAAGATGGGTGGTGGTTTTGTCTTTTTTAAGTTTTTGAGGGCTGCTCTGCTCTGTGCTTTGAGTTGGTCTCACTTAACAAGAGAAATTTTGGACTCAGTTGTGGTTGTAAGTCAAGGAATATCTGTAGCCCGGTATATGTACATGTATGTGTGTGTTTACCTACATACACCAGGGTTGGGATGCTACTGGTTCTGCCCAGCTCTATAGAACTGGTAGCTCTGAAGAGCAGCAGACACTGAACCGGTTCTGTGTTTGCTGCTGTTTTGCCCACCCGCCCACTTGGGCTCTTACCTGTCCTTTATTTCCTGCTTTTTCAACCTCAGCTGCTTGGCGCGGCACAGCTGAAGTTGAAAAAGCAGGAAAAAAGAGGCTTTTCAAATGCTGCGCACCTGCATGCAGCGCTTTTCAGCTGTCCGGGTGGCAAAGCTTAAGGTTTGTGTACGCACGCGTGCAAAGCACGCGTGCATGCACAAAACATATTCACCGAACCGGAAATAACACCGGCAGGGATGGGATTCAAATTTATAACAACCGGTTCTGGGGGTGTGGCTTAGGTGGTAGGAGTGGCTTGGTGGTCATGTGACTGGGTGGGCGTGGCCAACTCAATATCACTCACATAGAGGCATGCATCTCCTCGCCTGGCCTCTTGTGACTGTGGGGATGCTGCAACAGACGTAAGTGTGAAAAATGGTCATAAGTCACTTTTTTCAGTGCCATTGTAACTTTAAATGGTCACTCCACACAAGCAAAGTACTAGCAAAAGAGGGGAAACAAACTCCAGAGAAGTTCCTGAGACAGGAAGTCTAGTCCTGCCAAGAATGTAACAAGAGTTAACGGAGAGTCAGTTTCTTTAAGCAACACCAGAATATTTCCTTCCTGCCTTCCTTACAGGATTAGGCCGGTAATTTCTTCTAACAACCAGTTCTCTGAACTGCTTAGAATGTTAACAACCGGTTCTAGTGAATAGGTGCGAACTGGTAGAATCCCATCCCTGAACACCAGTTGAATCCCACCCCGACATACACATACACATAGCTTACTTCTAGGATATTTTTCCCAGGCCCATTAGTAATAAAAGACCTATGGGGTGGAAGTCAGGGAAGAATCCGTGGTTATTATATTAATTAGAGGCACCCAAGCACCCAAAACCACCTTAGGGAAAATATCTTGAGAATCTCATAAAGAGACACCCTAGATGCCTATTTTTAGGCACTGCACGTGATGCCCTAAACACTGAAGATGCATTATGCGGGATATATGGCTAATCCATCAACTGTCCAGAAGCTTCATCATCTTCCCTGTTTGATGTTGCCTCAGAGTCAGACATGAGAAGAGCTGACAATGCCTCTGAAAATGTCAGAATGATGACATAACCCTTAGCTTACCCTTCTTTTATACTTGTGCAGATTAACCAAATATGGATCACTTATGGAAAAGCCACATGTGTTAGGAGTGGGGAGACCTCACATGGATACTAGGCCACAGATTTGCACAGATGGGACCTCAACGCAGTATCTTGCAGCTCTGCTTAGAACATGACAGATCTAATACAGAATACAGAGTTGGAAGGGACCTTGGGGGGCTGCTCACCCGAACAGAAGGCCCTATACCAGGGGTATCAACAGCGGTGGGATTCAATTTTTTTTACTACTGATTCTGTGGGTGTGGCTTAGTGGGTGTGGTTTGGATGGTATGGTAGGGGAAGGATACTGTAAAATCTCCATTCCCTCCGCACCCCACTAACCTGCTTTCCAGCTTCATTCTCCTGTGCAGGGCAACCAAAGAAGACCCAGCCAATCAGCTGGGACTCAGGAGGCAGAGAATAGACGGGGGCGGGGCCAGTCAGAGGCGGTATTTGCCAGTTCTCCAAACTACTCAAAATTTCAGCTACCGATTCTCCAGAACTGGTCAGAACCTGCTGAATATCACTCTGGGTATCAAACTCAATTTCATTGAGAGCTGCATCAGGATTGTATTTGACCTTGGGGTTGGGAGGGGTGGGGAGCATGGGTAGGGTGAGCATGGCCTACTTCACATCACTCTTGTCGCATCTTTTGTGGCCCAAGCGCTCTCCCAGCAAAAACGGGCTCCTGAGCTCCATTTCCAGCTGCGACGACCTCCTGCAACCCTCTGCCAGTGAAAACGTAGCCCAGAAGGGCCCAGACAGCTCTCCCGAGCTCTGTTTTCAGCTGCAATGGCCTCCTGCAACCCTTTGCTAGAGAAAATGGAGATCTAAACAGATCTTGAGTTTGACACCCCTTCCCATTCTGGACAAGTGGCTGTCCCATCTCTTCTTAAAAACATCCAGTGATGGAGCACCCACACGACGCAGGTTTCTCTATGGTCCCATAAAGAATCCTTCCTGTGTTTTCCCTAATGTAGAAATTTCAACTTGCAGGGTCTAGGCAGGGGTGTCAAACTCACAGGCCATGGGCCAGATGCGTCATGTGCTGGCCCCGCCCCTGCCTGGTTTAGAAAAGGAGAAAATATGTCTCCAATACGTCACTTGATGCCGCTGTGATGACACGGGTTTGACACCCCTGGTCTAGGTGAAGAGCCTTCTCTGTTGTGGCCTCTGCCCTTTGAAATATCTTGCCTCCTGAGGTGAGATCCTCTTCCATCCTTCTGGTCTTCCAGAAGGGCCTTAAAATCTGGCTCTGTCAGTTGGTTTGGGGACTCAATGTAGACCTGCTATGCTGGAGGTGGTTGATTGAATGAAAGGCAAAATCCACCTCTTTACTGCCTGTGCTCTTGGTTTAAACCTTTTATTAATCGTTACACAGGAGTGGGATTCAGCCAGTTCAGACTGGTTTGGGCAAACCAGATGTTAAATTTGCATCTGGTTCACTGAACCAATATTTGAAACGACTGGATAGCCCCACCCACACCCTCTCAGGAGTCTCTATGTGGCCCATTTTCGATGCAAGTAAGTGCAGGGCCCACACAGAGGCTCTGGTAGGGGGGAAAACAGGCCTTTGGGGAGTAAGAAATGGGCCAGTTTCAGGCTTCTGGAGGGCCTCCAGAGCCCACAGGAGGCTGTTTTCGCCCTCCCCGAAGCCTGAGGGAAGCCTCTGGACCCGTGGGAAGGCGAAAAATCTCCCTCCCGGAAGTTCCAGGAGGCCACGCCCACCCAGCAACTGAACAGTGAACTGGTTGCTAGGATTTTTGAATCCCTCCCTGTTGTTACTCATCCTAATATTAATACTATTAATGATTTTCTGTTCATACTTTTATGCTATTATAAACTGCCCACTTGGGACAGTGAGATAGGCAGCATATAATTTAAATATAAATAATAAACACACATATAAATAAACAAACGTGATCCCCAGCTTACGACTACAGATCATTCTGGCATTCTGTTTCATTGCATTCACGTTGCCTGAGTTCACGGAGTAGGCTAGAATAATTGGGATTGTGTGGTTTGTGATTAAGTGTATTGTGGAAAACACAGCTGTTATTTTACCACATTGTGTGAACCAGGCTTTCACACTGATCCACAGTAGGGATTTTATTATCCTTGGAGGTGGTTTGTTATTGGAACACAGCGACTGTGTTTTCTTAATCTGGTTGAGAGCTTAAACCCAATCTCTTTGCATAGAATTAATAGCAATAGCACTTAGACTTATATACCTCTTTACAGTGCTTTACAGCCCTCTCTAAGAAGTTTTACAGAGTCAGCATATCTGGGTCTTCATTTTACCCACCTCGGAAGAATGGAAGGCTGAGTCAACCTTGAGCCTGGTGGGATTTTGTTAGGAATCTGTCCACCATTTAGTTGGGTTGGCAATATATAAACCAACAATGTATGTTTGTGGCTTTAAGACAAAATCACTGTATTGATTTATACTATATTCCAATTGGTTGATTATATTGCAAATTACCATAAGAGGGAGCTGGAGATCATAGCTTGCTCTCTCTGACATTCCGCCTCTCTGACATTCTGTTGCTATCTAAGGTTCTCTGTTGTATTTATGCTGTGGTTATACTTTGATATTTTTGTTTACTGTAAATGACAAAGGCAACCGGTAAGAAAACTTTGTAATTGGATATTCTTTGGACTGTTAAACGTATATGACTGGACCGTTTATTGGACTGTGCTATTTCTTAAAGTAAACTTTAACTCAATTTTGTGTATCTGTGTGTGGCTGAATAATTATTCATAACTACTCTCATAAACATTTCCATGTGCGTATCCTTGTTACTCAAGGGTTATTCTGTACATATCATAACAGATTTGAACTGCCAAATTGCAGGCAGCCGATAGTCAGCAGAAGTGGCCTGCAGTACCGCACTCTAACAACTGCTTCACCGAGGCTCCAGGGTTAAACCCCATCTGTGTGTGTGTGTGTGTGTGTGTGGTATGTAGCTTCCTTGGGTTGAGATGCTCAACAGTTGGATGGACGGTGATGACAGAGTTATTATTAACCTGTATCCACCTTTCTCCAAGGGGCATTGAAGACATCACCCTCCCACCTGTGGCCATAGAACAGCCCTGTGAACAGATGAAAATAGAAATGTCAAGGACCATGCAGAGGTCTCTCAGGGAAACAGGAAGCAGGATGGATATTATAAGCATATATATCAATACAAGTAGGCCAGTGGTGGGATTCAAAAAGTTTTACCACCAGTTCGTAGGGCGTGGCTTGGTGGACGTGCTTTGCATACATGCACACACTTTGTGTGCGCGTGCGCCATACATGCACTTTGTGCAGGCACAGAGGCATTCCAACTCACCTCCTGCAAGCCTGGACCACTGAAGTAGGCCTCAACTTGAGACCATAATGAGCCCAAAATTTCCATCGTTAAGCAAGGCAGTTATTGGGTGAGTTTTGCCCCATTTTACAACTTTTTCTTTGCCATAATTGTTAAGTGAATCACTGCAGTTATTAAGTGGGTAACTTGGTTGTTAAGTGAAACTTCCCCACTGACTTTGCTCATTAGAAGGTCTGTAAAAGGGGATCCCATGACACTGCAACTATCATAAATGTGAATCAGATGACATGTGTCTGAATTTTCATGGAGATGTTGCAACAGTTGTAAGTGTGAGAAATGGTCATAAGTCCCCTTTTTTGTGCTGTTGTAACTCTGAACGGTTACTAAACAAATGATTGTAAATCGAAGGTTTCCTGTAAAAATAGGGACCTTGTAGGCCATCTAGTCCAACTCCAAGCAGGAGACACTATACCATTTCTTTTTTTAACATATGTTTTATTAATACAATTTCCTTTTATATCACATAAAAAATTCCATATCAATCTGGACAGCGTGTTGTCTGGATACAGCTAGTTTTAAGTAGATATACAATGTTAATCAACATAAATAATAATAGTAAGCATAACAAACATATCGGTAATAATTGCAAAACAGCAATTCAATTATTTTATCCATGTTACAAAATTTTCAGTGCAAAAGTTTTTATTATCTTTTAGAACAGGGCATTCTAATCTCTGATTCCTTTAGTTAATGATTGATAAAACAAGTCCCATGTCAAGAAACCTATACCATTTCTGACAAATGGCAGTCCAATCTCTTCTTGAAAGTCTCAAGTGATGATGTTCCCACAACTTCCAAGGGAAACTTCTGTTCCATTGGTTGATGGTTCTCACTGTCAGAAAGTTTCTCCTTATTTCCAGGTTGAATCTCTCCTTGTTTGGTTTCCATGCATTATTCCTTTTCTGGCCTCCAGGGGCTTTAGAAAACAGCTTCACCCCTTCCTCTCTGTGGCAGCCCTTCAAATATTGGAAGACTGCTATCCTGCCACCCCTGGACCTTCTCTTCACTAGACTAGCCAAGCCCAGTTCCTGCAACTGTTCTTTGTATGTTTTAGTCTCCTATCTTCTTTACATTATATTCCTTTGGAGCAATCTCTCCCAATGCTTATCTGCAATGTTTTTCAGAATTGTGGCACAACTCTACCCATTGAAAACAACTTACCTTTTGAATGTTTTTCATTCCATGACTGCAAGAAGCCCATCGCTTTCTCTCTTTGATGGCAAGTTGACAAAATCTGATCCTGCTTGGCTGGACCAACTCTGCCTGGCGACTGTCTTAAATTGAGTGATTTCTCCTCTCCAGAGCCAGCTACGTTGTCTTAATTGGGCACTGCAATACAACTGCAGAGCTCCTAGAGTAGCAAAAGCCCGACTGTCTTTTATTAATTGAGCTATTTCATTTAGCTTTCAAGTGTTATTGAATACAATTGTGCTGAAAAGTCTGCCCAATTTATGGCTGATTCAGTCACCCTGGTCAGCAAATTAATTTTAATGCAGATGAATGGGCTTCCTTCCTCTGCTATGGATATGGCTGCCAGATTTAAGATACAAGCGGTGGTGTGGTGTGAATCAGGCCATTGCAGTAAGCCATGCTATGTCATCACAGCAAATTCTGATTTGTTAGATGGATTCCATGTTTACAAGCATGTGCTCAGAATCCCAACACATTCTTTTTCTTTTCAAAGGGGAGCAAATAAAATTGTGACCAAAATTGAACTGGATTGGGGTTTTTTCCTTGAGGAGGAAGAAGAGGGTTCACTTCTCATCCAAGAAGCTTTATCAGTTCAGTTCAATTAAGTTGGATCAGTTCACCCAAGCTGATGGAGCTTCTTAGAGGAGAAGCAAAATGTCATCTCCTCTTCCTCCTCCTCCTCCTCCTCCTCCTCCTCCTCCTCCTCCTCCTCCTCCTCTTTTTTCCTTCTTCTTCCTCTTCTTCTTTTTTCTCCTTGTCCCCCCCTCCTCCTTCTCCTACTTCTTCTTAAAAAATAGTCCAGTCACCTTTTGTAAAAAACACCTTTGAGACAACTATGACCTGGATGACTGAGAGTCTCCATAGGCAATCAAAATTGAACATTTTCTCTGGAGCAAAGGCTGTGTAACCAGAAAAAAGAATCCCACTAGGCAGACAATGAGTAAAGGAGGCCTTCCCCTTGTTATTCTGGTTCTTTCTTTCAGTTCCAGCCCCTACCCCTAGCCACCACTTTGGAGGTGTGCCCAAATCCTTCAGGCAAGGCAACCTCCAAAGGAAACGTGGACCTACATGACAGCAGTTTTGAGTTGCATGTACAGTTTGAAATTCCCCAATTGCCCTGTCCAGAACCTTGAGTTGGCTAATGAGCTGCATATGTGAAGTCTTAATAAATGGCTTTATTAATTCATGTTACTCGCTGCCTAATTCCCTGGCAGGATCAATGGATTCTCTTTGCAAACGCAGGTGGGTGGTGGAAGACCAACACTCTTGGTGTTCACCTTGAATAGGGTTATAGAAACACACTGAGGGCCTCTCGGAGAATGAGGTTTCCAGATGGATTGATGCAGATTTGCCATCTGGAATGGAGGTAGAAATAAAATAATCCAGATTTTTTTTCCCCCTGGAACTATTTGAAAGCGTTCATCAGTTGCATGGTGAGCAATTAGGCATGACGGGTAGGAGCCCTCTTGTGCACAATCTCTAAAATCTTCATGTTGCGTAAAGAATCATGACTAAAGCCTTCCAGGAGGTCTTTGACAACTATTGTTACTGACAAGGATTGCATTGCACATCACATTGAATGAAAGGTTTGCTTTGTTATGGGCTGTGGAATAAGCCAAGTTCAGTGAAGTTCCACGAAATGGTAATCATGGTGTGTTCGGGTAAGGGTGGCAGAACGTGATGGTGGAGTCAAAAGAAGAATCAGCCTAGAATCTCTACATAGCCACAAATGGACCAAGCCCAGAGCCTCTTGAATTCCATAGCACCAAAATAGCGCTAACAGTTGAGTAGATTCCTGTGCATAGGCAAAAGTAATAATAAATAACTTTAATTGGAACTTCATGCATGGTCCTAATCTTTCAGACCTGACACTATGTAACATATTAAACCAAAACTGACTAAGCCACATATAGTAATGGACTAATGTGATGTGTGATTTCTGGCAATATATGCGAAATAAAGTCTACTCTGAATCAAGCTTGATTCCCAGTGAATTAATGGACCCAGTCTTGTAATTTTCTTGGTAAAAACATAAAAATGATTTACCAATGCCTTCTTTTCCAGGCAGTAGATAGCAAAATACCATAATGTGTCTGTACCTACAAAGATCACAATCAAGCAAGTTGTGGTACTCCCTGTGACACTCAATGGAAGTGAAAGTTGGACTTCAAAGAAGCAGAATAGAATGAGGATTGATACCTTTGAACTATGAAGTTGGAGGAGATTCATAGAACATAGATTAAGAGTTGGAATGGACTTCAGATGTCTTCTAGCCCAACTCTATGCTTGAGTAGGAGACCCCATATTAATGGTTGTCCAGCTTCTTTTTGAAAGCCTTCAGTGACGGAACAGCCAGATCTTCTGAAAGCAAGGTATTCCATTGGTTAATTGCTCTTCCTGTTAGGGAATTTCTCCTTAGTTCTAGGTTGCTTCTCTCCTTGCTTAGTTTCCACCCATTGTTCCTTGTCTTGCTTGTTGGTGCTTTGGAAAACAGCTTGACTCCCTCGTCTTTGTAGGAGCCCCTCAAATATTGGAACACAGTTATCATGTTCCCCCCAGTCCTTCTTTGCATGCGACTAGACATACCCAATTCCTGTAACCATTCTTCATACGTTTTAGCCTCCAGCCCCTAATCATTTTCATTCCCGTGAACACGATGCTTAGAACAGCCAAGAAAACAATGGGATGGTTCACTGAACAAATTAATCCATGGTTCTCACTCAAAGCACAAATGATCACGCTCAAATTACCCCAGTTTAGACCTATTATGTCAAGACCCGGATCTCTGGAGAAAGCTGTAATTCTGAGAAAGGTGGAAGAAAACATGATGATTGTCAGAAGCAAGGGTGGAGGAAACTGGTTATGGTGGAGATGAGTGCACCATTGGGAGGCTTGAAAGAACAGGTTCAGAGGTGTATCAGAGTAGAGGAAAATCTATCTTTGGGTTCTCTAGGAGTTGAAAACAACCTGATAGTGCATAATCAATCAAGAGAGCAACTTCCTACTCCGCCATTTCATCCCTGGATGGAAGGCTCTCCAGCTGCGGATGGATCAGAGATCAAGTAATGGGATGAGAACCACCATCCTTGCTTAAATGAATCGTACAGAATCCAATGGAAACTGGGGCATAAAAAGCCAGCATGCTGCCAATTGCCAAGCAAAAGAGAAAGAGAAAACTGATTAGACTGAAGCAAAAGTGGGTCAAGGCAAGATTTACAGGTAAGCATTATGTACAAAGAATACCAAATGACAATATGGTGGGGGGGAGGGAAGGGAAGAGCGATCCAAACGAAGTCAAAAGTCTGGCCTTTTTTGTAGCATTGTTTTCATTACTCATCTGTCTCTTATGGCAGATCAATACCACACGTACAAAATGTTCTACCTTTAAGCTTTGGGATTTCTAGCTAAAAGCGGGGAATCTACTGCTGGGGAAAACGCAGCCAAAATCGCTAGCAGGGAACTGCAGCTCGTCACAGAAGATGTATAATTCCTAGGCAAGAGGGGATTTTATATACCTTCACTATAGGTGCTGCGGGTCTTTGCCAAGATATCTGGAGCTGGTAAGGCAGCCCAGAGCTGTAGAGAGCTTCCCATCTCCCCTGTCCAAATAGTTGCATCTGCTTTGATGCAAATGTTGGAGAGGATTGAAAATGTAAGGTTTCACACCAGTGGTGATATTGCTGCTGCATAGCTCCAGAAAAAGAAGATGGAAGATTGAGCTACATGTTGCACCAGAAAACTCCATTTAACAGATTTAACAAATGAACACAGTTGGAAGGGACCTTGTAGATCATCTAGTCCAACCCACCCCCCATCCAAGCAGGAGACCCTACACCATTTCTGACAGATGACATTCCAGTCTCTTCTTGAAAGTTGCCAGTGTTGAAGCTCCCACAACCTTTGAAGGCAACTTGATCACCTTCCATCCATTATTCCTTGACTGGCCTTTGGGTGCCTTGGAAAATAGCTTGACCCCTTCCCTCCTCTCTGTGGCAGCCTCTCAAATATTGGGAAACTGCTATCATGTCTCCTCTGCTCCTTCTCTTCCCTAGACTAGCCATGCTCAGTTCCCGCAACCAGTCGTCATATATTTTAGCTTCCTATCTTCTTAACTATACCTTATATTCCTTTGAGGCAATCCCTCCCTAGGCTTATCTGCAATGCTTACCAATATATGGGATAAGATTGGGAGAAGGTTTTGTGCTCCTTGGCAAAAGGCAAATATGGGTCTTGGATGGCACAAGAATGATATCAATAGAAGATAATGTTTATAGCTCAGGACTGAACCCGTGGAGTCTTTGGTGCTCTCTGAACTTGGTGGGGTTTTCTTGCAGATGTTTCATTACCCAACTAGATAACATCATGAGTGTTAGTTGGGTAATGAAATGTCTTCAAGAAAACCACCAAGCTCAGAGAGCATCAAGGACCCCACAAGATGTAGACCTCATGTACCTCCGTTCTCCCAAAATCAGATAGGTGGAGGAGCAAACTTTTGAATGTTGTAGAACACGAAAGAGTCTTCTGGGCGAATGAGATCTCTTTGGCTGTTTGCATAATGGAAAAGGATCCCACTCTCCCTGACATGGTTTCAATTATATAATAGGTTAAAAAAAAGTAGAAGAAAAAATGGGATATAATTATGTCAGCATTATGGTGTTGTGGAAAAAAACAGTAATGTGATTATGTATTTGCATTCTTAAGGGGAATATTTTACAACAAATGCAAACATTTTGTCCAGGCTCCAGGCTATATTTTTACCTATTTTGATTTCAGGGTTTTTCTAAATAGTGTTTTAAATTTATAGTGGTGATTCTGGCAAGGAATATGACTTTGAGCATGAAAGGACAAAGTCCTTTGCCAAATATCTACAAATGGAGGTGAATGTGTGCCTTGCTGTGTTTGTTGGATGCAAAATTATGTGCATAAATCCATGGGGCGCATATGCTTGCCTTTCTTGTACATATGTCAAACCCCTTTCTCTTGAATGCAATTAAGAAGGGCTAGATACCTGTAATTATCTGAGAGCATGTGGTTTGGGATCCAATTTATATCCATAATTGTATTTTTTCCAGAATCTCAGATTCCATGAATTAGGTTTATCTTCCAGAGGCTAACAACTGAATTCAAATTCAATCAACTACAGCATACTCAACATGATTATAGCCAAGAATTATGTCAATTAACAGTCAAAGCATCTGGAAAGCCACAGATGCTGCATCCTTCTTATAATCTAATACACTTTTATTTATGTATTTATCAGATTTTGATCTTGCCTTGATTAGTTTTAAGTAACTCAAGGCAGCAAATATTCCTAATGCCTCCTCCTATTCTCTCTGCAGCAACAACCCTGTGAGGTAGGTTGGGCTGAGAAAAAACTGGCCCAAAGTCGCCCAGTTTGCTTTCATGGCTGAGGCAGGATTAGAACTCACAGCCTCCTGGTAATTGATCCAAAGTCA
The DNA here is from genome assembly GCF_900518735.1 of Pseudonaja textilis. The sequence goes on along the minus strand of NW_020769327.1, from coordinate 3,803,044 downwards.
CCCAGCAGACTTTCTTTCCTAAGGTGGGACTAGAACTCACACGCTCCTGGTTTCTAGGACAGTACCTTAACTACTATGCCAAATTATATGGCAAACTAATTTAGAGAATATATATACCACAAGCTGGGCGTCTTCCGGAGAGAAGATTTCAAATACCAGGATTTTTTGCAATGGCTATGTTAGTGAGGGAATTTGGAAACTGAAATTCCAGATTTAATTTGGGCATAGCGATAGTCAACAAAACACAAAGAGCTGAGTTCGGATTTCTAAAATCTACCTATGGTTATATAATGGACTTTGGCTATCTATGCCTCTCTTAACACTTAATTTATATATTTGTAAAAAAATTGCAAACATCTCAAAATTCCAATCACCTTGTTACGTGATCTGTTTTCAAATCTTCTGAAGATGGTGAGATTTGACAGGTCCTTGGGTGTGTTCTTGCAAATGTTTCATTACCCAGTACAAGCACTGATGATGTTACCTAGTTGGGTAATGAAATGTCTGCAAGAAAACCATCAAACTCAGAGATCACCAAAGACCCCTGATTTCAACCCTGAGCTACGAATATTCTCTTTTATCAAACAATGAGAATTGTAGGATTCAGCATACAAACAATGATCTGATAAAGCACTCCGCTGTTTATAATTTGGGCAAAAAAAAAGAGTCAATAGACAAAATTGCTCAGAGCTTCTCGATGTACTTACTTCAGTAAAAACAAAACATTTAAAAATTTATAATTAGCATTCTGTTCCATAACCAAAATTTAGCGATCGAAGAAGCAATAGGTAAGTGGAAAACTTCCCTGATTTATTTGAAGATAATAATATTGCTGCAGTAGTAAAGGAAATTATAATGATGAGGAGAGAAACAACAACAACTCAAATCTGTTTCTTTTCCCTGTGCTGCTTACATAATGCTCTCATCTAAATTTTATAAGGGAAATATAAAATTGCCTGTGCGCTTTTTAAAAAAAAGCTTCACCATCAAATTGATAATATTGAACTTTGCAATGTTTTGATCCAAAGCCAAGCTTTTTCTCTTATTGGAAATGTAAATTATCCTTTTATCTAACATCAGTTCCTTGGGAATTTACAGTCCCGTACTGCTTCAAACAGACCTATAATTAAAGAGGGTGAGGGGGGGGAGGGTACAATTTACCGATTGGCAAATCCTACCTTTCTTGTTCATTTCCCAGTCTAAATTATTGCATTGTTGTGAAATGTTTGCAAGCATTCTGTGTAGAGGGTGAAATTAAGAATAATTACCATAATCAGGGTATTGGCAAAATCACTAGAGACAATACAATTAATTGAAACTAATCTCTTAACTGTAGCTTTCTGAACAACTCTGCCTCCAAAGTCTGTTGATTAAACCCTTAAGTATAATTAATTTTAGAGAAATCTAAGATTTAAGGTGGGGTCTGTACTTCTTGGCCAGATCTTCCCACCATTGAGATTGTAGGTCCCAGCAAATCAAACAGAATTCTGCACGATAAGGAAGACTCGGAATATTACAGAGTTTGGGAAAACTGGTACCAATGGATAGATAATAGGAATAAGAAATGTATAGACCAGAAGAGGATATAAATATGTATATGTATATGAATAATTAGAAATGTATGTATATGTATGCATATAACCAAGATCTTTTAGTACTGTCAAAGAAGATTGAGATTTGTAAAAATGTTATGGAATCTGATTCTGAGGAAGAGGTGGAACAGCTGACAGGGAGTGGGAGTGTGGCTCCGGTACCTGTGGAGGAAACTGGGGGAGGGCACAGTTCGGCTAGGCATTCAGAGGAAGACCCAGGGCCACCGCCCCCTTCATCCTAGGGCATGCAGGGAGGAACCGAGAAGGGAACAATGTGAGTTACATGGTTTATGGGGGAGAAATGGGCCCTGATCCCCTTCATTAGCTGCAGCTGGGAAAATTGTTTTAAAAGGCAAACTACGCACAGCAAAGTTGCTGGAAGTAAAGCGTGCATTATCTCTGTTGGTTGAGGCTTATCTGGGTTCTGGCGTCCTACTAACTGTGTGTGTTTCATTATCTTTTGGAAGTCTGCAATTCCTTATCCTTTTATTTATTTTATTTTATTTATTTATTTGTTTATTTTTATTTGTCAATTGCTTACAAGATAATAGGTATAAGTAAAAACATAGTTATGAATACATGGATACATATAAGAAAAAATAAAAAATATATAAAAGAAACGATAGGACAGGGATGGTAGGCACATTGGTGCGATTATGCATACCCCCTACAGACCTCTTAGGAAAGGGGTGAGGTCAATAGTAGACAGTCTAAGGTTAAAGTTTTTGGGGTTTGGGGAAAAAACCACAGAGTCAGGTAGAGTATTCCAGACACTGACCACTCTGTTGTTGAAGTTGTATTTCCTGCAATCAAGTTTCGTGCGATTAACCTTGGGTTTGTATCTATTGTTTGCTCTTGTGTTGTTATGGTTGAAGCTGAGGTATTCATTGACAGATAAGACATTGCAATGTATGATTTTATATACTATACTTAGATCAGACCGAAGGCGGCGTAGTTCTAGGTTTTCTAGGTCTAGAATTTTGAGTCTGGTGGCATAAGGTATTTTGCAACGAGTCGAGGAGTGGAGAACTCTTCTTGTGAAATATCCTGCCCTGTCTCAATTGCTGCAGCGTAGTTTGTGTTGGTTTTTATTTATAATCTATATTTACTTAGGGTTCGGACTGAATTTCTTCATTTTAAAGACTATTCTTGGGAGAGTTTATTCTCCAGCCAATGGTAACTGGACATTGGGGACCAAGTTGGAGGTATTAAAGGGACTTTACCTACTTTTTGTGACTTTGTTGCTTTTGTGCCATGCCCAGGGTCATCACAAAAAAGTTGTTTTTAGATTTACTTGTATTTTAATCTTTCAATTTTCATTAAAGTTTTAATTTAATTTTGTATAAAAAAAGAACTGCAAAAAATCAGGTAGCCCTGAATTTCAGGTAGCCCTCAACTTACAACCATTCATTTAATGATTGTTCCAAGTTATAATGGCACTAAAAAAAGTGACTTAAGTTATGACCAGTTTTCACAGTTACAACCATCTGCGGCATCCTCACAGTCACATGATCAAATTTTGGGTGCTTGGCAACCAGCATACATTTATGATGGTTGCAGCATTCCAGGGCTGTCATTTGCAACCTTGTAAGGGAGCCTCCAACAAGCAAAGGCAATGGGGAGGGAAGCCATATTTAGGTCATGACCACATGATTCACTTAACAACTTCAGTGATTTGCTTAACAACCCCAGTAAAAAAGGTATAACTCGTTTAACAAGTCTCTTGCTAAGCAATGGAAATGTTGGGCTCGATTGTGGTCCTAAATCAAGCACTAGCTTTGGTCACCACATCACGAAAAAGATGCTGAGACCTTGGAAAATGTTCAGAGAAGAGCAGCTAAGAAAATCAAAGGCCTGGAGACTGTCATGCCCCTGGTGGAGACTGACTCTGAGGGAGAGGAGGAACAGCCGACAAGGAGTGGAAGGGTGGCTCCGGAGGTTGTGGAGGAGGCTGGGGAAGGGCAGAGGCCGGCTGAGCAGCCAGAGGAGGACCCAGGCCCATCCCCTCTCCATCCTAGGGCACGCAGGGAGGAGAGGATAAGGGAGAGACATGGTCTACTTGGGAGGAGAGGGCCTTGATCCTCTTCATGGGCTGTAGCTGTGACAACTGAATAAGAGGACGGACCTGTGTACTGGCAAAAGCTGGAACCAAAGCGTGGAAATATCTCTAGTTTATTGTTCCTCTCTGAGTTTGGTGTCCTTCCTAGTGTGTGTTATCTGTGGACATCCTCCAGCCCTTATCTTGCCTGGTTTGTGTTGCTTTTTTCCTTCTTTGTGTAACTGTGTGGGAGTTTTTTTTGTCTTCCATCAAAGATATTCAGAGCTTGGAAGCAAACTGAAGGAATAAAAGGGGCTTCACCTGTTTTCTGTGACTGTGTTTGTTTTGTATCCCACCCTGGGTCATCACAGAGAAGAAAGGCTGCAGGATTTGGGTTTGGCTAGTCTAAAGAAAAGAGGACTGGGGGATGACATGATAACAATATTCCAGTTTTTGAAGGGCTGCCACAAAGAAGAGGGAGTCAAATTAGTCTCCAAAGCACCAGCAGGCAGGACAAGAAACTATGGTGGGAAATTAACCAAAGAGAAAAGCAACTTGGAACTAAGGAGAAACTTCCTAACAGTGAGGACAATTAACCAGTGGAACAGCTTGCTTTCCGAAATCGTGGGTGCTCCATCACTGGAGGTTTTTAAGAAGGGGCTGGACAGCCACTTGTCTGAAATGGTATAGGTCCATGATGGCGAACCTATGGCATGCATGCCACAGGTGACACACGTAGCCATTTGTGCGGGCACATGAGCCCCAGCCAAACTTACCTGCACTCTGTATGCGCGCGCCTCCCATCTGATTTTCAGGCCATTTGAGGCCGTTTTCGCCCTCCTGGAGGCTCGAGGGAAGCCTCTGTAGCCTTGGGAGGCTGACAAACGGCCTTCTGGAAATACTGGAAGTGCCAAAACGGGCCCGTTTTCAGCCTCCTAAAGCTCCAGCTCCCCTTGAGCCCCCAGGAGGGCAAAAACGGTCTCAAATGGGCTGAAAATTAGCTGGGAGGTGTGCGCATGCTCAGTACAGGTAAGGGGGTGGGGCTGGAGTGTTGCACATGTATGCGCGGGGGCACATTGCATTGTGGGTGCCGGCATGCATGAGCTTTTGGCACACCACAACAAAAAGGTTTGCCATCAGTGGTATAGGTTCTCCTGCTTGAGCAGGGGGCTGGACTAGAAGACCTCCAAGGTCCCTTCCAGATCCTATTCTATTTCTATTTCTATTATTTCTGTTTCTGTTTCTATTTCTATTATTGTTTCTGTTTCTGTTTCTATTTCTATTATTTCTGTTTCTGTTTCTATTTCTATTATTCCTGTTTCTGTTTCTATTTCTATTTCTATTGTTTCTATTTCTGTTTGTTTCCGTTTCTATTTCTATTGTTTCTGTTTCTGTTTCTATTAGTTCTGTTTCTGTTTCTATTTCTATTAGTTCTGTTTCTGTTTCTATTTCTATTAGTTCTGTTTCTGTTTCTGTTAGTTCTGTTTCTGTTTCTACTTCTATTAGTTCTGTTTCTGTTTCTATTTCTATTATTTCCATTTCTATTTCTATTCCTATTCCTATTCTTTATTCTAAAGCCAGTCCTTTCGAAGGACCCTCTCCATTTGCCTCTTCTGAGGGGATAGAACAGGCTACGTTCCCGAGGTCCATTTTTCAGGGCAGGAAAAAGAGCAAAGTAATGTCCAGCACTGAAACCCAAACTCCCTCTGACAGCTGCTTCTTGTTCTGCGTGTATCTCAAATTGAAGTAATAGGACATTTCAGAATTGGGCTCGCTCGTCACCACACAGCGGAAGAGACTGTCAAACACTTAAAGCTTTTTCTAGATGAAATCTCTTCCTCCGGGCACGGAAGGAGCATGTCTGTGAAGTCGTCTCATGGCCAGCTCGCTTCTCCCTTGGGCTGACTTTGGGGCGTTCCCCCGCCCTTTAAAAAAACTTTCCCTGTAATGTTTTCGGCGATGGCTGTCATTCCATGTGCACATCCTGATAGGAAGCATCTCCCAGAGCTGAAATTTATTTAATGTCAGATGATGTCAATGATAGTTTCTGATAGAATGGAAAATTTTAATCGAGGCTCCTTGCTGAGAGGAAATTGAAGGGGAGGGAATCTAAATTTGGAACATCAACCATTCGGGATGGAGATTTCGTCTTGTTTCTCTCGTTCGAGAACAGCAAGCCTTAACGGAGTCCAAAGTATCAGAACTAATACAGGTAGTCCTTAACTTACAACAGTTCATGTAGTGACCACTCAAATTTACAATGGCTGTGATGACCCAGGGCGTGGCACAAAAGCAACAAAGTCACAAAAATAGGTAAAGTCCTTTTAATTCCTCCAAGTTGGCCCCAATGTCCAGTTATCATCGATTGGAGAACGGTTTTTAAAGGGAAGAAATTTAGTCCGAACCCTAAGTACATATAAATTATAAATAAAAACCAAAACAAACCACACTGCAGCAATTAATGAGACAGGGCAGGATAACGCAGAACTCAAACGATAATGAAACACATACAGTTGGGAAGATGCCAAAACCCAGATAGGGCTTGACAAACAGAAATAATGCACACTTTGCTTCCAGCAAGCTTCTGTGCGCAAATACCCTCTTTATCCTGTTTTCCCAGCTGTAGCTAATGAAGGGAATCAGGGCCTTTTTCTCCCCTGTAACCCATGTTGCTCCCTTCTCTGTTCCTCCCAGCGTGCCCTAGGGTAAAGAGGGGGTGGGCCTGGGTCTTCCTCTGAATGCCCAGCCAGAATGTGCCCTTCCCCAGTTTCCTCCACAGCCACCGAAACCACACTCCCACTTCCTATCAGCTGCTCAACACCCCTCTCAGAATCAAATTCCAACAGGGGCATGACAAGGTACTGAAAAAAGTGACTTATGACTGTTTATCACACTTACGACCATTGCAGCATCCCCATGATCACGTGATCAAAATTCAGACACTTGGCAAATGGTTCCTATTTACGACTGTTGCAGTGTCCTGGGGTCAAGGATCCCCTTTTGCGACCTTCTGGCAAGCAAAATCAACTCTGAATCCAGATTCACTTCCCAACCGCGTGACTAACTGCCATGAATTCACTTAACAACCATGGCAAGAAAAGTCGTAAAATGGGGCAAACTCACTTAACAAACGTTTCATTCATTGCAACATACATTTTGGGCTCAGTTGTGGTCTTAAGTTGAGGACTATCTGTATGTAAGACACTAACGAAGCTACAGGTCGTCCTTGACTTACAACCATTCGTTTAGTGACCATTCAAAGTTATGACGGCACTGAAAAAAAGTGACTTATGGCCATTTTTCACACTTACATGCATTGCAGCATCCCCATGGTCTCATGATCAAAATTTGGATGTTCGGCAGCTGACTCATATTTATGAGGGTTGCAGTGTCCCAGGGTCATGTGATTCCCTTTTGCAAACTTCTGACCAGCAAAGTTAATGAGGAAGCCAGATTCACTTAGCAACTGTGTTACTAACTTAACAACTGCAGTGATTCACTTAACCATTGCGACAAGTTATAAAATGGGTTAAAACTCACTTAGCAATTGTCTTGCTTAGCAACAGAAATGTTGGGTTCAGTTGCGGTCATAAAGTCGAAGATTACTAGTTCTTAAAAAAAACAAGCTAATCAAATTTCAACATTTTTTTTAAAAATGCTCTTTCTTATCCCCTTTTCTATGTCCTTCACTTGCAGTCTCCATACAGATAGAAATTCCTAGGCAAGCAGAAATATCTAAGCCTTTGGCAGAAGATTAATATTGTGTAAATGCAGTGGGAATAAAGTTTTACTACAACAGATATGCATGCAAAAAAAAAAGTGTGTGTGCGTGGGAGAGTGAAGGATCTTAAGCTCTTTTCCACCCACTCCTCAGGTATACATAGTGTTCTGTCTTGCCTTTCCTCTTTCCCAAAAGATGAAAGAGTACAAACTCACACAAACACAGGCAGGCAAGCTGGCTCGGACTTCACAGAGTTAATTCTTTGGAACTGATAATATTCTTGGCATTCCAACACGTCCTGCCTGCCAAGTCCGAACTGATAGTAAATAAAATTTTACTCACAGAAAATCACAAGGCAGTCCACAAAGAAAATCTGAAGTAAGGTTAAACTTTCTCCTGTACAAAGTTTCAGGAGAAAACACACCCACTTTTATCCCCTGTGGGGTGTGGCTCAATGACTCAGCTCACTCTCTGGCCCACCCACGCCTCCTACGTTGCTGCTCACGTTTCTCCCTATGATGCTGCTTAGGATTGAGCCAACACTCTTCCTCTTTACTCCCTGTCAGGGGCTGCTCCAATATGCCTTCCTCCTGATTAATCTCAGGCTGTTCCTCTCGGTTGTCTGATGGAACCTGAGGCATTATCAGGGAGGAAGGTCCTGGGGAGGAAGACATTCCCAGTTCCTCCTCCTCATGTTCCAGGTCCTCTTCCTCTGACAGCATAGGCTCGGGAATTGGGGCCACAACAAATAGTTTTATTACAAGTGGCCAATATGTCATTCAAACATGGTTTTAGGCTGTCAAATTCTCCAAAAGTCTCCATCATGCAAAAAAAACAAAACCAAACAAAAAAACCAACATCATTTGGGGGAAAATAAAAAGTCTCCATTCATTTTTGCTGGGACAAGGATCTTCACAAGGATCAATTCATTAATCCAAAGGCTGTGACACTGCAATCTTCTCCCATGGATACGAAACTCTATTGAGTAGAAACTCAAGTCAGTCCTGGTGTGCTTTAAAACATATATATATCGAATTAAAGCCAAACACTGTACTGAGAAATTGCTATTTCTAAGATGCAACCGGACGACTTCTTTCATTTCAGACAGTATGTTTGTGCAGCAGGCATAGACTGGAACACCAAGAGATGGAGAGGCTGTAATCTGTAGGACAACATTTTACATTGAGCAGAAAATCAATATTTAGTTTCATTTCCAGGTTGAGGAGTAATATATTTTCTAAGATGAGATAGCCTAGAAAACTCATCCCACCAAAGGCTGCCCAAATATTTTGCTTTTCCTTTTGTACTGCAGCGGACAGCAATTATTCTTCCTTTTGGCTTTTCCCTCCCTCATTTGTGAAATCTCATTCTTGACCTGCATAGTATTATTGTATAGTGCAGTGATGGCTAACCTTTTTGTTGTTGCATGATGAAAGTGCATGCATGTGCACAATGCAATGCATGCAAAACCAGGGGTGGGATTCAATTTTTTTAACAACCGGTTCTGTGGGAGTGGCTTAGCTGGTGGGGGTGGCTTGGTGGTCATGTGACTGGGTGGACATGGCTTGGTGGTCATGTGACTGGCTGGGCGTGGCCAACTCAACATCACTCACATTGAGGCATGCATCTCCTCGCCTGGCCTCTCATGACTGTGGGGATGCTGCAACAGTCATAAGTGTGAAAAATGGTCATAAGTCCCTTTTTTCAGTGCCACTGTAACTTTGAATGGTCACTCCACACAAGCAAACTACCAGCAAAGGAGGGGAAAAAAAACTCCAGAGAAGTTCCTGAGAGAGGAAGTCTAGTCCTGCCAAGAATGTAATAAGGGTTAACAGAGAGGCAGTTTCTGTAAGCAACACCAGAATATTTCCTTCCTGCCTTCCTTACAGGATTAGGCCAGTAATTTCTTCTAACAACCGGTTCTCCGAACTGCTTAGAATGTTAACAACCGGTTCTAGTGAATAGATGCGAACCAGTAGAATCCCACCCCTGCCTGCATCCCAGGGTCGCATGCGCAGGTGATACACATGTATTGCATTTGGGGGATGCAAGTTTAGCCATCACTGGCATATAGAGACCTAGTTTGGTCTAGTGGTCTAAGGCACCGGGCTAGAAAACAGGACACTGTGAGTTCAAGTCCCACCTTAGCCATGAAAGCCAGCCGGATGTGACCTTGGGTGCCTTTCTCTCAGCCCTCCACCTCAGAGGGTTGCTCTGTGGGGAAAATAGGAGGAAGAAGGTGTATTGGACAGGTTCACCTCCTTGGTTTTTTTGTAAAAATAATAAAAGTTGAATAAAAAAAATAAATGAATAGTATTGTTGTGGGGTGTCATTTGGAAGGCTGCAAATAGCCTGGGGGGTTTGCATGCTTAAGATCCCTTTCTAGGAAATGACTCCTACCCCAGGAGAGACCAACCAGGCTTCATTACCCCATCACTACCTCCAAGGAACCTTGGACGGACTAGAAGTCTGTGGAAATTCTCAGTCATCCAGGTCATGGTTGTCCCAAAGGTGCTTTTTCAGGAGGCAAATTGCAGACGATAGGAACCCTGAGGACACAGATAAACCTCCAAGTGATTGAACGATCCTCTAAGGGTGCAAATGATCAGCTGCCTTGTCTGCAAGCCTTCTATCCCCCACTATCCTGTCAAGAACTGAAGAAGCTTCTTGGATGAGAAGCGAAATGTCCTCAAGGGAAAAAAACAAACAAACAAGAAAGTCCAGTTGCCTCCCGAAAAAAGCACCTTTGGGACTTGGCTTGACTACTGCAAAAATAAATAAATAAACAAGAGAATAGATTCTGGGAGTTTCAGGTCTTGGAAAAAAAGTTCACTACTGCTTTTGCCGATGCTCTTCTTTTTCTAGTTTTTTTTTCTTCTTTTTAGCGGGCTAAGTAGGTAATCAGGCTTAGATGTCCTCAAGGCAGAATTAACTCTGAGTGGAGCTGAGGTAACATTGCACATGGCCGGGTATATGCTGATTTAAATGTAAACCCCTGGGAAAATCAATGGATCAATTGACCTTTTTTGTGTGTTTCCTCAACTACTAGCCTTTTCACTGACCACCAACAAGAGGGATAAGCTGTGAAGAGGCTGTAACTCAAATGCCAACATCATTCCTATTTTCGCTCAAATTCATTTATAAGGCTGCTTTCATCTGTTTTGTTAGTAACCATTTTACCCACTAGACATTTAAGATCCTAATTAACAAAACTCTCCTAGTCATTTCAGAGAAAAGAAATTCACTTATGAGGGTTGTTAAAAAAAACAAAAAACCACTGCGTCGTAAAAGTATTCCAAAAGGCACAACATTCTTAAACCTTTTGCCCAAATGCTTTTTTAAACAAATATGGCTAGAAAATATTAAAGAGGAAGACCTTCTAGAATTCTTCTCTCACATCACTTTAAAATTGCTTTTTAAAAAATGCTCTCCTGGTAGAAGAGAAGCTATGCAGGGTTACTATTCAATGCATTTGTCTATGGCAATGTTTCATTACCTCAGCAACTTCAAGACTTTTGGACTTCAACTCCCAGAATTCTCCAGCCAGCATCTTAAAACTGCCAAGGTTGAGGAATATGGGATTATGGCATATCAGCATCTTCTTGTTGAGTCTCTCAATCCTTGTCCTTAAATGACTGGTGTAGGTAAGGCTTATATTCTTTTAATGATTTATATACAAATAGAAAGATACGAGACATATTGCCACTGCAGATTTATTCAATATTGTTCAGATTGTGCAATATTTCCACATTTGTTTGTGTGTCACCTTGACTTTAGGAAGGGAGTCTTACAAATTTGGAAAATCAGAAGCAGAGATAAGCTGTGAAGAGGCTGTAACTCAAATGCCAACATCATTCCTGTTTTCGCTCGAATTCATTTATAAGGCTGGTTTCATATTCACTTGTAAAGCCAATGACAAATTACCAAAAAGGGCACTGCCACCAAAACACTGGAAAACATACATCCCTTGTTAGCTCAGGCTTTAGAAAGGGATGTGACACAGTTGAACAGCAGCATTTTTATGCTACCCAAAAGCCTTTAGAGACTGATGTTCACCCAACCAACAAGTGGCATCATACAAAATAAATAAAAGACCTCATTTGATTAGTTCAAGAATTCTTGCTTGCAAATCACCAGGTCAATCAATATACTTGTCATAGGAAGAGCAGCTTATGTGCCATTAAGAAAGAATGCCTTGTTTGCAAGTTATGCGTAGGTGGTTCATGAAAAAAAAAATCTGAATAGTGTTAGATGTAAAGAATACTTACTCAATCATCACTTGCACAAAATATCATGACAAATGAATCGGTTTTCAAAATTGTGCTGTCCTTTTAGAAGACCATAGCAGGCTTCTGCCATATTGGTCCATTTTCATGTTCTGTTGATGACTTACATTAGTTTTCATTTTCTCATCTAACCAACTGGCTTTGCTCTATCAAAATCTCCCACAGAGTATCCTCTAGCACAGGGATCTCCAAACTTGGCAACTTGAAGACTTGTGGACTTCAATTCCGAGAATTTCCCAGCCAGCATGAAATGTAAAATGCATTCCACCCAGCATGGATGGCTGGGGAATTTTGGAAGCTGAAGTCTACAAATCTTTCAGTTGCCAAGTTTGGAGATCCTGCTCTTGCAGAATAAAATATTTGGATTTTATTCTCAAAACTGAGAAATGTTGGGGTAAAACATTTTCATTTTTTTCCTGCACTGTGGCACAAAAGACTTCCTTAGATCCATAGGACAAATATGAAGGGATTAGGCTTAGGACTGGCACTACTGCTATGAAGATGGAATACATTTTATATTTCAGCAAGACCCAAGAAACTCTTTGACAAAAGCCCAACTGAAATGACAGGCAATGGTCTGTGGCCAGTCTGCTTAGCTCTTTCTGACTTAAAATGAGAATATGTTCAAGCTAATATACCTGTTTGTAAAACAGTAGTACTTTCAAAACAAAGAAATGGGGACTGTTAGTACTTGTTTTACAAAACCTCCCATAAACCTTGCCAGAAATACATATTGCAACAAAGGTGGATGTGCCTTTTTATACATAATCTCATTCTACCTTGCACTGACCTGCAGGAAGATAGGAAGTTAAAAAAAAAACTACAGAAAACACATAGTCTCATAGTTTTGCTACTATGATCCTATAGCTAAATAGTTGGTCTATCTTCCAGTGGAACCATATCCAGTGGTCTTCATTTAAGAGTTTTAATTTAATATTTTGAACTCTGAAATTGTGCAGTGTGCAAAACAGGCATAATAACCTGAAAATTCATCTACTTGGAGATGGACCTCATTTCTCCAATTCATCGAATATTAATTGCCAATATTTAAATAGCTAAACAAGATGCAAGGACAAGGTTTAAAACTAACCAGCTACTAACAAAGGACTTTGATGAGTAATTCATCTGCACTGCTTTGAAGTATCTCACTCTTCCCTTGCTCTCTTAATCCCAGTTGTAAGTTTAGAAGCACTCCAGTGGTGAGCCGGACTCTCTGTTAGGCACTATAATAGGTAAGTGAGTTTGCTTGAACTTAGCTTCCCATCAATAGAAATACTCAGGATTCCTCTTATAACTAGAGGCATCATCAAGATCTTTACAAAAGATCAATATAACCATATCCAAATTCAATTAGGAGAAAAAAAATAATAAACATCTCTTCCTAGAAGGGAAGCCATCACATCCGTTCCAAGCTGCCAATGGGACTGAATTTCAGAATGCTTTCAGTATTTTCTATCCACAACCGTGTGCAATACGATCTGGCCATTTTCTTTCCGAGTTTCCAATCAACTCAGTCTTTAGGAACAAACAGGAGGTTGGGCGCTTTGCCACTAAGCTGCACTTGCAGGTCCTTCACAGCTCTGTCCCCATGGCCCCCCAGGGGAAATCTCTCCATCAGTCTTCTTCTGCTGTCTTAAACATGAGGATTGCATTATAGATTTTCAATGCAGGCCCCAGTTTGATGCTAAGGATTTTAACGATGTCTGACTGATTGAGGAGAAGAAAGGCTTCGCCGTCAATTTGCTGCAGAACAGGGGAAAAAAAGAACAATGGAGTTAGTGTGTTGACTGAGGGAACCCAGCTCCTACATCCTTAAAGGTAACAGCAAGTGAAGGGCACCAAGAATGGCAATTGGTAGTTATGACTGCCTAGTCATATATTACAATAAGCCCTAATTTGGGGAGATGTTTTAAAAGTTGAACTGAATCACCAGGGACCATTAACATCCTATGTTTGGAATGACATATGAAGCTGCTTGCATGTTTAATATCTTCCCTTTCCACATTCATATCCTCAAATGTACTTCAACCCTTTGGATGATAAACCCTTTGCATAAATGGATTGTGGGATTCTTGGTAGAAAATATAGAAGTTTTTTCATTTCCTTGTTTTGTCTAACAGAGTAAGTAGGAAAATAATTCTAGGAAGACCCCAGCCTAGTTGAAAATTACAGACCAATCTCTTTATGCTGCATCACCTGTAAAGTCATGGAATCAATTATTAACTAATCCATTATCCTTCACTTAGAGACAAACAACCTACTCTCTAATAAACAATATGGTTTCAGAAAAAAATTATCCTGCAATCTGCAACTCTTACACTGCAAAAACACATGGACTACACAACTCAATCAGGGCAAAGCAATAGACTCAATCTACATAGACTTCTATAAAGCCTTTGATTCAGTGGTATAGGACAAACTACTCCTAAAACTAAAATCTTATGGTATCTCTGGACACCTGCATAACTGGATAGAAACATTCCTGTCAAACAGACAACAAATGGTCAAAATTGGGAGCATCCTATCAAATTCTGTACCTGTTGTCAACAGTGGTGTCCCCCAAGGCAGTGTTCTAGGACCAACTCTTTTCATACTGTACATAAATGACCTCCGTGATCATATTAAGAGCAACTGCGTTCTCTTCACTGACGATGTAAAGCTATTCAACACCACCTTGACTGTGTATCAGAATGGTCAAACAAATGGCAACTTCAAATCTCAACAAATAAATGCCCTGTCTTACATATTGGCAAAAAAATAATAATCAGAAAATAAAATACAGGCTGAATAGTCAAGACCTTGTTGATGATCCAAACTCTGTCAAGGATCTTGGAGTACTCATCTCTAATGACCTAAGTGCTAGAGCCCACTGTAACTACATAGCCAAAAAGGCATCAAGAGTTGTTAACCTAATCTTACGTAGCTTTTTCTCTGGTAATATTACACTAATAACTAGAGCATGCAAAACATTTACTAGACCAATACTCGAATACAGCTCATCAGTCTGGAACCCACATTACGTATCTGATATTAACACAGTTGAGAAAGTCCAGAGATATTTCACAAGAAGAGTTCTCTACTCCTCTACTCGTTGCAGAATACTACGCCACCTTCGGTCCAATCTAAGTTTAGTATATAAAATCACTGCAATGTCCTACCTGTCAATGAATACTTCAGCTTCAACCATAACAACACAAGAGCACACAACAGATAGAAACTCAAGGTTAATCGCACCAAACTTGATTGCAGGAAATACAACTTCAGCAACAGAGTGGTCAATGTCTGAAATATTCTACCTGATTCTGTGGTTTCTTCCCCAAACCACAAAAACTTTAACCTTAGACTAAGTACTATTGACCTCACCCCTTTCCTAAGAGGTCTGTAGGGGGCGTGCATAAGCGCACCAACGTGGCTATCGTCCCTGTCCTATTGTTTCTTTTATTTTTCTTATATGTATTCATAACTATGTTTTTACTTATACCTATTATCTTGTGAGCAATTGACAAACCAAACCAAATAAATAAATAAATAAACAAACATCGCGAAGGACTCAAAAACCATTCTGATAATATTACACATGCTGTCCAAATGACCACAATTAGCACTTATAAAGTTGATTAGCATTATCTATTCATATCAAACACTTTGGCCACCTAATGAGAAGGAAGGACTCACTGGAGAAGAGCCTAATGCTGGGAACAATTGAGGGCAAAAGAAGAAAAGGACGACAGAAAATGGGGTGGCTGGATGGAGTCACTGAAGCAGTCGGAGTGAGCTTAAATCGACTCCGGGGGATGGTGGAGGACAGGAAGGCCTGGAGGAACGTTGTCCATGGGGTTGTGGTGGGTTGGACATGACTTCGCAACTAACAACAACAACAATCGATGCATAATTGCCAATAAGTGTTAGGCTAAGGTTATCACAATACATGCTGTTTGTGCAGTCTCTAAAAATTGCAGAGCACCTTGCTTGGATTATATCTGCTTCCTGTGATGTTAACTAATTTTTTCTTCTCTTGTTTTGATATATAGCATTATTGTAGGAGAAAAGGGCAAAATTCTACCTGTACCCGGTTTTTTGGCTAAACTGCTGGGCTAACATTTACTTAAATTATATGGACCAATTCATCACTTTAAAAGTGGTTGTTAAGTTTGCAGTTTTCGGAATTAATCTGTGAAGAAAGCTGGATAGCAATATAGCACAATAAAACTATCTTACCTCTCTTTTTTCAGATCCTTTCTTTTTAATATATATATACATATATCTTATTCACACTTCATTGACTGGGTACACATATCATGCTGAACCATGACTTTGAGACAGAATTTTAAAGAAAGCTTGATTCTTGATTAAATAATGACCATTGTGCTAATGGCTTTACTGGAGCTCCCTGTCCAAGGTTGCAAAATCAAAATGACCACTAAAGGGCAGCAAAGAGACACACAAAACTAGGTTTTTGCTGCCACCTCATGGTTATCTGATTTGTTTGCTTGGCAGAATATGTTCTGCCAGCCTTTGTGTTCTATTTTGGGAAGGCTCATTATTTGTCATAACCCTCTGACAGGGTTGGATGTATTTATAATTACACTGTAAATAATACAATATAGTCCATAATTATGAAGTCCATTATAAGCTATGTGAACTTCCTGCAGTTTATAGCCTAAAAATATAAATCTATAAAACACATTAAACATATAGCACTAAAATGTAAAACCAGGGGAAAAAAATTGCAGACCCTAAATGGCTCTAGATTGACAAACTGGGAGCCTGGAATCTTTGCCTCTTGCTTCAGTAGGTCCAGATATTCAAAGCTCTTAATCACCATGACTGTGGCTCCTCTGGTTAGTTTCAAGTCTATTTCACCAACATTTCCCTTTCCTGTATTTTCCTCCACTCCATAACACGTGATATTGTTTAATATTGAAATCTAAATTTGTCTCAGTTCTGAACATCCTTGAAGATCCTAATCATGATAAATTATCATTGAGCTTAAAGAGTGCAGAGGATGGTTGGTTGGCCAAAACACTGTGATATATCAACATCTTCATTGTGGCACTGTGTAGTTTATTTGAAATGAAAGAGCAGCAAAGAGATCAGTCAGATGGAAAATCAGTTGACTTGAGGACAACAGATTTTTCAACGTGGCCACGAAGAGGTCATGGTCTTTATCAAATGACTTTGATTACCCACAAGGCATGACTGCTTAATTAGGTCATAACATAGCCTAGTAAGGGGCTGTGACCCATTTAGCAAAATATTAAGGAGAAATTATGTAATTTTCCTTGACCCAAATAGTAACAGAATAAGCACAGATTCGAATTAATGAAACCGGCAGAATGGAGATAGAAAGCCATAACCCTTCAAACATCAAGAGTGTGGAGAAAGGTCTCCAGAGGAAGACTTGCTTTTGAGAAAGTATAGGAAAAGTAAATTGTTGGTACTCAAAAACTTAGTTGATCTTGGTTATAAATGAGGTACATTCCATTTGGAACCTAGTCATCTAAGACAACCAAATTACAACCATGTTAGAGGAAAAGAACAAGAAGCAACTTCTGGGGTATTTAGATGAAATCTGGAAAAAAATATCCATAAAGGAGAATATTTGTAGCTCAGGGTTGAAATGAGAGGTCCTTGGTGCTCTCTGAGCTTGGTTGCTTTCTTGCAGACGTTTCATAATCCTAACTGGCTAACATCATTAGTGTTAGTAAGGAGTGGGGTTTGCGTGCAGTTTATATTCTAATGGCTTACACTGTCAGTGTTGTCGGAGTTTCTGGAGCTGCTTATTGTTGGCTTGTTTGGGGTATTGTTCTTGATTGGGTATTGTTTACTTGACTGTTGGTTTGATGTTAATCTTGGGGTTAATCTATGCCAGATGTCTCCAAACGTGGCAACTTTAAGACCTGTGGACTTCAACACCCAGAATTCTCCAACCATCCTGGGAGTTGAAGTCCGTAAGTCTTAAAGTTGCCAAGTTTTGGAGACCCCTGATCTATGCTCATCTGGGTGGTGATTGCTGGAGGGCAGGTGTTTTGGTCTTTTTATTCCCTTTTTGGATAGGTGGGGAGAAATGTAGGGGTATCTTGGCTTGTTGCAAAGCTTGGTACAAAATGGGCAGGTCTTCCAACTAAAAGCCTAAACTTTGTACTATTATGCATACAGATCAATGTGCAAATCTGGTATCCATATGGACAAAACAGAGAATCGAGAAGGAAGAAACTGTCTTCAAATTTTTTGCTTAACATACTTCTTGGTAATTATAACACCGAAATTGGAAAATTTGAAACTGATGGTGTGTGACTGAATTTTTTAAGCAGGTTCAACTAAAAATGTATTTTAAGTATCTAACTCAAGTCCCCAATCTGTACATTGCAATATGCTTTTCAGCTTAGATACGGAACATCAAACAAATGTGAGCAGTCATTTTTAAATATATGTATATATATATATATGTATATATATGTGTGTGTGTGTGTGTGTATACATAAAACACTCAGCATTACAATCCCTTTTCATTAGAGAAAAGAACAATATTTCATAAAGCTAAATGGTATGCTTAAGATGACAAACTTTAAACGCCCAAAATAATAGATTCTGCAAATGTATGTACGGAGATCTGTCATGTCCTTGTTAAGAGTCAGACTCTGAGGGAGAGGAGGAACAGCCGACAGGGAGTGAAGGTGGGGCTCCAGAGGTTGTGGAGGAGGCTGGGGAGGGACAGAGGCTGGCTGGGCAGTCAGAGGAAGAACCAGGCCCATCCTCCTTCATCCTAGGACACGCAGGGAGGAACGGAGAAGGCAACAAGAGAGGAAGCGGCCATGATCCCCCTCATTGGTTGCAGCTGGGGAGAATAGTACATAAGAGAGACGGTTAAAACAACATTGCCAGAAGCAAAGCATGTGTTATTTGGGGCTGAAGTTATCTTGGTTGGCATTCTTCCAACAGACTGTGCCTTGTTATCTCCTTGAAGTTGGTAATTACTTATCCTGGTCCTTCATTGTAGTTTGTTTTAGTTTTTTAGTTCACCTCTATCTGCTCATTAAGTTTGGACTGTATTGCTTTCTTTTGACGACTATTTCTGAATACATTTTATCTCCAACTGAGAATTATTGTACAGTGGGGCCAAGTTGGAGGCATTAAAGGACATTTATTTATGTTTTGGATTTTGTTACATTTGTGTTACACTCTGCATCATCACAAGATCAAACTTTCGCAAAGCTCTGGTTCTAATGGGTCTTAAAAAACAGGAACCAGATAAATAAAGTGGATTCCATAAAACAGTACACAGCACAAGTAGACCTTGTACAACAATTTTAGTGAATATTTGAAGTTACAACAGCACTGAAAACAGTGACATATGACCATTTTTCACACTTATGACTGCTGCAGAATCCCCATGGTCACGTGATCAAAATTCAGAGGCTTGGCCATTGACTCGTATTTATGACGGTTGCAGAGTCCCAAGGTCACGTGATCCCCTTTTGTTACCTTCTGACAGGCAAAGTCAACGGGGAAGCCAGGTTCACTTTACAACTGTGCTGCTAACTTAACAGCTGCCATGATTCACTTAACAACTATGGCAAGAAAGGTGGTAAAATGCAGCAAAACACACTTAATTACTGTCTCGCTTGGCAATAGAAATTTTGGGCTCAATTGTGGTTGTAAGTGGAGGACTACTTGTGATTAAATGTGGTTAAATTTCCTTATCTACATTGGAAAGTCTGCATTTATATTACCTTTTTAAAAACCACTTCATGCTCTTGTCTGGACAATCAGCTGAGAGGAGAAAGAAAAGAAACGCACAAGATCGGTCCTCCCACCCGCCCCGGTGTGGGGAAATCTGTGGCGCATGTTAGGCAAAGCACACCCACCAAGCCACGCCCACCAAACTGGTAGTAAAACAATTTGAATCCCACCACTGGACTGAGGGATATTTTTTTTTAATTAAGAGCAATGTAGGGATTCTGATCTCTTCACTAAGATTCTCTTGGTCCCACTGCCAGTGCCCAAAGGGCATAACAGATATCTCCTTTTATGTACACTGCTATTATACTATATAGGCCCCCAAATTCTAATCATGCAGAGCTAATATTGTAGAGCAGGGGTGTCAAACTCAAGGCCTGAGGGCCAGATCTGGGCCGCGATGTGATTGAATCCGGCCTGGTGGGGCTGTCCTGGAAAATGTAAGGGGCCAGTCCACATTGCTTCGGCCCGGTCTACCCAATGCAAAAGAAACATGGTAGCAGTTTGGGGAGTGCCATCCAGTTGGCCACATCCAGTAAGTGGTGTCAAGCTGGCCACACCTGCCCAGTTGGCCATGCCCCCCCCACCCCCGAGGTCAACCACAGCCCTCATGCGGCCTTCAATGAAATTAAGTTTGACACACCTGTTGTAGTGGTTACTTTTCAATTTCTTTTCAACCTGTGGACTATCAAAGCCCTGCTATCTAGAGACACTGTTTCAGAATACGACTTCATTAAAAAAAACAAAACACCATAATCTCTGGCTAGGCCTCACTAGCCATTTTTCCCAATCCTTTTGGATACCTTTTATCATTTTCACGAATTGCTTTTCCTTCCGCTGTTGTCATTTAGGAAATAAAAATAAAAATTAAACTGAAAGCACCCCTACGTGCAGGGGCCTAAAGTTATTTATTTAAACATAATATGCTTGGGCAGCTCAATTGCTCCTAATGGGCTATTATAGCAGAGTTCAGCAGTTCTGCCATTTACATCTTAGTCCAAGCCAAGTCTCTTTCTTAAAATAGATTTCACTCCAGTCCAACATTTTTAATAGGCTGATGAGAACTGCATCTACTTCATACAAGGTGTAGAATGAGGGGCCCTACAAATTTTTGCTTTCTGAAGCCTGATGTTCAGGATCTGGTTTTACATGCAAAAACACCTGTTTCCTTCTTATAAATTCTTCCCTGCTTTTATTAATTTATGTCTGAGTCCCCCTATGGGTTCAATTCCAAATAGCAAAATGTTTTGCAGATTAAGTCCAGCTTTGTACTGATAGCATTTGATTTGTTATTATAGCTGCTTATCCCATAAATGCCTGCCTCAATTTTTCTATACTACTGAGTGATAATCGTGGACAACAGCCTTGCTTGGCTAGTAATGTTACATGTTTTCTGCAATGCTCTACTACAGGGGTGTCAAACTCAAGGCCTGCAGGGTCCTTAAATCTGCAGGCCGATCCACAGGGCCGACCTGGAAATAGCAAAGGATCATCCCACCGTCAAACCAGGGCTCGGGGAACGCACATGGCCCCCCCTGCTCCCGGTTTTCAGCCTGGACGGTCTTCTGCAGCACTTTGCCAACAAAAAAGGGGCGTGAAGGGGCTGTGCGTGGCCCCCAGCACCCCATTTTTGGCCTCTTGCAACACTTTGAGGGCAAAACGGCAAAGTGCCCCGCCGGGGCCTCGGTACCCTGTTTTGGCTGGCAGGGTGATGCAGGAGGCATCCATCCCGTCTCTTTCCCCCCACCTCTCCCCCCTGGGTTGCCCACGGAGAAGAATAACAATGCTGATCCAGCCCTCGAAGAAATCCAGTTTGACACCCCTCTTCTACTACAAGCCTATACAACAAAGCTAAGGATGCTTAAGTGACTTCACTGCTGTTACACTTCTACTGCTGTTTGTCAGCCAGAGGCCCATCAGAGTGAGTTGTGTGCTTTCGTTTATTCCGATGCTGTTGTCCCAGATGCCAGCTTCTGTTTCTTGGCTTCAGAACCAATTCCAAAGACAAACAACTTGTTCTTCATCAAACAGCCATGTCTGAGTAAACGACTCATTTCTGAAACATAAACTCGTACCTGCACCTCGTTTTTTGACCACCTGGTTTTCCTTTTTATAGAGTTTGACCTAACAACATTTTCTAGTCCTTTTGGCACGACCTCTGGAATTCAAACTGTGCCCATCCTGAACCATACTACATAACTTTGCCCATCTGGAATGCTACAGGGGTCCACTGCCAACTATAAAACCCGAGATCTATCCATTTCAGGACCGCTGAGAGAGATTGACGCTGCAGCCTAGGTTCGTTTTTCTGCATCTTTCCACGGTTATCGGAATAATGTTGCAATTGTCATGCTTGGCCAAATGTAAACCCTGAGCTGTAAGATAAATAGTTTCTACATTATTTTGGTATAGACTTAATTTCTAGAAATAAAAGATTTTCCAAACTCTGAAAGCCACTGAGCAGGGCAGAAATGCCATTGCATTTTTTAGGCTGATGAAAAATAACACGATTGTTTATATACAGCCTGTTTCTAGCACGTGGAAATGAATAGTTGAGAACAGTAGTAAACTACATGAATAATGAAAGATCTCTCCACTAAATTTGGGACATTATTCCTGATTTCTCTAAGAATATGAGAATAAATGAACCTACCTCTCTCCCTCAAACTCCGCCAGAAATGAGTCTTTGTGAGACTTGTTGTACTGGCACAGCCTCTTGGAGCAGGAGGCCTTGCAGGGTCCCAAAGACTCATTTCTGGCAGGGTTTGGGGGAGAGAAAGAAAGACTTTTGCTGTTTTCCTTGCATGCAGCCAAAAGCAGAAGAAGAAAGAAGCGGAAAGAAGCAGCCCGGTGGCCAGGCGAGGCACATTGGGCAAGTGGGACAAGTTCGCCCCTTTTCCCTTTTCCCCCCTTCCCTCACTACCTCATGTTGTTTGCAATGCAAGCAACACAAGCCTTATGTTCCCATGGGCCATGTGGGTGGCGCAGCCTTATGTTCCCACGCAACCTGGATTAATTGCTTTGGGGATGACATTTCTCTGCGGACCACCAAAATTTTCTCGCAGACCACCAGTGGTCCCTGGCCCACTGGTTGGCGACCACTGTTCTAAATGGTTCTTAGAGTGAACCATTGATCAACAGTAGATGGTCATAGCAATCTACTGTTTTACTATTCAGCATCTTACTTAAAGCTGAAAAACACGGGTGCAACATTCTAAAAGCACCTATCTTACAAACAAGTTGTCTGTTCTACAGAAGTAAACCACTTTAACTGTCCCAATTTTCAAATACAGATCAAGATTACATGTCCACTGAAAACAATTGAGCATGCCAGCAAGTCAAAGCAAAGTTTATGTACAAAACAGGTATTAGAAGCCAACACAAGTTTCTGTCTGTTCAAAGCAACTGGACATCAAACCCTATTCTACGTGGCAACTTTTGCCAATGACTATGAAAGGAATAAGAGTAGGCAGATCCAGTTTGTTTATAGAATGCATCTGGTTTACAAAAGGCATCTGCGAACTTTCTCTGGAACTAAAGCTGGATTAATTTGGTAGAATTTTTAGTATACAATACAGTTATTGAGATAATTCCTTGGGCAGGAAGATTTATGATTCTCTGGAAGCCTAAAACAGGATAACTCACCTCTTGTCGAAAAAGTGCAGCCTGTTCTTTGCAACCGGGCAGACGCTGAACAAAGCCAGCCACCTAGACAAAATGTTAGAAATAAAAAACAAAAATGTTATATAAGGACACCCGGCGACTTGATCATTTCATTAGCTTGAGCAAAATATTGTAAACATAAAGGGTTTTCTTGGTCCAGAGTATCCTGCAGCTTATAAATAAAAAAAATATATTATACTTACTATATGTGGTTGGCAGAAATATGTAAGTACAGTATTTCTGGCTCAGCCTGCAAAGCTATTTTGACCATGCAGTTCGGATAGCAGCAATGGAACTAGTATTCTATTGGCCCCAGCAAGCTTGTTATGTCATCCGCTATAGCAGGGGTCGCCAACCTTTTGGACCTCAGGGACCACCAAACTCATAATTTTAAATCCCGCGGACCAGAGACCCTGGGAAAATCCCCCAAAAAGTCAGCAGGAAAATTCCCCACCCCGTTTTCCTACCAATCAATCATTCTTTATTTGGGATCGCAGGATACCGTCTCCAGCTCTGTTCTCAGGGGGAGAGAGAGGGAGACTTTTGGCTTCATGCAAGGAAAGCAGCAGAAGCAGCAGAAGTCTTTCTTTCTCTCCCCCAAACTCTGCCAGAAATGAGTTTTGGTGAGACTTGTCGCACTGGCACAGCCTCTTGGAGCAGGATTCTTTGCAGGGTCCCAAAAACTCATTTCTGGCAGAGTTTGGGGGAGAGAAAGAAAGACTTTTGCTGCTTTCCTTGCGTGCAACCAAAAGCAGAAGAAGAAAGAAGCAGAAAAAAGCACCCCGGTGACCAGCCGGGGTGAGGCGCACGGGGCGAGAGGGGCAAGTTTCCCCCCTTCACCCTTTCCCCCCTCCTCTCACAATCTCATGTTGTTTGCAAGGCAAGCGACGCAAGCCTTGTGTGCCCACAGGCCATGTGGATGACACAACCTTGTGTTCCCCCAAAGCCTGGATTAATTGCTTTGGGGGTGACATTTCTTTGCGGACCACCAAAATCTTCTCACAGTCCCTGGCCCACTGGTTGGCGACCCCTGCCCTATAGGAATCATTCTGATCTAAACCAAATTCTCCTCAGTTATGACAGGCACAACATTCTTTCCACAAATAGGACGAGACGAACCATTAAATGTCAAAAGAACAACAACAACACCACATTTCTTTCCTTTAAAATCCTTAGTTATGGGGTCTGAACTTGGTGGTTTTCTTGCAGACATTTCATTACCAGACTAGGTAACATTATCACTGCTCTTTGTGGTTATCTATTTCCTTGCTTTCGATAAATCTATCTATTACAGATTCTTAATTCTTTCCACTTGCACTGTTCTTTTCAATTTCCTTTCCAAAATGAAAAGAGTCTTTTCATTTTTTTAAAGTTATTTCAATTTTCTTTTGGCACTCAGAAAACAGATCTAATCCAAAGAAGTGGGACAGATCTCCAACATACACTGATTTATTCATGATGATAATAGTGGTTCTTAAACATATGGCCCATATGGGGCTCTTTATACTTAGGCAGACAATTTGTTTAGTTCAAGGTAGTTTCTATTGTCAGTGAGGCTTAGAGTCAGAGGATCTGAGAGTATAGACAAGCCTGTTACAATGACAACTGCTCCTTTCACAAAGAAATAACCAACTCACAATGGGTTAATGTCGAGGAGAAAGAGATGTAAAACATGAAACTTTTAGACTGCTCTACTTATAGTCTGATTCTTTCTTTAAAATGTAACTTTACTGAAGATGTTTTTCAACAGAATTAAAAACAGTACAAATTTTGAAATAAGACTACAGCAATAAGAAAATGAAAACTAATAGAAAAAGAAAAGGAAAAAGATCCTAAAGTTTGCTTCTTATAGATTTCAAAACAATTCAATTCCATTGCCGGTATCTCTAAGGCAAAAAAAAAAAAGTTTCTTGGTCCTTCCAGCAAATGTTTCAAAGTATGCTAATTGGTACCCAACAAGATGCCTTTTCTTTTTGACAAATCTAAGTAGGCTACGGCAGGATTATTCTGATTTTTTACAAAAAGGAACCAGCCTAGAGAAGATCAAGAGCAGATTTCTACTCCCATATTAATGCCTCTTGCAGAAGGAATTAAACAAGTTTCAAACAATTAATACTATCACGAAGGACACTAAGCATCCTTTCAAAGAGCTGGACAACTTGCTAAAAGGCTTTGGAGAAATACGCAAACAAACTTCAAGAGACGGCTCTTGCTTGTGGGGTGAAAAAGCAAACTATCGGTTATGTTCCCTGCAGATTGCTTCGGTGATTGCTAACGCTCCCATTGTTGCAGTGATTCGTGAAATTAGAAAAAAAAATCCCCCTCACTTTTGAATTCATATAATAGATATAATTCAAGAGGTTTTCTTTCTCTTTTTTGAGACAGAGATGGTGAACTCTTTGGCCAAGGCACTTTTGAATCTACATCATTTCAGCCAAATTCTGACTTCATATGCAACAACAAAAAGCTATTATGCTCTGGCCAATATATAACATTGATTCTATTATATTAGAAATCTAAAACATAAAACTAAACAAACTGATCTTATTTTGTGATGTAATGGTTAGAAACACACCCAGGGACATTTATTAGACAATGAGCATTCTTAAAAAATCAGTGGAAGTTAACTTTGTGTTGCAGGGCTAAAGGCACTATATTAGTGTGGTCTTAGAAAACTTTTTATACCATAAATGTTCCTCACTGCCAATGGTCCATGTTCCCATCTCCTTTGAAGTAGAGGAGAATTTGTGCATAGGTTTACAAATGGATCGTGTGCCGAGGAGACAAGAAGCAGGCTGAACATTTGTCATTGTGGAAAATAGAGATTGGCTTAGTCCTAATAGGTAAGACAGACAATAACATTATGATGCATTTGATATCAAAATAAAAGTATGCCGATAAATATATGCTCTTCACATACGTGTAAGATCTGTTGAACTCAATGGGACCCTCATTCAAATAAACGTGAATAGGATGAGTTAAATGTAGAAGAGTTTCAAGATATAAATTTAACACAAAATGTTTTATCGATGGCATATTCCACCATCAAAATTGCAAAAATGTACCTGAAACTATCCCCTAAATGTTGGAAATGCAATAAAGAAATTGAAACATACTACCACGCATGGTGGAAATGTGAAAAAGTTCAAATATACTGGCTGAAAATTAGAAATTGGTTAGAAGAGATGTGTAAAATTAAAATAGAATTCAGATCTGAAATTTTTCTATTGGGTATCAATGTGGGAAAATATAATAAAGAGATAATATATTTAATAGTCCATGTCACCACCGCAGCGAGATTAGTCCTTGCCCAAAGATGGAAAGGTAATGATATACCAAACAAGATGGAAATAATTAGGAAAATTTGGATGTGCGCCAAAATGGGAAGAGTAACTCAAGAGTTAAAAGAAAGGACTGAATCTGATTATTACAAAATCTGGGAGAAGTTTTACCACTGATTTTAAAAAAGAAAGGAGTAAATGTATTAATGGCGATTAACATTTATGTATATATGCAAATTTGTATTCTTTGTTATATGTATTATTTGAGAGTGTAAGACAAGTAGGTGTGTTGGGATGTATGCACCACGTTCATTGTTTTTAAATGTTTTTCTTTCTGTTGTTTCATTAATAATTTTTTTAAAAAAAGATATAAATTGAATGTCATTTATAAACTAATCTCTCCCAGATCTGTGCAAATACTTTAAAACTCAAAGCAACTATTCCAAACTTGCAACAGGTTTTGTCTATACTCAGAGGAGGCTGACATTAACAGTGGCCAAGTAGCTCTGTCAGCAAAGCTGGAAGACACCGCCTGAAACCCTCTCAAAAGAAAACAATTAAACCTCCCCCAGCCTTATGGTCTCTATGCAAACAGAGCCTGTTCACTCTTACTAATCCCTATCAGCAGCAACATTGGTGGTGCCGTTTGGAGATGATGGGTGCTGCACATCTGCATGGTATGAAGTTGGACCCAGCTGGACCTAGGTTTTCCCTTCAAGAACTTTGCATTATGCCTCTATATATACAGTACAACTCAGTGGGCCAAAAGCGAGGCTTGGGTTCTTGAACTTCACCTTCCTTTTCCCAGCACAATTGCAAAGAGCTCCAAAATGATTGGTTTGGTAGTGCCCATAATTTAATATCCAACTGAAGTTGGATTTCCATCCACCTGCGTGGCTATGCAAGGCTCCCCAACAGAACCATTCAGTGCCATGTTTAATTCCCTCTCTCAACCATTTCTAATCCCCAGCAAAATGCAAAAAGCGAATGGACTGTGCGAGATAGGTAAGGATGCACAGCTAAAGCCAACCAGCTGGAAGGGAAAGTAGCACAATGTATAGCCTCCCCGCTACCCCCCAAATAAGCTTTCGCTATAAAACGACAGCCTTGGCAGAACAAGCCTGTGTGTCAGCAATTCTGTTCCACTGTGGGAATGGCTTGTGACACAGCCACGCAAGCATGCGCAGGGCCAATGGCAAGGGATAGTGAGTCAGCAGCCCAGAGACGCACAGAAAATGCTATTGTCAGTGGAGGCCCCCCGAAGGGGCAGCTGCTTCAAGAGGAGGGCTCACTGCAACACCCAGGATCGATATCTATCCATACATTCCAGATCCTGGCTGGTTAAAAGTTCCGGCTGGGCTAATCCTTGCTCCCGAATTTAACCACCGTTGCACAGCAGAGCAAGGAACAAAATCGCTGGCTGTGGGAGGTTAAGGATGAGTGACTGAGAGAGGGGTGGGGGGAAGAGAGAGACAGGAAGAAAAAGAGAGAGAGAGAGAAGGAGACAGAGAGACAGAGAGAGAGATGGAGAAAAAGAGAGAGGGAGGGAGGGAGGGAGGGAGGGAGGGAGAGAGAGAGAGAGAGAGAGAGAGAGAGAGAGAGAGAGAGAGAAGAAAAGCAGAACTTACCTCTTCCACGCTCCATTTGGCCACATTCTTAGCGGTGAGGCCTGAGACCTCCGGCAGCAGTTTGCAGTGCTGCTCCCAGCAGAGATGGAGACGGTGGGTCGGATTGGCAGACAGGGAAGGCATGAAGACAGACTGGTGGAGGGTCTGTTGCAGAGCGAAGGCAGTGTCTGCCAGGGAGGTCAGCGAGGGAGGTTGGGGTGGAGGGAGAGGGAGAGAGAGAGAGAGAGAGAAGGAAAGAAAAACAAATCTGTTAACCCTGATTCAGGTGCACTTTGGAAACCAAGAAATCACTTTCCTTCAGAACATCCCTCCCGCCCACCCCTAAGAGAAAAAAAGAGGGAAGACCAGAACCCCAGGCTGTTCTGGCGGCGGTGAAGAGATGTCCTGATGCTAACACCGGAGCAGTTGCCAGCAATCTATTACCAGAGAGGAGGCGGCTGGGTGACTGCATCTTCAGCTGGAAATTAATGGCACCATTCCAGCTCTACGGTCTGCTCCCAGCGACCCAGCCGGCTAAGAGCACTCAGCGTGCCAGATAATGACAGGCGCTGGCCGACTCCCAGGAGACCAGACTCCATGGTCAGGGAGCTTCATCCGGATGTGAGCATCGCTCCCCATGAGTGAAAGGACCGGGAGATGCTAAGAAAGGGAAAAGCAGTTCGGTCTTTTCTCCCTCTGCCCCTCCTCGCCCCTTCCCTCCGATGTGACGTAGGTGGGATCATTTGGTTTTTTGCCGTCTCATACTGCGGTAAGAACCAGGGGCCTGACGCTAGGTAGAAAGGAGAAGAGGAAGTATTGCTGGACGCAGCATAGCAACCCTTCCTTGATTGACAATAATGGCTAATTAGGGTTTCGGCTTCTCCTCCTCCTCCTCCCCATACAGACAAAAAGGAGGCAATATAACTGAACACTGGGAGTGTTTTTTTTTTCTTTCTTTCCAGGATGCGCTGCCTGGAAAGAGCTCTGGGGACATCTACTGGCAACAGGAAAGGACTGTGGCTTGCCCCTTCACTTCTCTTAGCTTTACTCCTGGTTTTAAAATAATTCAAGCGTTTTAAAACAGGGGGCCCCAACCTGTGGGCCATGGCCCACTACTGAGCCCTGGCAGGGGTGGGATGCTACCGGTTCTGCCCGGTTCTATGGAACTGTTGTGGTTAGCTGGCAGCAGGTGCAGATGGCTGAGGAGAGCGAGGACTCAGATGAGGGGGCCAGGACCATCAGGGAGTGGACTGCTGCCTTCAGAGATTGGGGGGGCTGGCAGCAGCGATGAGGGGGTTCCCGAGGAGCCTGTGCCAAGTGCGTGTGCATGCAGGATTGCTCATAGGAAAGAGCAGTTACAACAGCATGGGCGACTCGGGAGTAAGGCTGCAAGGTAATGGGCCCTCCTTCAAGAAGATAAAAGCCAGCTGTGAAGCGAACATTCTTTGCAGGAAGCAAAGACATTTTGAAACTCAGCCTCGTGGACATTACAGTATTTTAAGTTGGTATTTGAAGACTCTTGTGTTGTGAAATATTTCTTATCTGTGATTCTTGGCAGTCTCGTACAGTTTTGGCAAGGTTTGTGCTTATCAAAGTTAATTAGTTTGCAGCAGTCTTTTAACTGGGGATTCGTAACACTGATTAAAAGGTTAATGTTCCCTTTGGTTCTTGTTTGTCTTATTGAAAAAGGGTTTGGGTCAGAACAAGAACCAGTAGCTCTGAAGAGCAGCAGACATCAAACCAGTTCTGTATTTGTTGCTGTTTGGCCCGCCTGCCCGGGCTCTTACTTGGCCTTTATTTCCTCAGCTGCTTTGTGTGGTACAGCTGAGGTTGAAAAAGCAGGAAAAAAAGAGGCTTTTCAAATGCACTCGAGCGCAACGCTTGTCAGCTGTCCAGGCGGCAGTTGATTTTTTTTTACATGCGCATGCAGCAAATGTAGTCACTGAACCGGTAGTAACACCGGTTGAATTCCACCCCTGAGCCGTGGCCTATTGACCACCAGGCTGGCCGGTGCACGTGAGCACCTGTCAGCTTTGGAAACCATATTGAGATTTGATGTTTCCAGCTGCCACAATTGAGCCTGGGAAAGTGGGAGGGGGGAATTCACTGGACTTAGACATGGATTTGTAGTTTTTACTTATTGTAAGGAAGCCCGGAACTTTCAGATTCGGGATTCCCCAGTTGTGCCAGTTTACTATCTAAATAAAAAGGAATCTTTGAGAAGATGTCTGCCTCAGAGTTACTGGGTGGAGTGGAGGGTTGCTGAAATGCCGACAACACCCTCCACTCACACTAGCGTCACTGTGAGCGCAATTTGGGCCCTAAAGTCATGGGGCTGCTCCTGTCGTGGTGTCATGCGGCCACTATAGCCATCTCAAGCATTGCGTGTGCGTTCGTGGTCCCATTCACGTGCACACATAAAGGTGCTTGCCAACCCAGAAAGTTTGGGAACTCTGTTTTAAAAAGATTCACACCTGGCCTGGTTCATAAAACGTTCCTAATTTTGAACGTTCATTAAGCAACCAGTTGTAAGTTGAGGACTACCTGCATACTGGTTGACAATTAGGCCCAAGTAACTTATCTCAATCAGAAGCACATTTGGGGGCAATTTAAAAATCAGGTGATGATAAAAGGCGGCATGATGGGAAGGATTAAAAAAGGAAAAAGGGGACGTGTTTCACTCAAGTCCAGAATTGGGATTTTTTTCCCCGAACATGCTAGAAGTTGATTGGAGTCCCTAAAAGAATCTCCCAGCGTTAAGAGCTAGGAATACCCAGCAGCATTTTATTATAGATCCTCCTTTTTTGCTTCCCTACTCGAAACCAAGTTCTTAAAAATTCCCAATTCAAGCAGCAGCATCTTTGTAGGGAAGACCAAATTCTCTGGGGACTAAATTTGTTTCTACTGATTGCTGGCAGAAACAGAGCACTTCCTCTCAGGTGGATCTTCGAGACAAACAGTAGCCCTTACAATTCAAGAAAGGAAGGCGCATCAAGGCAAACTTGAACTAAGGAGCAAAATAATGGGGTTCTAGTTATCATGGAGCCCCCTTATTCAACATTTAGAAGCCATCAGCACAGAAATTCACAATAGTTTCAACAGGCACTAACCTCTTTCCCCATCAGTCTCTTGCTTCACTAGCTGGAGCTTTATATAGCTATGTGAACAGCCAATCCTGCAAAATCAAATGTGGGTGTTAACACAAAATAGTAGTATAGTTTATTAAAAAAAAAAGAGAGAGTTTTTATCCAGGGAGTACAGCTAGTCCTAGACTTACAACTGTTCATTTATTTTTTAAAAAATAAATTTTATTAAGTTTCCAAATTTTAAAAACATAAAACTTTATACATTGTTATCTACATCAAGACATCTTTTGCCTCATCCTCACATTTTTTGTTCTCCTTTTTTCCCCTTATATCTACGTGTATTATATGAAATTGCTAGGACCCTGATTATATGCTTTAGTCGTGTCCCATAGGTTTGGAACTGATGTTTGTTGTTTTTTGTTTTCCTTCAGAAAGAACTCCAATTCTTTTTCCATCATCTTAACACATTCTTTTTCTTTTAGGATCTCCTTGTTTAGCATCCATCTTCTGGTTTTTTTCAATCCTTTCCAAATTATTTTAATGGGATTATAGTCCGCCCATGTGTTAGATTCAATTTCTATTTCTTTTATATTACGTTCCATTTCCCCATTTGTCCATAACATATCCAATCTTGACCATGAGGTGTGTGGTGCTGAATAGTAAGTAGACTGTTTTTTGTCTGGATTTCTTTCTCTCCATATATCTTTTAATCCTAATTCTTCCGCCATTTGATAGAATACTTTTGGTAATGTTTTCCTTTTCCTTTTTTCCTTAGATTTCCATTATTGTAATCTTTTCCTAAATTTGCTATTGCATTGAAATCACCTAGCAGGCATATGTTCTCATATTTTCGTTCTACTGATTTTCTGTACAGTTTGGTATAAAATTTTTCTTGTTTCTCGTTCAGCGCATATATCACTGTCAATAACATTTTCTTATAATTTATATAAACTTCTAACATCAAAATCCTACCCTCCTCGTCTGCATATAGCTGTTTTGCTTGTAAATGTTGCCTAACATATATTGCTATCTCCCTCTTTTTTTGTTGGGCTAGAGATACGTATAAATCTCCTAACATACAACTGCTTCTAACATACAACTGTTCAGTTAGTGAGTGTTCAAAGTTACAACAATACTGAAAAAGTGACTTATGACCAGTTTTCAGACTCTATGACCATTGTAGCATCCTCAGGATCACATGATTGAAATTTGGATGCTTGGCAACTGGCATCTTTTTACAACGGTTGTGGGATCCCAGAAAGGCTCCCGTTTTGCAACCTTCTGACCAGCAAAATCAAAGGGGAAGCAGAGTCATTTAATGACCGTGTTGCTGCAGTGGTTCATTTAAGAACTGTGGCAAGAAAGTTTGCAAAATGGGGCAAATTCACTTAACTGCCTTGATTAACAATGGAAATGTTGGACTCATTTGTGGTCGTAAGTCAAGAACTACCTGCATAACCATTAAAAATATTTCCTGAAGAAGGCGCTTCAAAGACTAACAGGGATATTGTGGGCCTGTAGCTGCATTAAGGTTTATTTTAATCGGCATTTGATCAAAGCAAGTACACAAAGGCATGGTCATTTTTACAGGCTTCAGGACTGATGGAAGCAACTTGAATTTATTTTGAGATTGTTTGGATATAAATCCACTGAATGCATTTCAGCACGTTGAATGCATTTATGTCATTGAATGAATGAGTCCATGCATTTGTAAATAATAGCAATAGCACTTAGACTTATATACCGCTTCACAATGCTTTACAGCCCTGTCTAAGAAGTATACATAGTCAGCCTATTGCCCCCAACAATCTGGGTCCTCATTTGACCCACCTCGGAAGGATGGAAGGCTGAGCCAACCTTGAGCCTGGTGAGATTCGAACTGCCAAACTGCAGGCAGCTGGCAGGTAGCAGAAGTAGCCCGCAGTACTGCAGTCTAACCATTGCGCCACCATGGCTCAAATGAAGTCCTCTTCTTATCTGCAGCCCACCTATTTCCAAACTTTCTTCAAACTTGATAGGTTGGACTGGCTGAAACATTTTGCTTACCCCTTTGCTTTGATTTTCGTGATGGTAGGTGTTTCCCCTCTGGCCCAGTCTTTCTCTTGGCTGGTCTCAGACTGTTCAGAAAAACTATGAACGCTACTTCTCCCCGACCTCTCTCCTTCTTGCGTCGATGATTTTCTGATAAAAAAAATATGCATTCTATATACATCCATCCATATCTGTCACTTCCAAACCAGAGGACCCAGGAGAGTTTTCATGCACGTGGCTAGATTGATAAGGTCTGGCTCAAATGTCAGTCTCATCTCATTAAGTTCTTTGAGGCAATCTTGCATTTGGGATATAATTATACTGGAATAAACATCCCACCATACAATAAAGTTTGAACGCTGCAGACTTTACACCAGTGGTTAACCCTTTCTTCACCCCGGGCCCCTTTTAAATGTGGCCACAGACCATGGCCATGGATCCACAAGACTTAACTCAAGATTTAAATCATAACATTTCTTCAAGCCTTTGAGGATCCTCTATGGTGACATCGTGGCCCCCCCAGTGATCTGCAGGGTTGAGAACCATTGCTTTGCACCATTTCAATTTACCCAGCTAGACTTGTATTGTACACTCCCCACCAAATGCCAGAGAAGCACAGAGGAGGACAGTGCTGCAAACAAAACAAAACAAAAAGCCCAGCTCAAACTTTACGGATCAAATTTACAGACACGAGAGAATAAAAGCCAGTAAAATGGTGAAAATCTTTTGCAGTAGTCAGACAAGATAACAGATAATCAGAGTTGGAAGGGACCTTGTAGGTCATCTAGTCCAACCCCCTGCTCAAGCAGGAGACCCTACACCATTTCTGACAGATAGGAGTCCAATCTCTTCTTGAAAGTCTCAAGTGATGGCGCTCCCACAACTTCTGAGGGCAAGGTGTTCCATTGGTTGATTGTTCTCACTGTCAGAAAGTTTCTCCTTATTTCCAGGTTAAATCTCTCCTTGTTCAGTTTCCATCCATTTTTCCTTGTCTGGCCTACAGGCACTTTAGAAAATAGCTTGACCCCTTCCTCCCTGTGGCAGCCCCTCAAATATTGGAAGACTACTATCATGTCTCCCCTGGTCCTTCCCTTTACTAGACTAGCCAAGCCAAGTTCCTGCAACCGTTCTTCATATGTTTTAGTCTCCAGTCCCCTAATCATCCTGGTGGCTCTTCTTTGTACTTTTTTCTACAGTCTCAATGTCTTTTATTTTTAGACCAAATAAAAGCTTAATAAAACATGGCTGACAGTAAAACAGATCTTAGGATGCACTCTACAACTTCACCTGGACTGTGGAGAATCTTCTTGCAAATCTGTAAA
Organism: Pseudonaja textilis; assembly: GCF_900518735.1. The sequence continues at coordinate 3,768,677 of NW_020769327.1, read as the reverse complement.
TTGTGCTGAAATGTCAGGTTTTTTGGGTTTGGGAGCACTGCTACCAGGTGAGGGTTTTTCTCCACCAAGGCGATCTTGTAACAAACCCTCTCGGGTGCGACTGGATTCAGAATAAGGGCAGCCAATTAACCTACATCAAAAGCAAAACAATGTTTCCATTGCAAAAAATATGCTGATTATTTTAAAAACAGAAGTCTACCTTAAATAAACAAGCTAGTATATAACACATCAACCCTGCAAGAGCAAAATAAAGATAGGGTTACTAGGCAAATGGAGCTTGGGAAGGGAATCGAATTGTTTTCTAAATGAGAAATTCTAGAGAGAGAAGGGCATTTCAGATCTAGTGAGAAAAAAAGAAAACAAGTGCTCTTTAGGAAGGCCGAGAATCTGGCAGAGCTGGGAGCAACATTAAATAAAAGCAAAATCTTGCATGGAATAGAGCATCAAAAGGTCTAGCTAGAGGCAGCATGCACAAAGAGTTAAGAGAACGATTTAACAAATGACTTTGAATAAATTTAGAAGGAAAGAGCAGGAGAATAAAAAGAGTAGGTTCTGGCTTTCTCTTTTTCATAGCCATCAGCAAAGTTTTTCATGCTGAAAATAATAGGATTCAATTTTCTCAAGCTGGATCTCTATCATTTATAGAATCATTTATGACATCAGATTCCTACTGGACCTTTTTTTAAAAAATCGCTACACACACCAGTGGTGGGATTTTTACTACTGGCTCTATGGGCGTGGCTTGGTCGGCATGGTGTGGCTTGGTGGGTGAGGCTTGGTGGGCATGGCAGGGGAAGGCTATTGTAAAATCTCCATTCTCTCCCCACTCCTGGGGGGAGGATACTGCAAAATCCCATTCCCTTCCCACCCCACTAACCTACTTTCCCGCTCCATTCTCCTGTGTAGGGCAACAAAAGAAGATCCAGCCAATCAGCTGGGACTCAGTGGGAGGTGGAGAATAGATGGGGGTGGGGCCAGTCAGAGGTGGCATTTTCCGGTTCTCCAAACTACTCAAAATGTCCGCTACTGGTTGTCCAGAACTGGTCAGAACCTGCTTAATACCACCTCTGACACACATCTTGGTGTGCTCTTCACACACACACACACACACACACACACACACACACACACACCATACACAACCAAGATCTGGAATATACATTCTGCCCTTATTATTCCGATATTATTACTATCATCAGAGAAGAATCTGTGACACACAACTCCTTCTCCAAAGCAAGGAGCAATTCTCCATTAAATTTGGCTAGATGGGGAAAGCAAGGAAAAATATGGGATATTGTTTTGAGCCATTCCAGCTTTTCTCCCACCTCTTGGAATAACCGTGAGAAGATTGGCGTGGGACTTGTTAAATTTTAAGAGCTAGCATTAATCATCACGCAAATTGGCCTAAGAGGCAGACAGATGTTGATATTGCTTTTCTATCAGGCTCATCATTGGCCTGGCAGGCAAAGGAAGCCAAATACAAAGCACAAGAGGGAGCTGCAACACAACTCTTGAGAACTGAGATCCCACATTGGTATTTACAGTTGACTGAAGCGGTGTGCTGCTTTAAATACAGGGGATAGACACTTCTCTGGAAACCTGCCCTGAAACTCTCAGGAAATACATACTTGTAATGAGTTCCGTATCTGGGTCCCCTGACATGACCCAGTCCCTGGCAACCAGGAGTAGGGCATGCTTGTCCTGCTGGCATTGATGCTGCATTGGACGTCCCTGGAAAAACAAAGCCAGTTTTGGAGTAAACCTTGCTTTCGTCTTTTTTTTAAAATTACAAGATCCAGGGGAGTGGGGTGGGAGCAGTGGTGGATTAAAAAAAAAAATTACTAACGGTTCTGTGGACATGGCTTAGTGGGCGTGGGTTGGTGGGCGTGGCAGGGGAAGGATACTGCAAAACCCCCTTCCCTCCCCATCCCACTAACCTGCTTTCCAGCTCTGTCCTCCTGTGTAGGGCAACCTAAGAAGACCCAGCCGATCAGCTGGGACTCAATGGGAGGCGGAGAATAGATGGGGGCGGGGCCAGTCAGAGGTGGTATTTGCCGGTTCTCTGAACTACTCAAAATTTCTGCTACCGATTCTCCAGAACTGGTCAGAACCTGCTGAATGCCACCTCTGGGTGGGAGGGAAGGAAAAAAAAATCCTTCATGTTATTTCTCCTCTTACCTGGTGGGAGTTGCAAGGCATGTCCAGTTTTGGCACACCAGCCTATGGGATGAATATCTGGACTGTCGGCATCAACCCAAAAATCAAAGGCATGATCCCAACCATCGAAGTGTATCTTAATAAAGCAGATTAAAAAGAGATCATAGATAAAAGTTTGTTTATACAGGGAAGTACAATGTGCAATCATTTCTTTAGTCACAGTTTGAAGTTACCATGGCAATGAAAAAAGTACATGTATGACTGTTTTTTCCACACTTATGACCATTTCAGCATCCCCATGGTCAGGTGATCAAAATTCAAGACACTTGGCAACTGACTCATATTTATGACAGTTGCGATATCCTGGGGTCACCTTTTGCGACCTTCTGACTGACAAAGTCAATGGGGAAGCCAGATTCACTTAACAAACACGTTACTAACTTAACAACTGCAGTGATTCACTTAATAACTGGGGCAAGAAAGGTTGTAAAATGAAGGAAAGCTCATTTAACAATTGCCTCGCATAGTAGCAGAAAAGTTGGGCTCAACTGTTGTTGTAAGCCGAGGATTATCTGTAACTTGCATTTATACTCAATGATTCTTTTGGAATTGGATTTACCCCAATTTTCTGGCAGCTGAATAAAGAGAAGAATCCAACTACTGATTAATGCAGGAAGATTCCTATTATACTGTAGGTCCATCTAACTCAGTATTGTCTCTGCTGGCTCCAGACCAGCCTACCTGGAGCGTCCATCCATAGCTGACTTTGACAATCAATAAATGAATAATAATAATAATAACGAAAGAATAAAGTAGCTCTTTAGATTACTCGATTTAGCCTTCAGATTCCTTCCTATTTACAACATGGGAACATCAGAGGTGTCAGTGTAACTGAAGGAATGGTAGAAAGGTGTTTTTTTCCTGGCACCGAACCTCATGGCATAGAAATCGTCAGGCATGAAAAACCAGATCCTCATGTGAAGAGTTCCATTAACTACTTTATTGCTCAATGCCTATTTCACAGGAATCTTCCCAGACTGGCAATTTGCACCTGGGCCAGACTAGATAAGGTTCAACGGCATTCAAGGGGTGGGGTTGAATCTGGCCTTTATGTGCCTGCGTAATTATTCCAGACTAATTCCCTGCTTGTTTACTCCCCCAACTCTTGGCTCAGCAACAGAAATAAACTGTCCTTGGAGAAAGCAAATTCTACTTTCTTTTCCAGCTCTCAGCCCACCCAAAAAATAAGATAAATAAGGCTGACTGGCTTTGGCTTTGCAGTTCACCTTCACCTGAAGAATGAAAGTAAAAGCTGGTTTCGCTTTCCAAATATTAGGAGATTTTTATGAGGTTCATGGCTGCTATTTGAATGGGACACATACCTTGAGACGATGGTCATCCTTTTCAGTTATGGTTGCCACTCTAATTAGCATGGGGTTTCTTTTGTCTACCGCTTCTAGTTTCATGTTTGTCTGAAATCCATGAGCTGGGCGCTATAAAATAAATTATATATGGAGTCAGAGACAACTAAGAATGATTCCTATATCATTTAACAGGCATATTTGAAAACTTCATTACATCATAACCTGGCATTAATGGGACAAGGCGGGAGCAATGCTCCACCTCTCCATCACACATTTCAAGAAAAGATTGAAAATGTCTTATTTTCTGCTTTAATTTAACTTCAATTTGCTGTTAAATGCAACTGGGCCAATTTGTGAATATGGCCATTCAATTCTCATTTTTTTTTGTATGTCACAACAAATTAGCTTGTTCAATTGCAGAAACCGGTGCTTCCAACTTTTTCTTCTGGCGTGTGGGTTACATTAGTAACAGGCACTTAAGGTCAAGATTGCCACCTAATTTATCTAGACATTTTCTAATGAGATAGGGAAATTGATAACAATGATGACAATCATAATCAAAATAAATGTGCTTCGACCATGGTTATTTAGGAGATAGAATAAAAATGCAATTACATCATTCGGTGATACGGTTCATTCAATGTAAAAACAAAACAAAAAACAGAAAAACTCTCGACCAACCAGTTTAAATGCTCTTGCTGGTGCTGCCTGAGAACCAGTTTCTTCCAGATATTTCTCCCATGAGAAGGTTTTGAAATCTTTGTATTCTGTAAAGAGATTTCAGATGGTCGTCAGTTTACATCTACCCTTGCAAGACTAATTCATTTTTAGATGGTTGCGATAAGAAGTGGGCTTCTGAGATCACATGCCTACATTATATGTGGCTTGGGTTAGCTTAACTCAGGGCTGTCAAACGTAAGGCCCGCGGGCTCGATCTGACCCACAGGGTGCTTAGATCTGGCCTTTGGACCCACCCTGGAAACAGCGAAGGACTGGCTCGCGGTGCCTCTGCCAGCAAAAACGGAGCTTGGGAGGGCCACGCAGGGCCCTCCCGGGCTCTGTTTTCAGCCACAATGGCCTCCGCAGCCCTCTGCCAGTGAAAACAGAGCTTGTGAGGGCTGCATTTGGCCCTTCCGGGCTCTGTTTTCACTGGCAGTGGGATGCAGGAGGCCATCACAGCCAAAAACAGAGCCTCAATGAGTGATGTTGAACTGGCCCCATGACCCTAGCCATGCCCCCCCCCCCCCCCCCCCCCCCAGGTCAAACACAACCCTCAATGAAATCAAGTTTGACACCCCTGGCTTAGCTGAATTGTGGCTGTAGAGAAGAACAACTTTAGCAGTAAAATAACAAAATAAAAACACATTCGTTATGCGATTGTTTGTTTTTAATTATTGTAAGCTTCCACTTTGCAACTACATAAACGAATCCTGCGTTCAAATATACTTTCTCCCTTCCTATGCTTCCCCATGTCTCTCTTTTTCTGGCAAACCATTCGCTTGTCACTGCATCTGCAAAAGAGACTGATGGTTCATATTTCCTCCTAAATCAGAATTACAACTAAGGCTATAAATTATGGTTTGTCAGGAGAGAAATAAGAGTGCGGGGGGGAAAAAGAGAGTAAGAGGAGAAAATAAGAACACAAATCAATTCCAGTTCCGATGTGGAGAGGCCATCTTAGTGTTGCATATGAAGCTGTTGGTTTCTGAAATACATCAATGAGCAATAACAGAAGTAGCATCACAAATGCTAAGAAGTTGACAAGGAATTTCCACCACTATCTTTCTACAAAGAGCTGGATTTAAAGAATGTCTTAAATAGGTATTCTCTATACCAAACAGTGCAACTAGGGATATTTTTAACAGATCTTTTAGAATGCAATTACATTTAAAACTTCCAAGTGAATTCCCTTTCAAGTTATTCTATGCTTATCATGGCAGGTGGGATGGGGGTCTTTCTGGGAGGATGAGCAAAGAGTATGGAGAGTATATGCCAACAGCATATAATCAAGCAAGGTCACCCAAGATGTGAAGGGCATTCATCCCGCTGCCCAATTAAAGCACTTAAAATCAGACAGCAATGTTGTAAGATGCTGGTGGTAGATAATCATTTTAGTGATAACTGAGAGCTAGTTTGGAACCTGGTTAAGGAACCAGGCTAGAAAAGGGTAGACCGTGAGTTCAAATCCCACCTTAGTTATGAAAGCCAGCTGGATCATCTTGGGCCAGTCATTCTCTCTCAGCCTAACCCACCTTGCAAGGTTGTCGTGGTGAGAAAAAAAATAGGAGGCGGAAGGAGTATTAAGTATGTTCGCTGCTTTGAGTTGTTTGTAAAAAATAATAAAAGGTGGGATATAAATAAAAAAATAAATATAATGGCAAAAGCATCATTTCTTACTGTATTGGAGAAAACAATGATAAATCATCTTGCATTTTAGTAAGAAAAACACAGAGATAAACAGGATTAAAGCAATTGACAATATAGGGACAGGTGATGGGACATGGTAGCACCCCCAACACGTTACTAAGGAAGAGTGGAGAAATCCCAAAGCAACTAGATTAAAGCTTTTGGGACTAGTTGTTGATGTTGCCATGCAGGCATTCGACACCCTACCCTTCTCCATGGAAGCTGCAAATAGATAAGAGATAAGAGACAGACAACAAATACAATAATTTTGCTTTTTTGTAAATAAAAAGCAAATTAAAGCAACAATGGGGTGGCATGGTGGCTCAGCAGTTAAGATGCTGGGCTTGTCAGTTGAAAGCCGGCAGTCCAGGTTTGAGACCCGAGTGCCACGTGTCAGCATGAGCTCCCATCCTCACTCCAGCTCCTGCCAACCTAGCTGTTTGGAAGCATGCAAATGCTAGTTGATAAATAGGTACTACTTCGGCGGGAAGGTGCTCCGTGATGACAAGCAGCCACGTGATCATGGAAATGTCTTCAGACAGTGCTGGCTCAATGGCCCTGAAACGGAGATGAGCACCATGCCTTAGAGTCGGCAACGACTAGCGAAGTCAAATCCAGAGAAACTCCTTTATCATTTTTTTTTAATTGTAGGAACATGACATGTAAGATTCAATGGGAGTTGGATGGCTTTTAAATTGTATCAACCAAGCAAACAAGCAACCAAGCAACCAATAAATCAGCATCAAAATGGAAACGTTCAATACAGTGAAAGATGAAATGAGTCAATGGAATATTGACTCTTAGACATCAGCAAATTGAAATGGACTGGAATCGGACACTTTCCATTAAAATAATCATTTATTACTCAGGGAATGAAAAAAAAGAAGAAGGTTATCTCAAGGGCACAATTTGGATACAGTATTCTTAGTGCTTCTATAATATCTCACAGACTTCACTGTAGTGAATCTTTGATCCAATTATTATCCATGTTTATGCTTCACCCACTGAAGCAGAAGAAGAGTTTGTTGACAGGTTCTATAATCAAGTTCAATCTGAAATTGACTGAACATGCAAGATACTTTATTTTTATCCTGCATTTAATACTTTACAAGTAACTCAAGGAGCCGAATGTACATAATACTTCTCCCTCCTCCTATTTTCCTTATAACAACAACCCTGTTATGATATGTTGCTTGTGGTTGGAGACTGGAATACTAAACTGAGAAAAGTAAGGAGAAAAATATATTTGGAGTATGTGCCTGGGAAACAGAAATAAAATAGGAGAATTTGCCCATTTCTGCCAATAATTTATTCATTATCATTTCAAACAACTTTCAACAAAAACAATACAGAGAATAAAATTGACAATATTGTTACAAGGAGGTGGAAAAAATTAACAAAGATACAGTCAGAAGCTGACTGTGGAACAGTCACACTCTGCTCATTTGCAAATTCTAAGTCAACTTAAAGTGGAAGAAAGCTAGTTTCCACAATTTGATCTGGAGTTAACGTTTTCAAGGAAAACATCAGGAAGTACTTTTACAGAAAACCACAGGAACTCACTGAGTGGAAACCAGAACAAATGTGGCATGAAATCAAATAATAAGAGATCAAGAAACAGAAAAAAAGCAGCGTCAGAACCAACGACAAGAAAAAGAAATACCTTAGGAAGGAACTGAAAGATTTCAAAGAACTGTTAGAAGAGACCAGAAGAGTATAATGACATTTGTAAAGATATGAAAGATGGAAACAAACATGGAAAATCAAGGAACATATTCCAAAAGATTTCTGAACTCAGAAGGAAGTTTCAAGCTTGAAGCTGCCAATGGAGTGATAGTATCTGACTGAAAGAAGATCAGAGATGGAAAATGCATACCAAAATTCTATACAATGAAATAGCAGCATCTACGAAACCGCAGAAGGTATTCCTTATTTACAAGAGCCAGTATTAGTAGTTTAACCTAATTCTTCAGACATGTCTGATTCTTGGTGACTTTATTTATATCCTTTCATTTATAGGAAGTGTTCTCCATGCTACCCTGAAGCACAGCTTCTTTCAGTTATTGGATGTTCATCTTTGTGTCAGTTTTGATGGTATCAAGCCAGCTTGCTCTTTGTTCGCCCTTCTCCTTGATCCACTAACCATTCCTAGCACCATTCTAGTACTCTCGTCTTCCTAGAAGATGAAGTGAAATTAGCACTCCTAGTCATTACCAAGCCAGATGGCTACAGGAATTGCTGGAATATCTACAGAAATATGGCAAGCAACAAAGTAAGAATCAATTAAGGTTCTAACCCTGTGTTGGCGAACCTATGCCAAACATGTTGGAAGTGGCATGCACAGCCAATTCCCCCGGCAGGCGAGAGGTTGCCTGGAAGAGATCCACTGTGCATGCCTGCGCCACCACCCAACAGCTGATTGTCGGGTATCTGGAGTGCATGTGCAGGGAGTGGAAGGGTTGCGTGGGAGACGTTTGTGCATGCGCAGGGAAGATAGCACATGCATGCACCGATGCGCTGCGTGTGAGGGGGAATCGCATACGCATGCGCAGAGGGAGTGGGGGAGCCAGCACGCATTGCCTCTGGGTGCTGGCATGCGAGCCAAGTGAGCATGCAATTATCGGCACGGAAGCCAATCTGAACAACTTAATGGAAGAAATCAGTCTTTCTCTTTTATTAATGTCCTGCTCTTTTGAAGAAAATATTCAGATCCTGCATTCTCCTTGTATAAACACTTTTGTTAATCAATTTCTGCTGAAACTCCCGGACAATTTATATGAGCCATGTTTTATCTAGCACTTCAAAGATTCAGGATTTGGTTGGGACACACAGTTTCTAAAAATAGCTGTAGAACACGCACTACAAGTAAGTAGGACTTCCTCAGTGTAAGCAGAGTGACTTGAAATAAGTCTCATAACATAATTCTGTTGCAGCTGATAAATTCCTTGCAGATACTTTCATAGTGAATGAAAATGATGTGCTTTTAACCTACCGGCTGGTGTTGTTAAAAGCGTTCCAGTTTCTTGGCAGTAACCAACAGGTCGAATATATGGACTGCTTGCATCACACCTGCACCAAAGGTATATAGAGGATGAAATACAGTTATGCAAACTTTGCCTCATGTTTCTATACAGAACATTTATATCAAGGATACAATAGGGAAGGTCCATGGCATCTCTTTTGCAGCCTTCAAGATCCGTAATCAGTAATGCAGAGTTAGAGTGATTTTTTTTTTGTATTTATGAAATATAGGGAGCTTTAACAGGCTCTAAAATTCAATTTCCAGAAAGTTAAAACATCCATTTTACCCTTTATTGTCCCAAACATCCGTCAAACAGACATTTGAGCCAATTTAAGTTGTATATGATGCTCTCTGAGCTTGGTGCTTTTCTCGCAGCAAATCAATGTGCAGTTGATGCAACCTTGTTTCGTAATGAAATGTCTGCCAGAAAAGCACCAAGCTCAGAGAGCACCAAGGACCTCACAGTTCAACTGAGCTACAAATATTATCTTCTATCAGTAAGTTGTATATTCCTGTATTATCTAATACATGGTAAGCTAAATAGTTTGAATTTATATTTCTACATTATACCAAACTAAAATTTAATTTTAATTCTTTATTCATTACAATTTGTAGACAAGCTACGTGGTCCAAAATATAGTTATCTGGATGGAATGCTGCACATACTTCATCATGGGCTTACAATAAGAACCAACTGGTGAATAAAGCTGGATGCAACTGAATGCAGAGCAGGCTCCAGAGGTTTCCCTATCTCAAAATGTTTTTACACCGACATTACAAATTCTTGTTCTTACCAGTAATCATAGCTTTCATCCCAATTGTCAAAATGAACTAGCAGTCGATTATCCAACATGTCAGCAATGGTTGCTACACACATCAGGGAAGGATTCTTTTTGTCTACTGCCTCTAACTTCATGCCCACCCGAAAACCAGAAGGTGTGACTGGCTATTGGATAGGAGACAACAGAGAGGAAAAAATCCATTGCCGTTAGATGTATTTAAGCCTGCATTGAGTTGAAGAAAAACTGATCTTCTTGCTGGATTCACGTAAGATTCTAAATCAAAATAGGACACGTTTGATTTTGACTTAATAGGCTGTGAGATTTGTGTTTTCTTTAAGAAATCATAATTTGAACTATTGGTTTAATGAGATGTGCGACCTTGATCATAAGTCTTCCTGAAGCTGTGAAACTCTGAATGCAAAATTAAAAGTATCTTTTTAATTCACTGAAATCTAAAGGATTGGCTCAGGTGGTATATGAGTGAACAAATGTGGCTACTTGACAGAGTAGAATCCAAAGAGCCAAAATACCTGAAAACACCAGATGTGCAACTAGAAAAAAGATACTCAGATGAGCAGCAGAAACATGAATCAAGCTCAAATACTGAACGAATGCTGGAGGTTCTGCGAACAGAGTTAACACAGGAGATAAAAAGCAAGCTACTCTGTGACAGCTGCGCTTGACTAATTTACTCCTCTGCTCAGATCAATACAAACCAATAAACTCCAAATTCTAAATAAACAAATACAGGCAATAAACTCTGAATTCTAAATATAACGTGAGAGAGAATAGTTCCTATTTTATTTTGCTTCCTTCTCTGTCAGCGGTTTTGTTTCAATTCTTAGCCAAAGGCACCTTGATACCTGTTTTAGAAAGGACCCGAAAGAGAGAAACTAGAAACTGCTGTTGGTACTCACTGTGCTTAGGATCTTGAAAAGATTCTTGGGGGCAGCCTGAGATTTGCTGGTCTTCAAATATGAAGCCCAGTTAAATTCCCCATCTTTGTAACCTAGACAAAGAAAGGAAAAAAATATTTTTATAACAACAAAAAATAGCCCATGGTGTACCACAGCCTCCGTTCTCAGAATTAGAAACAGTATGGGAAGCATTTTAAATTTGCAGGATAGCTGTGTTTGTGGAACAATGAGGGTCTCTAGGCTTTTATAAATATTTTTCCTTTTCTTGTGTTTTAAATATGACTGTGCAATTGTGAGTCATTAATCTGAAAATTTGGAACTCTTTATGAAACAAAATAGGTGCTGAATTCATTTGTTACATTATGTATTGCTGAAAGAATTTCCAATTATTTGAACATTTCTAATGTTCAACTTTAATGAGAAAATATGCATTACTTCTTAAATAACAGTGTGAATACATGCAAGCTTTACTTCCCATTAGATTCTCCAATATATAGTCCTCGAAACAAAACAAAAGGTCCTAATCATTTATTTTCATGATAGCAAAAATCCAGCTGAGTGACTTTGGGCCAGTCCCTCCCTCTCAACCCTAGGAGCAGGCAATGGGAAATAATTCCCCCAAATCTTGCCAAGAAAACTGCAGGGACTAGTTCAGGCAATCACCAGCAGTCAAACTGATTCGAATACCCACACATAAACACAGTAGAAAAATGTAGTTGGTCTTTCACGAAAAATCTATATTTTGTGGCTATGATGCAAAGAAGGTGTCAGGATCAATCTCAGTTCTTTTATTTTCTTTTTAACCAGTTCAGTGATTTAACATGAGATCAGTCTCTTGATTAAAGATATAACTTGATTGAAGCATTATTAGTTTAAACAAGTTCCCCAGAAACAAGCCTTGGTCAGATTGTAGTTCAAAAAGAGCAGGGCCTCCAGTTTGTAGAAAATGGGAATACACTGTTCTTTGGAGGGGGGGTGTTAATAACAATAACACACCCACTCCCTTCATCACAACATGGAGAAGGATTTAAAGTCTCTAAAAAAAGTTGCACCTCAAGATGATCAACCTAGAAATAACTGTTTCTCCTGAAAGAGTTCACTTACAGGAGGTTCTGTAGTCCAAATAAGGAGATTAAGCAAATAGGATTCAGTCCAAAGTCCCACCTCTGATTAGAATGTTTAGATAGATAGATAGATAGATAGATAGATAGATAGATAGATAGACAGACAGACAGACAGACAGATATAAATAGATAGATAAATATAGATAAATAGACAGAAATAGATAAATAGATGATATAGTTAGAGATAGATAGGTATAGTTGAGTTTTAGTTTACTTTATTGTCATTGCACCTCATACAATGGAATTAAATACCATCTTCAGTGTACATTGTGACTATGAAAATAAACACAAACACACATCCTTCACATTCTATACATTGAATTGAAAACCCCTGATATTGCATTAATATTGCACTATACAGTAGAATTCAATAGAGTTACTGCCCTGGGATAGAAGCTGTTTTTCAGCCTATTTGTCCTTGGTTTTATTATCCTGTACCATCTGCCAGATGGTAATAGTTCACAAAAAGGGTGCCCAGGATGAGATATAGATACTAGTAGACAGATAAACATATACACAGAGAGAGAGAGAGAGAGACAGAGAGAGATGCACACACATATATATACCTTTAGGAGGGAGCAGCTTGTGACCTGTTTTTTCACACCAGCCAAGAGGATGGATGTCTGTTGAATCAGCGTTAACCCAGAAGTCGTAAAACTCTGAATAACCATCAAAATGTAATCGCATTCGATACCCCTGCACCTACAACCAACCACAAAGGCAAGAATGTTACCACTTTTGCAAAACACACAAAAAGGCCTGCATTAAAAAATTCTGCTCCTGTTTCATTTTCAACATGATTATCTTTTAACAGTGGATGCATTAGCTGTATTAATTTATTGGTGGCGCTCAGCTCACAAGACACTGCTTTTGCACCCTTTACTTAGTAGAACTCAAGCATCTATAAGGAAAGTAACACTGGAGTGGGGTTTCTGCTTGGCACAAGTCTTTATTAAAAAAAAACACACAAGACCTGTATAAAAAGACAATTAAAGATGTTCAGATTGTTGGTCTTATCTGTCAATAACTTTCAGGCTACCAATACTTTTTTTTTCTAGTGTGAACAATATTCAGTTCATTTACCAACATATATCAACACTGCTAATGTAATATATTGTTTTTTAAAAAGCTTTCCTTAGTTAGTAGGCATTTCATTAACTTCAGCCAGAATTAATTAGCTGATCATTGACATGCTTTCCATCTGTCATCCAGTTGTTTTCTTTGTTATTTTAAAAAAGTCAGGCCAGTACCTCAGCAACAGAAAGAACACAAAATAAAGATGGATGTTCAGGGTCCAGTCCTTCAAGCTTCATTCCAACTTTAAATCCATTTTTGTTTTGTGGAAAGGACTGAGACTGCGGCAGAAAGAAATAAAATATTATTGTAGACTTAACAAATTCCTTGTTGCCAGCTCCATTTGCAGGAAATATATTTAAAAAATGAAGCAGGAATAGCAAGTGTATCGTATTTGTTTTCTATAATTAAGGTTAATTGACTTTAAAAAAAAAATGTTTTCTTGCTTTTTATGTGGGAGTAAGCTGCTTATAGAAATGAAGGACTATTAAAGTTTAATCATCAATTAGTGCAGTGTTTGAATTGACAAGACTTGTGCTTCTAGTCTAAAATGATACCTTAATACCAACCCATGGAGCGTTCATTTTTTAACAGGTAAACACAGATTGCTGTTATGATACAGCTGGTCCTTGACTTACAACCACCGCTGAGCCCAAGCAAGATAGTTGTTAAATGAATTTTGCCCCCATTTCATGACCTTCCTTGCCACAATTCTTAAGTGAATCACTGCAGCTCTTACTGTAAGTTAGTACACGTGTCAACTCCTAAAATATTTCTATGGTCTTTTTAGAGTTGCCAACAGAAAGGTAGGGGGGAAAAGGGGTTTGAAAGAGCAGTGCAGCAGCTTGGAAATCGAAACTGCATTCCATAAATAGTTTTCAAAGATAGTAACTAGGTGACTGAAGTTTCTGTCACGCAAAATTCTAACTGGAGAGTATGATTGATGACTCTTGGCTATGGATGTGTCCCATTGGAGAATGTGAATTATAATACAACCTGGGGGTGGGGGGGGAAACCAGGGTCAAAGGTGACAATGAATGATGTGCCTCAGAGTCAGCCACACCCAGGCAGTGCCGGCATGTTGACTCCTAATAAATCTTCTTTAAGTTTTGGAAGTTTGGCTCAAGACTCATGATTTAATTGGGGCTAACTGCCGGAATCCTGACAATACGGTTGTTAAGTGAATCTCCATTGACTTTGCTTGTCAGAAGGTCGCAAAAGGGGGATCACATGATCTTGGGACACAGCAACGGTCATAAATGCGAACCAGTTGCCTGAAGAAGAAGAAAAATGAAACGTTGACCTTAGTTTTGTTGCTTAGAAAGATTTGGCGTTATAGGAACGGCTATGTTTATATTAATGTGTAAAAGCAAAAAAATTAAGGTTGGAGTGTGTTTCTCTTGTACTGTGCTAGGAAGAGTTGGAAGTCAATGCCCCCTTTTCTTTCTTTTTCTCTTTCCCCTTGTATCTCAAACCCTCTTTACCCTGCTCCCTTTCCCTCCCTTAATTTCCTATTTTCTTTTCTTCTTTGTATTTTATATAATAAAATAAAAATGATAAATTATAAATGTGAACCAGTTGCCAATCATCCAAATTTTGATCATGTGACTACAAGGATGCTGCAATGGTAGTAAGTGTGAAAAAGGGTCATAAGTCACTTTTTTTCAGTACTGTGGTTAACTTCAAATGGTCCCTAAATGAATAAGGTTCTAAGCTGAGGACTACCTGGTGATGGGACTCATCTCTGGGGGGTGGGTGGGGGGTGTGAGTCTGCCAATTGAGATGAGGTGGACCGGTTGCTTTCGTGATGTGGACAATAACTTGGTCCTCAACACCAATAAGACCAAGGAGCTTATAGTGGACTATAGAAGGAACAGGTCAGACATCCAGCCCTTGCTTATCAGTGGGGACCGTGTGGAGCAAGTGGCCAGTTTTAAGTTTCTGGGTGTTACCATAAAAGAGGACCTGACCTGGGGGTGCTCACATTGCAGCCCTGGTCAAAAGGGCCCAGCAGAGATTATACTACCCGAGACTTCTCAGAAAACAACAACTGAATGAAAAACTGCTAGTGATCTTCTACTGCTGCACCATAGAAAGTATTTCAACTTACTGCACCTGTGTATAGTTTGCCAATTGCACAGTGGCAGATAGGACAGCACTCTGGAGGGTTAACATCATTGCCCAGAGTATCACTGGTTGCCCTCTCCCCTCTTTGGAAGAGCTTTATAGCTCCCGCTGCCTTAAGAAAGTTCAAAACATTCTCAAAGATCCACCTCATCCTGGGAACCCTTTTTTTGAAGTATTACCATCTGGCAGACGGTACAGGATAATAAAAACAAGAACAAAAAGGCTGAAAAACATCTTCCATCCCAGGGCAGTAGCTCTTTTGACTTCTGCTGTATAGTGCAGTGCGGTCTCGGGGGGGTTCGGTTCAATGTGAAGAGGGTGAAGGATGTGTGTTTGTGTTTACTTTCATGGTCATGGTCATGATGTGCACTGAAGATGGTGTCTGATTTCGTTGTACGAGGTGCAATGACAATAAACTAAACTAAACTAAACTAAATCTGTACTTGGAAACCACTACACTCTGGAGATGGAAATAAACCTAAGAAGTTAAACAGAACAGGGGAAAATGGAGGCAAATTGCTATAATGCTTAATTTGACTCATATACACTTGGATACCCTAACTATGGCTTCATATCCTAAATTTTAATTAATGTACACCATGATTTGAAATAGTGTCTTAACTGAACTTCTGAATCTGACCTGGAGAAGCATCAGAACAAGAGACAATATTATTCTGAAATTTGGACGCAGGTAAATAATAAAACTCTGCTGACAGCTGACTTTTTTAAAATCTTGCTCAGTCATTCATTCATTCATTCAATCAATCAATCAATGTATAGGCTGCCCATCTCATTATCAGGTTACATTGCCATAAAATAGCAATGTAAGCTAATTAGAAAGATAAAAATATTTTTGAAAATCCCTCTAAGAAGCTGAGCTTTACATACAAAAACTGGCAGTGAAACATGGTTCAAATCAAGCACCTTCCCAAAATGCTGCATTTTGTCTTATCTCCATTTTATGTGAAGAAATTGCAATAATTTAGCATGGATGGGAAGGATGCTATGTTCACATTTTCTATGATTTGGTTTTGTGCATATTGTTAGATATGGCAATTGGCTTCTACTTGTGCCCTCACTTGTAATGATTACTTTTTAATAAGATAATCTACAACATGCTAAAAGTCAAGGACCAATTAATGTCAGCACTATGCTAATTATCAAAGCTGAAACACTAGCTTTACACAGTTGCTGGCTGAGATATGATACTGGTGTCAAGCAATTTCATAGACACAAATTAAAACAGGGGCTGTGGGTAAAATTAAATGTGAAGATTAAACTGCTTACAATGGTTCACATATTAGCCCTTTAACAAGCAAGATGCACAATAAAGCACACACAGACACACCGGCTCTCACTGAATCCCTTTCCAGGCAAAAACTGAGGTTTGTCTTGCTCCTTCCTTCTAGTGCCCAGCATTTCTTCCCAACAAAAAACATGACTCCAGTTGCAACTTCTCTCTACCGAACTCAAAGTAAATGCAGTGAGAAGATTTAATAAATCTTTATGGTTCAAGCACTCATAAGGAGTGCTGAGATGTGTGTCCCTGCTTGGATGTCATGAGAAAACTAGTATCTCTCTTCTACAGGCAGTTATGCAAGACAAGAAGAGAGAATGAAGAAGGGGGTGAAGGAATACTCATTGCCACAACAGCAAACCAAAATAGGAGGAGGAGGAGGAGGAGGAGGAGGAGGAGGAGGAGGAGGAGGAGGAGGAGGAGAAGAAGAAGAAGAAGAAGAAGAAGAAGAAGAAGAAGAAGAAGAAGACTCCGTAGATTTCTTAGAATTATGAGGGACCCAGACTTGTCTCTCTGCAGCATTGAAGAAGTCACCTTGGTCTTATTGCTTCCAATAAAAAAGCTCTTTAAGGGAGCAGATGTGTAAGATTTCAATACCCTTAACACATTCCATCTCATTACAGGATCTGGTTCTTTAGTTTTCCACCCACAAAAAATTCTGGTTCTAGGGCAATGCAAAGACATTCACATGCAGGTAATGTTCTCACCCAACCGGGTTTGTTCCCAAAGAACAAACACAGACAAAAGGAGCAGCCCCCACCTTTTAAGGTTTAACAATGAATTCTGTTCTGAAGGCTGCTTTCCACTAATTAGCTCAGACAAGGAAGAGTCTTGCCAAGTTGTTTGTCAAGGCTGCCAAAAACCCAGAGATAAGAACTAATTTGCAAGATTCTCCAAACACGGACTAAGATGTCCCCCAGTTGAGCTTAAGAGCTTCTTTGCTGTTTGCAAAGAATGCTTTTCCAAACCTTGCTTTTATCCTCTTGAAGGAGGGGCCATTACCTTGCAGCCTTACTCCCGAGTTGCCTGTGCTGCTGTAATTGTTCTTTTCTCTGAGCAATCCTGCGTGCACGCGCACTTGGCACAGGCTCCTCAGGAACCTCCACATCACTGCTGCCAGCCCCCACAATCTCTGAAGGCAGCAGTCCACTCCCTGATGGTCCTGGCCCTTCATCAGAGTCCTCGCTCTCCTCAGCCATCTGCACCTGCTGCCAGCTAACCACAACAGGTGGTCATGACATGACCCTGGGATGCTGCCACCATCATAAATACACGGTAGTTGTCTAGCAGGCAAATTTTGATCACATGATAATGGGGATGCTGCAATGGTTTTAAGTGTAAAAGCAGTCATACGTCACATTTTTCAGTGCTGTTGTAACTTTGAACAGTCACTAAGTCAATGGTTGTAAGTT
Source organism: Pseudonaja textilis (assembly GCF_900518735.1). The sequence continues at coordinate 3,750,995 of NW_020769327.1, read as the reverse complement.
GAGGACTACCTGTATTCAATATTCACCCACAAAAAAAAACACCTAGGAGATTGCAAACCTCTTTGAAAAGTTTCAAGGGAGCAGCTGGCATTCGTTCTTCTTCTAAGTATGTCATCCAGTTCCAAACGTTCTTCTTTGCAGGAATAGCTGAGAAATCAGAGATAAGAGTGAAAAAAAAAAAAAAAGCTTTTCTGGAAGACAAGAGTATGGAACCACAAAGGTTCATGGAGAGAATAACATGGGACAAGCAATATAACACTTATCATAATGTACTTATGCAATTGTGTGCAACATTGGGATGAAAATATACAGAACTTGCATTGTGATATAACAACGTATTTTGCCATTTTGGCATTATCATCTTTAAAAGTGAACACCCATGTATTGAACAGAGGGTTATATATATTTCATTCTATTCATCATGTGAAAATCTGATTGGATAGACTTAACCTTCTCATCACAATAGATGGATAGGAGATTTTTTAAAAATTACAGTTCTAATGCCATGACCATCCCTTCTTTTTAGTGGATTCATGAATCTTCTCATTTATCACATTTGCAACACAAACTCGTACTATATATTTACTCAGAATTACATTATTTGGAATGGAACAAGTAAGTAGGAATATCAGACTATACCTACAGTTTATATATTGTTACACTGACCATTGCATCACCCCACTCAAAAACCAAAATATTAGAAATTTTAGTTGTCTTTCTCTGTCAACAAATCACAACCTTCCTTCTGCAAGATTTAACTTGGACAACTATTGTAAACTTCAGCAATAGTTTGCAGAAGCCAGCTGACAGTCTCTTCAATCAGGTTTGGGTTTTTTTTCTGGTATTTCAAACTTTACACTTGTGTTTTATTGAGACCATAAATAAACAATTTTGGCAATTTGGAGGGAAGGGGGCATAAGACTGCATATATACAGTAGTTTACTGTTCACAGAAGAGACCATGTCCAGATGACCTTAAGGGAAATGTTCTAATATTGTGGCCCTTCTAATATAGGTAGTCCTAGACTTATGACCACACTTGAATCCAACATTTCCTTTGTTAAGCAAGATAGTTGTTAAGTGAGTTTTGCCCCACTTTAGAACCTTTCGTGCCACAGTTGTTAAGTGAATCACTGCAGTTATTAACATGGTTGTTAAGTGAATCTGGCTTCCCTATTGACTTTGCTTTTCAGAAGGGCACAAAAGGGGATCACATGACCTAGCAGGATATAGCAAGTGTCGTAACTTTGAATGTCCACTAAACGAATGGCTGTACGTCAAGGATTACAAGTAATACATTTTGCAGACGATAAAGGTAAGTGTAAAATTGATGGAATGTTTTTTGCAACATTAGTACTCTGGGTATTATTACAGAGGTTGCCAAAGTACTGAATTTATAGCAGCGTTTTGCCATGAAACAGTTAAAAATCAATTTTGCACCCTTACCTTGCTTCACTGATTTTGCACTCTTGCGGTTTTTGGGATTCAATTTATTCTTTTCCTAGATAATACAAACCAGATGAAAATACACTGCCATTTTTCATGTATCGTTGAACGTCATTTTCACTGTTTTGCAATGTTTATTTTTTGCTTAGTATTTTAAACTACCATTAGAAATATATATAAATTAAACAAATAAACTAAACACATTGAAATACATTATTTGCTATTTTACACTGTCTAATGCAATAGTATTCTCTGATTGCTAAATTTCAACATGTCAACTAATTTCTAATTTCCAACAGTGAAATAGTGGTATGCGTTACTTTTCTGCAATATTTTTTTTTCTGATAAAAGAGCAAAGAAGCAAGATTTGCAATGATCTTTTTTCCCTTTAGTTCTAATATCAAATCACAATGTTATCAGATTTATATGTATATAATGTGTCCAATAATCTTTTTTCCCTTTTATTTAATGTAAAAACACAATGTTCACAGATTTATATGTGTACAATGTGTATATTTTGGTTTGGTTTGACTGAATAAATAATATTTCTAAAATATTACTTACATGTAAAAGGATTATTAAATTTACGTGGGAGATTTTTATCACTACAAGTTTTGTTATAGGCTTCTGGCTACTCTTTCAATTAAAGAAATCACATTTAATTACCTCCTCCTCGTCTGCATTTTCTTCTTCTTCTTCAGAATCTAAAAGCAGCTTCCTTTTCCTTCGAAGCCGCTTGGAGGGTCTATCAGTTTCACGGATCTGACTATTATTTGTCTGTTTCCCACAGTTGGTGGTATTGTCCTTAGACAGTCTATCAAAAAGATACAATTACATACACTCAGAAAATATTGTCTTTAAGATGGCATCAATGGCTAACATTTTTTAAATCTGCACCATTTTCTTCTCTACAAACCTACCAATTTAAATAATATTATAAGGCTCTACATTCTTCGGAGGTAATGTGCACAGTGGTATATATGTGGCTATACCTAATATTGCCTGCCTCACACTCTCATTCATAGGTTAGATCAGGGGTGTCAAACTCAAGGCCCGCAGGCCAGATCTGGCCTGCGGGGTACTTAGAACTGGCCTGTAGGGCTGCCCTGGAAACAGTGAAAGACCGGCCCACGGTGCCTCTGCCAAAGAAAATGGAGCTCGCAAGGGCCGTGCGCAACCCTCCCAAGTTCTATTTTCGTTGGCAGAGGGTTGCAGGAGGCCACCACAGCCGAAAACAGAGCTTGGGAGCCCATTTTTGCTGGGAGAGCACTTAGGCCACCACAGGCGCCCCCAACACAAGTGACATCGAGCTAGCCATATCCAACCTGGCCACGCCTCCCCCCACCCCTTCGAGGTCAAACACAACCCTGATGCAGCCTTTAATGAAATCGAGTTTGACACCCCTGGGTTAGATAATCAGCACTGGTACTTCGGCATGCATTTAGGGTTGTGCTCCATTTATCCCTGTTGATTCTTCCATATTACTGCTTTTTAATTCTTAAAGTCTTCTGAACTGATCCAGCAAAGACACTAAGGCATGTGGATACTAAGCCACAAGAAATGGTTTAATATACAGCATTAATTCAACTGCTTAACAAACAGTTGTCTTTCTTAGTTCTACATTCCAATCTGATTTTTAAGACTGCTTAGGAAAGAATGGGTATTCTCCATTTGGAAAGAATACGCTATATTTACCCTAACCTAACTAGAAAACTTAAACAAAGCAACAATGAACTGACATTATCAGTCGGACTTAACATGATATATGAATGTAGTTAATTTGTTCCATATTAATTCCCCCTACTCAGAAATGTATGGATTTTATGGACACGAAAACCACAAAGATGATGTCACTTGAAGGATTGGCCCAGAGTTGCACTAATGAGATGGGTGATCATATAAGTGGGAATAAATAAACATATACATACATTGTGTAACTGCACACAGAATGTATGATATAATAGCCTACAACGGGGGAAATCCAGGAGGGGCACTGCAAAGTTAAAAAAAGAATTGCATTTTGTATTAACACCATAAGAGTTAGGTACTCCTTTTTCTGTTTCCCTCTGAAACTAAAATTACCAATGTACATCTTCAATTTTTAATTTTAAAAAAAAATAAACTGAATTAAAGTAAACTGGGATCCCTCTGCAAATGATATTTTGCTACTGATATGGATTCTGATAGATTAAGTAATTTGCACGGTCCCATTTCTTGCCCTCCTATTGGTTCTTAATATCCTTTCCAAAACATGAACATGAGAATCCAGAAGCCTTTTAGAAATGATTTTACACAGCTCAAAAACTGTGGGCTGTGAACCTTTTATCCTCTTATTTCTTTTAAAGTGACCTTTCCAATGTAGATGTGCTGCTATACTGTTCTTTGGTCTTTAATATGTAAAGGTATAGCTAGTCCTTGACTTATGACCACAATTGAGCCCAAAATTTCTAATGCTATGACATTTGTCAAGTGAGTTTCGCCCCGTTTTATGACCTTTTTTGCCACAGTTGTTAAGTGAATCATTTCAGTTGTTAAGTTAGTAACAAGGTTGTTGTGAATCTGGCGTCCCTATTGAACTTTGCTTGTCAGAAGGTCACCAAAGGTCACTGTAAGTTTGAAAAAACAGTCATAAGTCACTTTTTTTCAGTGCCATTCTAACTTCGAATGGTCAGCAAATGTACTGTTATTAGTTGAGGACCACCTGTAAATGCAGATTGTACCCCAAGATTATATCCATGTTAAGATGTGTTTTAATGAAACGAAGCAAGCAAGCAAAAGATATTACCTGTTTTTACTCTCCTGATGAGAATTCTCAAAGTTCTCCATTTGTCGAATGATTCCTGTCTTTGGGTTCTACAAAGAGTTGGCAATGAAAACAACAACACTTCAAATATTTATTACGCAACAAGCTCCCTCTCTGCTTTTACAGCCTTTCATTAATTGAATCTCACAATCTCCTGCAATTGAATTAATCACCATGGATTTTAATGAAAATGCTATGCCATTCATACCTAAGCCCAAATCACAAACAGCTGACATATCCGGTGATATTTTAATTGTGGAAGAAACCCCTGAGATGAGAGGTCTGAAAATTTTTTAAATGCCTCTGGACACTCATTTACATTGAAAAATTTCTTTGCAACAATAGGGGAATGTTGTAGTACTTTAAAGAATAACAAACGAGTTTACCAGTTGTTATAGACATTTCATTTAAAAAAGCCCCTTAAGGACACAATCAAGAAATGAGTGATTGAACTAAGTATGAGGACTTAATTGAATTTCAGAGCTTCTTTCTAACTAAGATGAATCCTTTAAACTTGAGTAATGTTTAATAAAATTGAGAGATACAGTATTTGTAACTATCTATTGTAACCCTTCAAATAATGTACATTATTATAGCTGTATGCAGGATTATTTTTTACATAAAATGCATGTACAGTAGTTGGTTTTAGTCTCCTTTTTTGCAATAATAATATCTGAACAGAAGATTAAATTATATTCAGCTAAGCAGGGGTTTCCAGCTTGGGTGTAGTGAACCATTCATTTATAAAAATATATAGACCAGGCTGAAAAAGAATATAAATTGGATTCACTTGGAGATACAGGAAAAATGAGTGTTGAGATCAGATTTCATTACTAAGCAGTAAAAATATCCCTGGAAGATGTCTCATTAATCAAAGGCAAAGATGAAGCCATAACTAGATTTCCCCAAAGAAAAATTAAGTCAGGAATGATCTTGTGATCCAAAAAGAACCATGTTAACCCCAGTCATAGTCAATAAGTTGTAAAGCTTCCAATATATGATTTTATCAATTCAATTATGATGCTGAGATAATTAGTCTATGAGATAACATCAATAACAACAATAATAAATTGGACTATCTTACTATAGGGTAACTCTGAGCAGCTTATAGTTACATAAAATCTAAAACATAAAAAGTTAAAAACCAATATTAAAACCAAAAACACATGGGGGATGGTAGGAGCTGTTATTATTCAACCAACCACCTCCATTGTGCTGATCCCCAACTATTTTGGAAGGAAGTACAGAAGACATTTCTATCAAAGAAATGTAGGGCAAACTTTATTTTGATAAACAATTTCTAAGGTATTACCACCATGGCATAGAGACATATCGAATATGTATTAAATTACTTCAGTGTTCACAGTGGAAATATTATTGGCACAACATGAAGCAAACTAGAAAAACCTAAGCAGGTATGACACAGAATTCCATATACATGGCCCTACAAATATACTGTATATTTATATTTAATTTGTATTTATAGGGCTATGTGTATGAAATCCAAATCTGAAAGAGAAAAATGACTGCCAATATCTGGTGGATTGAAATGGGCTCAGAAGACCATGTTGATATATCATGCAACAGTATTTACACAGTTCAAAATACCATCTTTAGACTCTCCAAATGTGTGGGATTTAGCTTTCAAATTTTTAACAAAAGACACAGAGGCTGATAAATTCTAAAAGTAGAAATCCATACCTTTGGAAATCTTCCAGGTAGGGGGAAACTGTTTGAATATATACAGTAATAATCCAAAGAGAGGAAAAACATGTTTTTTCTACTAATCAGATAACGTAATTATTTAGCTATCCTTAAAGAATGTAGATAACATTTCCACTGCATAATTTATATCTCTACGTAGGCTCCTTTTAATACTTAATTAGTATCTGCTATTGTCTACCAAGTCATTATTTTTAATCAATGTTAAACATCAAGTTCTAATGACTTCAGTATGAGAGATTTAAGAAAGTGCATTAAATCCAAATTGATCTGTTGTGATTGGATGTTACCCCATTTCAGCAATCGACATGTTAGCATGTTTAAAGGACAATATCATATTTTAAAATACACACATTTATGATAGAAAACTAAGTACCAGTATGCAAACCCCTGAAAAATAAGGGGAGACCTTTTTTTTTGGAATCAGATTATAGAAACTAAATATTATATAATTTGTTCCACAATTAAATTGATTAGTCCTAGGTCAATATAACAGTGTCCTACTAAAAAATGCAGCTCAGACAAATTATTGGTCAATAGATATACACTGACCCAATGATTTTTATTAATGGAACAACAAGAGAATGTGCATGGGGGGGAAGGGGTGTTAAAATCATGACCTCAGTACAATTATATGTAAATATAAAATAAATTTACCAGGAGGAGATTATCATATTATTGAACATTCTTACAATATTATTTTGTTTAAGATTATGCTAATCACGACACCACTCTTTAAACTAACCAACTGATTGAATATCCCTGTTATTGATTATGAAAATGTGCCTAAACCAACTTTAAACATCATTCTCTGTGGTCTACAAGCCTCAGTTCTGAGTATCAGGTCAGAAAAAGCAATCTAGATACTTTTATTGTTGAATTCTTGGTGCTCTCTGAGTTTGGTTGCTTGCTTGCAGAAATCAGCCATCAATAGATAACATAGAGATAAACCACATTTACATCCCATTCAAACAAGAGAATACAAAAGCTAAGAAGGAAACAAAAAAAACAGAACTTCTCTTCTCCAGCAATCAACACCTAGATTAGCAGGGATTAAGACCAGACAAACAATCAAGCAGAAAACAATAATCTAATCAAGGAACTACCAAGAAAATCACATCTCCACTAACAGTGGCAGAACAAGCTGCAAGATAAAATAGAGGAGTAAACCCCACACTCAGTCTCACTATGTTACACCGTGAGTTAATGGAATGTCTGTAAACAAATAGTAAAGGTCCTTGCAAGATACTCAGAGAGTATCTTGCAAGAACCTTGCATCTGAACTACACATATTCTGTTCTATTGGATACTTGTAATAATAATAATAGCTAAATGAATTCTGCATCAGATAAAATTCTGTAATGCTACTTAGCACTTCATAATACTAAGAAAGGCAGATAAAGCAAGCCTTTATCAGAGTAAAATAAATAAATTCTACAATGCAAGTTGCAGAATATGAAACACTATGATGGGTTTAATATGAAAATCTGCCTGTAAGAAGGCACAACTCCCCAGTAGGTAACTGCAAAGAAACACAATCCTTCCATCCCCCCACCTCCCACAACCATCTGGTCAGAACCTATCCTTCCATTTTCCCTGCCCCCTCCCCCCCAATCACAACTAATGAAGTTTCTTGGGTTAGAAACAAAACATTTTGTTCTTTTCTTCAAGGAAAGCTGCCTTTTGAAAAGCATCTTTGGGACAGTCCCAAAAGGTGGGGCTAAGAGTGCGTTCTTCAACAGGTAACACATATGGAACAAGTTCTCAAAACAGAATCTGACTTACTCATAGCTACAGACTATTCCACAATCCTTCCTAATATCATATATCCACAAATATCACAAAACCAAAAACTGTGTTTTAAGTTTCCACAGATATTTACATCAATGCAGAAGAAAGCGGGGGGGGGGGGGGGGGGGGGAGGGGGAGAGATTGTGTATGCCAGCAAGTCCAAAGGGCAAGATCTATAACCCATTTAGTACATAGACCAGGGGATGCCAACCTTTTGGACTTCAGGGACCACCAAACTCATAATTTTAAATCCTGCGGACCAGAGACCCTGGGAAAATCCCCAAAAAAGTCTGCAAGAAAATTCCCCACCCCATTTTCCCACCAATCAATCATTCTTTATTTAGGATCACAGGATACCGTCTCCAGCTCCGTTCTCAGGGGGAGAGGGAGAGGGAGAGAGAGAGAGAGAGAGAGAGAGAGAGAGACTTTTGGCTTCATGCAAGGAAAGCAGCAGACGTCTTTCTTTCTCTCCCCCAAACTCCTCCAGAAATGAGTCTTTGTGAGACTTCTCGTGCTGGCGCAGCCTCTTGGATCAGGATGCCTTGCAGGGTCCCAAAGACTCATTTCTGGTGGAATTTGGGGGAGAGAAAGAAAGACTTTTGCTGCTTTCCTTGCATGCAGCCAAAAGCAGAAGCGGAAAGAAGCAGCCCGATGGCATGGCCAGGCGCGTGGGGCGAATGGGGCAAGTTCTCCCCCGCTGCCCTTTCCCCCCTCCCCTCACTACCTTGTGTTGTTCGCAATGAAAGCAACACAAGCCTTGTGTTCCCGTGGGCCATGTGGGCAGCACAGCCTTGTGTTCCCGTGCAGCCTGGATTAATTGCTTTGGGGAGTGATTTGAGGGTGACATTTCTCTGCGGACCACCATTTTCTCACGTGCCACCAGTGTCCCCGGCCCACCGGTTGGCGACCACTGACATAGACAGAACAATGGAAGGACCAATGATAATTGGTCAGAGATGTTTCTGGCCTGAAAAATTGTTTTTAAGACACATTTTTTTCTTGTCAGTGAAGTATTCTTTAAGAATTGTAAATGTATGAAACAACTTATCTCAGGGTAAAAACATCAAAATGCATTTCTTAAGAGAAAACTTGTCTCCAGAAACTTCATGTTTGTTGTACAGTGAGCCACACACTAGACATCCATAAATTCCAGCCCTGTTTCCTTTTGTCTGCAAATTATGAAGGAGGGCAATACATTTTCTCTATCTAGACAAAAGAACATTAGGCAACTTGTTTCTATACTATGACTTGACACTATTGGAGAACAACTATCAAGCAGGATAAATAAAATCTTGCTGGCCAAGAATGGTTGTTAGATTCATTTCAGAAATTTTAAAGATATACTGTGAAAGCTCATCTGTACTCAAAGCACTAACTATACTTTCTACTATGAACCAAATTCTGCACCAGCCTTTTGGGAAAGATATCACTTCACATTCCTGGCAACACATTAATCACTCATTCTTTGACTTGAAAAGTACGAAATTTCTTATCAGTTTGGCTCTGGAAATATTAAAGTTCAGAGGCACACTCAAAAGTGATTTACAGGTAGTCCTTGACTTATGACCATTCAAAATTACAATGGGCCTTCCCAAAGCTAATTACTATTTTAATAGTTATGATGGCCCCATAATAATCTGATCATATTTTGGGTGCTTGGCTGCTGGCTCACCTTTATGCCCATTTGCAGTATCCCAGTCATAGGACTGCAATTTGCAACATTTTTGCCAATTTCTGGTGTCACCTTCCAGTTTCCAGCAAAAAATGGCCATTGGGGAATATGAATTATCTTAATCAGTGCAGCATTCACTTAACCACCAAAGTAAAAACTGTTCATAACTTCCCATCTGTTCCCACAATGCCACGACTTATGACCACAAAAACATAGGATTGTAATTATTGTGTCAATCGCGGTCATAAGTTGAGGACCATCTGTATTTTGATTAAAGGTGAAGATGCATTCAATTTGAGTGGAATTCCATGCAGCACTGACTGCAGGGGAAGTGAAGTGAAGGATGAAAGGGCAAATGACAACAGGTGTGTAATGACACTATATGAGAGTTGTCATTCTGGCACCATCATCTTTTGTTTCAAATGCAGTGTGCTTGCCAATGTTGCAACTTTCTTCTGATACAATTCAGGCATCATTTTTCCCCATTTCTGACTTTTCAATAATGGATGAACATGCTTGGTTCAATTTCTCCTGCGTGGTCTCTCCTACAGAAGGTGTGCACATAAGGGCTTCTTTGTCATTTGTTATGGTTACCCCAAGCATCTTCCTATGTTCCTCCTATAAGTGTAAGTAAGTCATGGTTACTGTGCTATACCAACCATGGGAGACTTTCTAATTTTCGCAGCAATTCCCATAAGGGAAATCAACTGAATGTAGTCAAGCATGAACTGGCATGGTTAATCTAATAAGATATTGTTCTAAAGAATTCTGAATTCACCTGCCTTTATTTCATTATTGCATGATTATAAAAGCTATTTGAGCCAGCTTGCAAAAATACTCATTTTAGAGTTCATGGACTTAAATGTGTGGAGCTAGTTTTCTCTCTATTCATCTTTGCTAATGGTATAATAGCTGTTTTATGCTCATAATGTTATGAGGATTATTACTGGATTATTGTGCCAATAATTATACAACTATTTTCTAGAAAATAACTGAATTGGAAAATATGCCTCATCTTAAATAACACTGATGAAAAATGACTACCTTTACAAAAATTCTTAATCATTTTTTGTTGCAACTGTATTACACTTAATCAAGAGAGGAGGTATGGATAGCCAATTCATTTCACCTGCAAGGCAGAAAAAAACCATGGGGAAATAATTTCATTTGTATGGGCTCCATGTCTTTTATTATCTGAAGATAGAACATCATGTCACTCACTTTAATTAGAAATACATCCTTTGAAACACGAAGGTTTTCTGGTCTGAAGAACCCTCGCATGATTAGTGAGGCTAAATCTGTGTAACAACTTTGTGCAGTTAACATCAAACAGTTCCTCCAATTAGCTTGTGAGTAACACTTAAGAACTATTGTCTTTAATGATAGCAAAGCACAATTTAAGGTTAACACAGGAGATCCATAAGCTCTCATTTCATTGCACAAACTAGGTAAGATCATCTTTGGTGCTAGTAAGGAGTGGGTTTTGCTTTCAATTTATATTCTAGTGGCTTGTCCTGTCAATGTTGGTGGGGGTAGAGGTTCTTTGGTTGGGCTGTTTATTCTTGGCTTCTTTGGCAGTTCCTTGATTGGGATATTGTTTACTTGATGGTTGGTCTGATGTTAATCTTCAAGTTAATCGATGCTCATCTAGGTGTTGACTGCTGGTGGGGAGGTGTTTTGATCTTTTTGTTCCCTTTTTAGCTCTTGCTGCCTGTAGATAGTTTATATCTGTGTGTCTACCAGTGGCTAATTTGTCAGAGTGCCAGGCTTCTAGAAATTCCCTAGCGTTTTTGGATTTGGCTTGGTCTAGGATGGTCAGTTTCCCAATTGAAACTATGGTTAAGTCCGTTCATATGTTGTGAAATTAAAGAGTTTTCATCATGTCTTCTGATTGCTAATTGGTGTTCCTGGATGTGTTCTGCCAGTTTTTTGCCTGTTTGTCCTATGTAGTGGCTGTTGCAATCATTACAGTGTAATGTAAATTATTTAGCACTACTTTTTAATACCAACTATCAAAGACTAACATGACCTTAATGTCCTAAATCCAGACAGGTGTCAGCGTTCCAGCAAACCTCCATTCCAGCTAATAATTCTGAGACAGACATCTCTCAAAAATTTATTTTATTTGGATAGTAACTGGCATAACTATGGAATCCCTAATCTGAAAGTTCCGGGCTTCCTTACAATAAGTAAAAACTACAAATCCATCCCCTGCACCCATCACCACATCACATGGCCCAATCACCATCTGTCCCAAAGTAAGACTTCCTTTCACTATGCTCAACATGACCTGACCTTGAATCAGAAAAAGAATGTTATTATATCTAACTAGATCCACTCCAATGAATTTCCCCCTCCCAGGCTCAATTGTGGCAGCGTGGGCGCATCGGATCTCAATATGGCTTCCAAAGCTGACAACAGGTATCATACGATATCAAGTCCTATGTCCCCAAACTGCTGGACATTCTTGGGGTTTTTTTCTTGAAAACTTTTAGCTTTTTATCCAAGAAGTTTCTTTAGTTCTGAAGAACCTTTTTCGATAAAAAGTGAGATGTTTTCAAGGAAAAAAACCAAGAAAGTCCAGTTGCCTTATGGAAAAGCACCGTTGGAACAACGGTGATCTGGATGATTGAGAATCTCCATAGATATCAAGTCTGTGGTTTCAATTAGCATTGAAAAGTACAAAAGAATCAAATAACTAGCATTCTTTCCATAGTCTGTAGAGCCCGAAAGTTGAATTATCACTTGGAAACCTGACATAGTCCTCAGCAGGTTATCCAAGAGTAAAGCATCCAATGCTTTCCTGTGTATGCCAAACCCAAACTGGTTAGATCCATTCCTGACTAAGCATTATTTCCTCCAAAGTCACAGAGCTAAGAATCTACTACTCTCAACAATATTGATCATTGATGCAGCTGTTTAAATTCAAAGGAACTAATAATGGCTCCTTTAGTTGAAGGTGAAATTTAAGACTTTTAGAAGTTCTCAAAAGAACCAATGCTAATATATGCAATAAAGTATACACAACCACATGTCACTATGTAGCACTATGCCAGAAACTAATGTGAGACCAATAAAGGAGAATAATTATAGCTCAGGTTGACATGAGGGGTCCTTGGTGCTCTCTGAGCTTGCTTGTTTTCTTACAGACATTTCTACACAACCAAGCTCAAAGAGCACCAGGGACCCCCCCCTCCCCACAAATGTGAAACTCAGTGCAAAGAAATACAAACTATGTGCAGTTAGGGAGCAGCTATGAGGAATTGCTAACAGACATACTCATCATTAAGATATCATACATTATTCCCCTCTATATATGAACATTTACATTTAGAAAATTTTACTATATGTAAAATGTTAGACCAATTGATGGGGATGACTGCATTTAAAATAATTTCCTCATATGGCTTATTATTTATTTAGCACATGGCTTAAGTGACAGCAGTGAATAAAAATTGGCTTATTTCTGAGAAGTCTACCTTTAAGCAATTACTGTGACTCGGTAATACTAATACCACATATTCAGTTTTTTATTTTTAATAAATTTACAGACATTTCTAAAATGTTGTTTTCACTTTGTCATTATGGGATTCTGAGTATAGATTAATCAGAAAAAATGAATTTCAACAACTGTAGAATCAGGCTGCAACATAACAAAATTGACAAAAGTGAAGGGGGCTGAATACTTTTGGAATGCACCATATTTTAAATTCAGGGGTTTCATAGCTCTATTTGGAAAAGTACCCGGAAGTTTCAAAGCAGACATTGGGAACAGCTTGCAAACTGAATACCTTACCCAATATCATTACCAGTCTACATTTTTAATCTAAGGTTGCTCAGTACAATATAATATATGAGCCCTTTTTTAAAAAAAACCCTAACTGAAACTATTAAGCTATCAGCCTAATTTCCAACTGTGGAGTTTAAACTGTTTCCACATCAAGAAATCAGTAAGATATCCAAAAATTAGAGTAGAGGTAATGTAATATGCTAAAAGCAACATGTTTAAGGGAGAAAGATATTTACAGACCGTAATGCTCTGCTATTCATTTCATTAAAATTAACACTGCTGATTGTTGTTGCAATGAACTATAATTTCATTCATAAAATGATAGAGGTTTATGTTAATCAGAGCAAATGAGAAGTAATCTTCATCACATATTTTACACTGAAATTCCATATAGTTTCAAATTCAGGTTCTGTTTTGGCACCATTAAATACATTTCCCAAGAAACTAATTTTAGTGCGAACATTTGCATAGTGAAGGACTACTCAGTTTAGTTACGTCAAAACCTGACACAGGCCTTTTATAATCAAGAGATAAAGACTCTGATTTCCATGAGTAAATTAACTCCCCTATATTGACCAGTATCACTGATCTGCAAGCCTCACACTGAATTAATTACCTGGTCATATAATCAGAAACAATGTTCAGAATTTAAAGTCTTAATAAACAAGGCTGAAAAAGATTGTGAAAGGCGGAAATATGACAGTGAACTACATCTTCCCTATATAAAGATATCCAGTACTGTATTCAGTGACAATTTCTACCATTTTACTGTACATTGCTGCCGCTTTTACAGTATTAGCAGCCTGAGATCCTGACGCAAGCTTAGACAAATCTTACAAATGCAAGGCATAACTTCCATTTAATTTATTTCCTATGCATTGTCACTATTACTCTACACCAAAGGCTGGCAGTAATTTCAAGACAGAAATTCCAGCAGAGAAAAATGTCTTTGAAGATATACAATTGTTTCTGCTGGAAATGTCCACATGCACAATTACTGTGGCCAGCATTAACAATTCCACTCAAAGAACACAGTAATAAAACTACATTTAAAGACGTTTTTCATCTGGATGTATGTTAGTTAATACCAGGCTAGAACAGTTTCACCGAAGGAGCAATTTCAATTAAACTAATAGTTCTGCTAAGCAATTCAATAAATATATACATCTCAAAAATCTCATTTATGTAAGATTAAGGCATACATGTACATGTATAGGCACATCTATGTATGTATACAATGTTAATGTGAGTCTTGATGCACTTTAAAGGTAAAAGATTTAGTAAGATTTTAACTTTTACAGACCTCATTTCATTAAATGTATGAAATATGTGTATGTGTACAAAAGCATAATAGGAAGCCCAAAACAATTGACTGAATATTATTACTACTAGAATTCCTTTCCTTTTGGGGGGGGGGTTGAGGAGCCCCACAAAAAATCACAATGGTGTCACTTTTCAGAATCAGTTGCATATATTTTTGATGTTCAAATACACACTCACATGTAAAGAACATTCTGCAGATGCAAGAAGTAAAACTTCATTCATACTCATTTTAATTTTGGATACAAAGTTCTGCTATTTATTTTTGTGGTTTGTTTATGATACAGGAATACACAATCTGCTACCTTCCAGGTACTATTAGTTTGTACATTTCACATCAGTAATCCTGGCTACAGCAAATGGGAATGAGTTTGGTGAGTTCTGACTATCGTTAAGGAAGTGGGGGGGAAATGCAAAAATTTAATTCCTGGCATCCTATTAAAAGTTTTAAGAAAAGTATTTTGATGTAACTCTGAACAGCTGATGCCTGTAGGAATAGATGATTATAAGACAATTATATAGACACAAAATTATAAATGGTGAGATCATTAGGCCATGAAATATGATATATGAGTTCTATATCACAGAAACACAGATATCCATAAAACATTTCATAACCCATCTGTCCCTCTCTGTGAATGTTTTGGTATGCCAACAAGGGGACAGATCAAATGTGAGTGGAATGCTTGAAGAAGCAAGTACTAATCCATGCCACCTTTTCTATGAACTGAACAAGAAAATGTTATGGCTCTCTATCCAGAATTAAAATCAGGGACGTGTCTCCAATTACCTCAAATCAGGGATCTGGACTGCAAAACTCCAGGCAATCACTGGATGGCAGCCAAGATACAATGATTTCCCCACTTTGCTGCCCCCTGGTGGTTGACCCCATTATTACAGCCCAGCTCCAGATGCCTTATCTCAAGATTTTAAAAAGTTAATTTTGCTCAATGACCAGTGTAAAGCTCAACATCTATAAACCAAAGAGAGCAAGAACCATCCTCACAAATATCATGATGCCCCCGCAACTTTCACACCTCATGTGTGAGGGTGCAGCAGCCTTTTTCAGGCACACCAAATAACCTCGGTGGTTGGGGAAATAACAGAACAACAGAGTTGGAATCCCAAAGGTGCTTTTTCAGGAGGCAATTGGACTTTCCAAGTTTTTCTTTTCTGTTTTCTTTTTTTAAGACGTTTAGCTTCTTATCAAAGAAGCTTAGATAGATACAGATACAGATTAACAGAGTTGCAAGGGACCTTGTAGGTCATCTAGTCCGACCCTCCACTCCCACCCCGCCCAAGCAGACCCTACATCATTTTCTTCTTCAGCTCTGACAGGACAGTGGGGAGCTGTCAGAGCTGAAGAAGCTTTTTGGATGAGTAGCAAAAACGTCTTCAAAAGAAAAAACTAGATAATCCAGTTGCCTCCTGAAAAAGCACCTTTGGGACAACCATGGCCCGGAGGACTGACAATGTCTACAAACTAACAGAGTTGGAAGGGACCTTGGAGGTCTTCTAGTCCAACCCCCTTGCTTTCGAGCAGGAAGCCGTTCTAGGCCATTTCAGACAAACGGTTGTCCAATCTCTTAAAAACCTCCCGTGTTGGAGGAGCACCCGCCAACTTCGTTCCGTTGAAGATGGAGGCGTTAGCCCAATCCCGTCCGACCAAGGGTGGCCATTCAGTTCAGGACGGCTTCGGGTTGAGGAAGGGGCTGTCACCTAGCACAAGTACCCCCAACCAGGCTGAGGAAAAAAGCATCAGTTGAGCGAGGCTCCTTCCGCTGCTTGACTTTTGTTTGGTTTATGTCATAATAGCCATGGGGAGGCGGGGGTAAGCAGCGGGAAAGCAGCTCGTCCTGAAAGAACAACTCACCACGCTCCTCTAACTAAAGTCCCCAGCCTATTTTAGCCCCCAAACTTTGGGGGCCAAAGGGTCGCCACCCGGCCATTGGGGAAGCGTCAAAAGAGCACCCGCCGGGCCGTCAGAAGGGAAACCTCCATAGGCTTCCCTATTCTCCTTCCCACCGGGCTTGTCTTTCCTTGCCTCTGCCCTGAGGCGGCGAGGGGACGACGACACCGTCGACCCCCACCCCACCCTGGGCTTCTCCCCTGCAGGCACAAAATGGCGGGAGGAAGCGCAGCCTAACGGTGAGAGGGGGGCGGCCGGCGGATGAGGTGGAGGACGGCAAAAATGGTTTTTAGGGGGAGAGAAGGCCAAGCAAGTCCTTTGGCGCCCGCCTCGCCCGGAGTCCGTCTCCATCCCACACCGAAGTTCAAACTCCAAAAAGTTGTGGGACGAAAGGGGGAAAAGGAGAAGAGCGGCCCCCTGCTTCCCCCACTTGGTACGCTCTAACTTTCCCCTGTCAGTCCCCACTTTCTTTTGACTCACCTCCTCCGCCTCCCCTCGGCTCGATTCTTCGCCTTTAAACTCCCACAACAATTTTTTTTTAAACCAGCGGAGCTCGGAACAGCCAAGACGCATGCGCGGAATAACTGGGGCGCGGGCCGTTCCGGCCGACTTGTGGAACAACCGAAGGGATGAAGAGGCCGGAGGAGGGAGGGGGGGCGCACGCGCCAGCTGAGCCCGGGCGCATGCGCGCGGCGTGGCTGGAGTTCCTTTTTGGCGGGCGCGGTTCGGGATGGAGAAAACTCACCTGAAGTCGTGGGGGTGTGCCGCGGGGAAAAAGCGCTACACTTCGACACGGGAGTTAGGGCTTCGATGTAATCCGTCCAGGGAAGCCTGCCAGCCGACTGAAAACAGATTACATAAAAGGCCGATCGATTCGGGGCTTGCAGAAAAAGGAACTGTGCTCGTATTGTGTCTTGCGGCAAAAATCCCTATCACCAGGGCTGTTTACAGAAATTATTCCTCCCCCTCATAATTACCATCATCCTTCTAGGCCCACACCTCCTGCCCTTCCCCTCAAAGGACCCCACAGCAGTTTGTGGGAGAACAGTGAAAAAGTCTTAATATAAAACTGACAAATCAACCACACTTGGCAATAAAAAAAAATTAAGTCCTTTTTTTTTAAAAAGAAAAAGTCAAAATAATAGACAGCTGTCATGACACTATGGAGTTGGTGGTATAAAGTACTGAATAGAAACAGATTGAGTCTGAAAATTGTTCTAAGTGCTATAAACAAGTTGACTTCAATATTCTTAATCTTTAGCTAGGTCTTTAGGTCAACTACCTTCCCTTCAAAGGAAGTAAAATGTATATATCTTCTAGATTTGGACATACTCCCACTGGTAGATTTTGCTTTGCTGTTTAAAAACTTTGTCATGTGGCAGCTAAAGATTCCCCTATTTATGCTACCTTAGGTATATTTAAAAATAAAGCATATCCTCCTCTTGACTCCATGGTTATACTGTATACCACAGATGGCTAGGAACAAACTCCACCACTATAACATCTGAAGCCAAGACAACAAAGAGAACAGAAACAAGTCTAAAAAACAGTTACAATTTTTTTTTCATAGAGATGGAAATTGTCTAAAGATACCTTTGATCAAAGCTTTTGAGATCTTTAAAAGCTATCCTCAAGATACTTAATTGTGCCTCGAATCCTTGTTACAGGCAGTCTTTTTAGAATTTGATTTTATATTTATATAAAATGTGGTGTACCTGCCAACATTTTTGCTGCGGCATCCTGAACATTGTTTTTGAAGACTCTTCAAAAGCAGCCTTTTCTCTCAAGCTATGTATAACAAAAGCACACGTCACTATAGCCAAAAATCACTTCAATAGTACATTATAAAAGGTGATTAGTGCCATCAGTATGAACAAAGTAAGTTGCAACCACCTGAGCTGATATTAAACTGGGTATAAAATTTAATCCAGCAGCACGTCCAGTTTAAGAACTAAATCCAGAACCGATAAAAATCACCCGTCTATCACCGTGCTAACCCATATTAGCTTCATAGAATCACTAGCACTATATTCCTTATCCAATGTACTACTGTTTCAGATCATTATTATTTCTTTGGAAACAGGTGGACAAGAAATATTGTTGCATGTCATACTATGACAAGACCTGCTCCCCCAATCCCCTGATGATATATCTCAACAATTTAATGTAGATATTAAATAACTTGGGATATGAGTGAACTTTTAAAAAATTATATGTCATAATGTTGCTAGCTTTTATAATAGCACAGATCTCTCTTTTTTTTTTTCTTTTCTCCCTCTAGAAAACAAAAAAAAAGTCAAGAATCATAGTGGGGATTCGATACATTGATTAGGCTAAATTAGTTTTTGGGTGGGTTTGAACATAGTTAGTCTTGATTTAGTATTGGAAAAAAAAATCACACTTGGCAGTAGTTGACATGATGTATGGCTTAGTTAGGCGAACCAGAACTGGTTGCAAAAGTTTGGGTGGCCACCAGAAAAGCAGTAACAAACATTTCCCACATAATTTTGCTGCCATCTCAGTGGTGTCTGGATTCCTACAGTCCAGATCTGGTAGCCCTACTTAGCATATTGTATGAAGGTAATTGTCCACCTCTGTAAAAGGTAATTGTCCACCTCTGTAAAATCTTCCTGTCTAAGGAGTGGTCCCCAATCTTTATGGCTTGGCTGCCTGGCTGGAGGGTGGAAGATGAGAGGAACCAGGCCACGTTTATGGTGGGCCGGTATGCATGTGCATACCTATCCACCGCTTGTGCAAGTGGAGCTGCCTGTGTGTTGGCCTGCCGCTTGTGTGAGTGGAGCTTATGTGTGTGCGCGCACTGGCCCGCCTCTCACACAACCTGGTTTTGAATAGGACACACACACACTGGTAGTGGGCTGCGGCCTGGGGGTTACGAACTATTTAGAATGCATGGCTGATGGTTTCATAGCCTTAATCTCATTTAATCACTTTCATTACAAGTCAAAATGTTCTGTGATATGTTTTGAATAATCATAGATATGAAAAATGCTTTATTTATTTATATCCCAGCTTTACTAGTTTTGCAAATAATTCGAGGCGACAAACATCCAACACACCTTCCTCCTCCTATCTTCCCCACAACGATAATTCTGGGAGCTGAATTGGGCTGAGAGAGTAAGAAGGTCACTCAGCTGATTTTCATGGCTAAGGTGGAACTTGAACTCAGAGTCTCCTGCTTTCTACTCTGGTATCTTAAGTAATAGACCAAACTGGCTATGCTTGTATTTCATATGCTGGTGTTCCATTTAATTGTTTTGACTGCGCCATTTTTGAAAGAAGGGCAATTTTCAAGCCATTTTAATTTTTTTAATTGATTCAATTGATACATAGGGTATCTTCGATTTACAACCATTTGTTTTAATAACTGCTTGAAATTACAATGGCATTAAAAAAGGAACTTATGTCCAGTTCTTGCTATTACAACCATCACAACATCCCACAGTCACGTGATTAATCTTCAGGTACTTGGCAACCAGTATGTATAACAGTTGCACCATTTCAGTGTCATGTAATTGTCATTTGCAACTTTCCCAGAAAGCTTCCAACAAGCAAAGCCATTGGGGGAAGCTGGATTTGCTTAACAACTATATGATTCGCTTAACAACTGTGGCAAAAAAGATCCTAACATCAGGCGCAACTCACTTTACAAAAACATCTCTTTTTCACAGATGTTCTGGCTCCAATTGGGGTTATAAATTGTGGACTACCTGTATTCTTTTTTGTGTATAGTTTTTCCTTGGGAAACCCAAGTTGGGAAATCTAAGTTTATCAAGACCTTAATACAGGTAGTCTTTGACACAGAACAGTTCATTTAGTGACCAAAGTTATAACGGCACTGAAAAAAGTGATTTATGGCCATTTTTCACACTTATGACCTATGGTCACGTGATTTACATTAGGATGTTTGTCAAGTGACTCACATTTATGATGGTTGCAGTGTCACGGAGTCATGGGATCCCCTTTTGCAAACTTCTGACAAGCAAAGTCAATGGGGAAACCAGATTCACTTAATAATTGTGTTTTAATTTAAGAACTACAGTGATTCACTTAATAAATGTGAGAAAAGTTGTAAAATGGAGCAAACTCACTTAACAAATTTCTAACTTAATGTAAACTTAGGGCTCAGTTGTGGTTGTAAGTTGAGGAGTACATGTACTTTTAAAGCATTATATTTTTGCTTTTTCTACTAGTTCAATCTGTTTACCTTCAAAATTGAAAATCTTCTATTCCCCAGTTAAAACAACAACATTCCCTTCTCTCTCTTAAATGCTGTTCCTACTCCATCTCTAAACCTTTGAGTTTTAACAGAGAAAAATAAAACTCTGGGGAGATATAATGGTTCAACTGTATATAAATAAAAAATATCCTTGATTACCAGACAGTTTTGAAGCAGCTATTAACATTCACAGAAAACATCTTTTGCCAAATTTGCAAGTCTGATTTGAACATAAGATCCTGATTCTGCAAATTGTTAGACACATATTTATACAGATATATTTCTCCCTATGTACACACATTTAAATAAATAAATAAATTTCATATTTGTTCATTTAAATATATTCCCAACTGGTTGGATCTAGGTATATAGAAAAGTCCCACTGAATTCACTGGAAACTATTTTTTCTTACCCCAAAGGTGCTTTTCAAAAGGTAGCTGGACTTTCTTGATTGTTTTTTCTCCTTTAAGATGTTTCACTTCTTATCCAAGAAGCTTCTTTGGTTCTGGGTGAATGGTGGTGAATGGAAGGATTATATTCCTTAGCACTCATCTGGTTATTAGTACTCTTACCACTCTGATGGTAGGTAGATAGTTCTCTGAGAGTTGTTGAGGTCACTTGGGGATTTATCTGTACCCTCAGAGTCACCAGAATATAATCCTTCCAAATTGGGACAACTATGATCTGGATGATTGAGATTCTCCACAAACATTTAGTTTTTCTTACATCCAAATAACTTCCAAAATAGCCCAATCCATAACTTAATTCGGGCCATGAAAGAAAATACTTTAATAGAAATGTTGGCCAGTCATTTATGTTAACCAGATGAGAAATGTATATAGGTGATTGTTCTGAAGAAGGGAAGAGACAGGAATATGAGTTTCTCCAAAGTACTAGTTTATTCTGGATGTTCTCCAGAATAAACCCAAATGATACCTTAATGGGTAATAGTTCTCAATGTCTATGTTGTAATGTGCACCTAGTGAGGTAAAACCATCTAATCGTTAAAACTACTAATGATGTTCAGATATTTACCTTTTAACCTAGTAATCTAGTCTCAAAGGTGCCTTTTCAACTTTGTTTTTTTCATTGAAGAAGACATTTCACCTCTCAAAACCATGCTGCCTCCGATCCACTGAAAAACCTCTCTCCATGTAACTGGTCCCTGGTGCCCAAAAGATTGGGTTTTAACTGATCTGTCCTGATGCAGAATATTCTTTCTTGTCCTAATATTGCAAGTACCCTGTAGTCTGTACCAGAGGTGGTATTGAGCAGGCTCTGATCAGTTCTAGAGAACCAGTAGTGGAAATTTTGAGTAATTAGGAGAACTGACAAATACCACCTCTGACTGGCCCTGCCCCCATCTATTCTCTGCCTCCCATTGAGTTCCAGCTGATTGGCTGGGTCTTCTTTGGTTGCCCTGCACAGGAGAACGGAGCTGGAAAGCAGGTTAGTGGAGTGGGGAGGGAATGGAGATTTTACAGTATCCTTCCCCTGCCATGCCCACCACACCACACCCACAGAACCGGTACTAAATTTTTTCTAATCCCACCACTGTATCATAAAGGAACCATAAAACATTTGGAGGGGAAATTATAGGTGGATTGTTGGTAGAGGATAAAGCACTAGTGAATGATAAACTACTGTGCTACTAGCATTCTGTTTTATCATATATACATTTGTTTACAGATTAGATACTTATGTCCCCAAATATTACAACCTTGCCGTATTGAATTGGGAGTTGGGTGGAAGACATCAGTCTGGAACCCACATTATGTATCTAATATTAACACAGTTGAGAAAATGCAGAAATATTTCACAAGAAGAGTTCTCCACTCCTCTACTCGTTGCAGAATACCTTATGCCACCCGACTTGAAATTCTAGACCTAGAAAACCTAGAACTACGCCGCCTTCGGTCCGATCTAAGCATAGTATATAAAATCATACATTGCAATGTCCTACCTGTCAACCTTCAGCTTCAACCATAACAACACTAGAGCAAACAATAGATACAAGCTTAAGGTTAATCGCACCAAACTTGATTGCAGGAAATGCAACTTCAGCAACAGAGTGGTCAATGTCTGGAATAATCTACCTGACTCTGTGGTTTCTTCTCCAAACTCCAAAAACTTTAACCTTAGACTGTCTACTATTGACCTCACCCCTTTCTTAAGAGGTCTGTAGGGGGCGTGCATAAGCGCACCAACGTGCTTACCATCCCTGTCCTATTGTTTCTTTTATATATATTTTATTTTTTCTTATATGTATTCATGTATTCATAACTATGTTTTTACTTATACCTACAGTATTATCTTGTAAGCAATTGACAAATAAAAATAAAAAATAAACAAAAAAAATGAAGACTGTTTGCTCTCAGGCCTTCATTAATGGTGAGAGAAAGAAGAGGGGAAAAAACACCTCAAAGTGAGTGGGACATTTCTATTCTTTTACTGGCTGGTATTCAGGACACTCAAAATGCTCTGAGGGAACATTTTTGTATTTTGTACATGCTTCTATGATTTGCATTTGCTTACCTTGGAGGTACACTGAGAAACATACCAGATTTGTTAACAGCCTCCTGAGGTTTACTGGACTTCAACTATTTCTGAACAATTGGATTATAGTGTTCAGAACTTATCTATTGCTGCTAGAGCTTTAAAGCTGAACAAGTTGAATTTCTGCATTTTTATCTTCTACTAATCTAGTGTACAAAAAACTCTAGATCCAAACTTTGTGTTGCTGAAGATATTTTCTCAGATAAATTGCCTTGCTCCTGAATGAAAATGGTAGCAAAGACAGAATCTTAACTCTATTACATCAAAATTATCCTTTAATTTTTAGACCATTAAAAGCAATCTTACCCCGTGCTTTTGAATATTCAAGATGCACAAAGTAAACACGCATGTAGCTTTTAAAATGTTGATTTCCACCACTAGATGGAAATATGAGCAAACTATTATTTTCTCCTCTCTTCAGATTTTCTTAGCCACAAGGAGGGAAAAATAAGTATTTCAATACTCTTAGCTATAGCTTCATAGCTGTTCTTTCCTGAATTATAAAAACATTTTCTCAAAGAATATTTTTTCAAAGAGGGTTTTTTTTTGAAGCTAAGAGAGATAAGGTTTTATATTTTGCAGCTGTCTTCACAAAAGCCATTAAATTCTTATCACAGATTGTTTAGTCTCAAGATTCCGCATATATAAACAGGCAAATGTAAATGTCTTCCATGTTTTTTCTTCTCTTGGCCACATTGGAGAGACCAAATTTCCCTTAAATCTAAGCCTTTTTTGTTATTCCACTGAGGTCTGCTGAAAACAGATAAGAGGAAAATTCAGTATAGTGTAACTGATTCAGGTTTAGTCTGAAACTCAGTATCTCTGGAGAGAAAATTAGGGAGATCCCATGTAAGCCACCTTTAATTTTCAGAGAAAAGATAGAAATTTAAGAAATCTTTTCCCCAGGGTTGTCCTTCAGATATCATTGACTTCAACTCCCACAGTCCTTAGCCACCACGACCAATTGTTAATTAGTAAAGATTTAGCTTACAAATTTTAACATTATCCTGGTACTCGCTTTTTTGCTTTTCCCCAAATCTCTTGGAAGCAGTCTTTGAAGAGTCCAATAGACTTGTCTTGGGAGAAATGCAGAGATTTTTTGACAGCTATACTATATATCCTAAGGTCATATGCTAGAATGTATAACTAAGGAGAGAAACATCATATAAATTCAGGCATCAAAATCCTAGAGAATGAATGAACCATTTGGGGGAAGGGGGAAATCTCTGTCGATAGAATAATGGAGCATGGATTTACATGGTCAGAATTAAGCTTGCTAATGGAAGTTTTTATGTAACAAAAGGATTATTTGCCTTCTGAAATAATTTCAATGCGCTGCCAGAATAGAATGAAGTTACCTATGGAATTGAAGATAACAGCTGCTGGAGACTCAAGGCTGCCGCAGAGCAGTTAGGTGTATAGTTTAAATGGCTTTGCTACATACAACAAAAAATTACCAAAGAAAAGGAAAATAGATTTGGGATTTGTTTGTTCTTTTAAAAAATGCCATCTAGGTGGACTTTTTAAACAGAAAGCAACAGCCTGAATGCTAGGAATTTGGGGACCCATTAAATAGATTTTACTAGGAAATGTGATTTTTTTTTCAGAAGTGTGACCTTGTTCCATGCTTTTTACCCTCTTTTTACCCTAATTTTTTACTGAAATGAAGGGCATAAATCATGGGGATAAAGAGAAACATCAAAGCACCAATTTTGTGATGCTTCTGTTAAAACTCTATTTTTTAAAAAGTTAATCTTAACAAACAGCCTCTCACACCACCCATTTTCATTTCAAATCTTCTATCATTAATTTTATCCTTGGATGTTTGACTACCTATGCAATCTTTCTTGCAACAATTCACAAATCAAACTCTCCTTTTGCTTTGCTGCTAATTTGATCTTCTGCTTTTTTGTTCCATATATGCCAGCTTTTCCTAATCAGATTGAGGAAGGCCATTATACAGTATATATTATTCTTGGCTGAGCCATGAAATCCCAATGTTTCCAAAACAACATTCTGACCCAGGTAAAATTCAACTCTGTATCTCCTTGGTTGGTGGGATGCAGATCAATGTGTTCTGGGTAAAGTAGCCTCTAAAAATTCTAGCTTGTATAGAATAACATGAACATAAGGATAAAATTGGGAGGCAATTGTACTTGTGCTACACTGCCCAAAGTAAACTGATCAGTACTATCTCCATTGTTATCAGGGGACACTATATAGTGCTATAGTGCAGCGGTTGCCAACCGGTGAGCCATGAGAAAATTTTGGTGGGCCGCAGAGAAATCTCACCCCCAGAGCACCCCCCAAAAAGCAATTAATCCAGGCTGTGCAGAAACACAAGGCTGCACAGCCCACAGGGCCTGCGGGAACCCTCCCACTCGCCCACTCCCCGCCCACTTGCTCCTTACCGGGCAAACTTGCCTGCTAAATTGCTATTTTTCCTTTTTCCAACAATCATCTGTTCTGCTGTGCAGGGAGATTTAGATTAGCTAGGAAGCAGGAAATGGTTGGATTTCTTGCTTTCTAGCTAGTCTTTAGATCTTTGGCTCTGCTTTTAAGCACAGCCAAACCTCCCTTAGGACTGAAGGTTCTATTATTCAGTGCAGACTCACAGCAAGCAAATTTGAGAGGCTGAGCTAGCCGATGGCAGATAAGATAGATCTCTGAATGAATCTGTAAGCAACTCAATCTGCCTGCCTGATTTTGGGTAAAAGTTTTTATAAAAAAAATTCAATGTTTATATAAATATGTTACATATAAGCCATTCCCAATCACACGACCACCAGGCCACACCCACAAATTAGGCCACGCCCACAGAACTAGTTAGTGGTCCCTGGGATTTAAAATTGAGTTTGGTGGTCCCTTAGGTCCAAAAGGTTGGCGACCCCTGCTATAGTGTGTGGCCTAGGTCTAATTAAGGCCATTGATCTAGTAGTCTATATCTATTGTCCTATTAAAACCATTATGTCAAAAACTTGGTTATTGGAAGTTAGTATTTAGGGACCCATCAGGTTACAGGAATGTTGAAAATGGTAAGGCTGCATGTAAGCAATGGTGTAACTGGAAAAATGTTAAAATATGGGTATGATTTACTTATTGAATGACTTTGCTATGCAAATTTAATGTGTGAGAAATTGAGTTTGAGCTCAACAATTGCAAGAATGCTATATTATTGGTTTCTTTACAAAGATGGTGAGGTGAATGCAAAAAATAGAGGGATTCATTTCATATACAAGCCTGGCACGCAGAGAAATGTTTACACTTTAATTGTGCTGCTCTTTTTGGTGAGAAAGGTAATATTGTTAACACTGTTGATAAAGCCTGCAAGTACTGATGACCATTGAACCTGTAGCCAATCCTTAGTGAAGCCAAGACTATTTGATATAATTCCCATACATCCCATGATGTATCAGTTGGAATTCTGTTCCTCTGAATATTTCGTTTGCAGCTTTGAACATCTGCAGAAGTCTGTATGTAGAAGCAGTTCCTTCCCAGATGTATAAGATGTCACAATAACCATTTGCCCAAATAAGTGTATTCCACTTATGGAGAAATCTAATCTTTAAGTTCATCATCATTTGATTGTCACGGGAGTAGGCAGATTTCAGACTTAATTGGAGCTATTTTCTTTTTGAACCATGTGCAAATGGTTCAGGAAAGTGAAGTCTTTGTTTAGCAACTGTTTTGCACATTGTCTAGTAACGACAATGATGAAAAAGTAACTTTGCAGCCAAAGTTTACAAACTTTGCAGATTTGTAAAGGAAAACTGCAATAAGGTTGTAAACACAGTTGTGGTTTTACTGAACAATCACTGTGCTTAACAAGAGTTGTGATAGGTAAATGAGGAATACCTGTACTGAATTTAAAAAATGAGATGCCTCTGAGAACACTTTCAGATCAGGAGTTCGTTTTCAGTGTCACAACTGGCAATAAAAGCTACACAGAAATGAACTTAATTAGTACTTGGGAGTGTCAGGATTGTAATTAGGGGAAAATGTGTAAAGATCACTTCCATACCATGGCAAAGGAAACTAGATGGATAGATCCATAAGTTGAGGATACGAGGGAAACTTTTTCAGAACTACAATTATTGCACAGATTGTTTCCCACAAGTTCATATTTTCCCTCCCCCCCAAGTAATGGAGGAATTTTGGAAGGAAAAGGACAATTGTTATTTTTTGTTAAATAATTAAATGTCAGAAGTCTTTGCTGCAAATTCTGCCTATAAAGGGCTGCATGATTGACTTGAAACTCTTGTACATTTTTTAAGGGGACAAAGCAGCGTTCACTTAAAAGCTTTACAACAACTGGTCAAGCAAAAATAGTCTTTATTCAAATTTAATGGAAACAGGGGTCACTGTACTTTTGCAAGATGGGGAAAAATAAAAAATATAAAACAAGGATATTGTCACAATACCAGAATGTGGAGCTCTACTTTTGTTTCTTCCCTTCCTATAGTTTACTGTAGGTATCTATTTTCCTGACTGTGCTATTCACATACTCTGCAAGTCCAAAATATGAAACAAAAAAGGGGTATTATGAAATTTAAGACTTTGCACTTTTCACTAAATGGCATACATCAAGGGGCATCAATTTAAGGGCAAATTGTTGAAATTACCATACCTACCTAGGAGTCATCATTCCAATCTTAGAAGCCCATCAATTCAATGCTCCTTCTCTATGGCTGTTCTGGAAATCTAGGATGATGCACCGTACCTGAAGAAAGCCCTCAGTCTCTAGTTCAAGAACATGCAACAGAGAGGGAGCACTGGACCAAACACTTACAAACACACCATTGGGGGGGTATTAAAAATGTACAGCAGTGACATGTGTTCTACTCCAATCACTTGTGCTACAACTACCAAACATGTACAAAAGACTTCTCATAGAGCTCTAAATGTGGGTTGCAGCAAGTTTAGGATCTGGAACGAGATCGCGACCTAGATCGAGAATGTGACCTAGAAGCAGATCTCGATCTAGACTTCGACTGGGACCTCGTTTTTGAAACGGATTTGGATCTGGAGCGAGATTCCGATTTGACATTTTTAGACTTGGAATTTGACCTTGATCTTGATCTACAACTGGTGTCCATTTCCTCACCCTTGCCTTTGGCGTCTTTTGGGTCAGGTTCTGTTTTTATACGCTCTTTTTCCTTGGATTGAGATCGGGACCTAGACCTAGACCTGGACCTGGACCTGGACCTGGACCTGGACCGCTCTTGATCTTCTCTCTTTTTCTTCTTGCTGCTAGACTTGCTGTCACGTTTATTCCTTCTCTTGTTTCTCTCATTTCTGCTGTGACTCCTGCTCCTGCTGGCCTCCCTGCTCCTCTTCCTACCTTTCCTCTTGTCCTTGCTCTTGCTACGGCTTCTACTCCTGCTCCTTTCTTTACTCCTGCTCCTTTCTTTACTCCTGCTC
>NW_020769327.1:3693918-3722319 GCF_900518735.1 Pseudonaja textilis | reverse complement strand
TACTCCTGCTCCTTTCTTTACTCCTGCTCCTTTCTTTACTCCTGCTCCTTCCCTTGCTGACACTCTTCTCTCTCTCTTTACTCCGGCTGCCCCTTACGCTTCTCCTTTCCTCCCTTTCTACCCTCTCTTTGCTGCCACTCCTACTACGGCTTTTACTCTTACTCTTTTCCTTGCTGGGACTTCTGCTTTTTGCTTGGTGGTCACCATCATTTTGAACTATATCCTGTGGTTTGTCTTTACTTTTACTTCGAGATTTCTCGACACTTCTACTGCGGCTCCTGCTTTTATCATCTTTACTTGGACTCCTGCTTTTTTCCTTTTGGCCTCTGCTATGACTTTTGCTCCGACTGCGGCTCTTGCTTCTGGAATGAGATCTAGACCTGGTAGTCAAAAAGAAAAAAAAAATAGAAAAGTTTTGCAGGTATTCAATGATTTGGTAGGGCCAAATCTTTATCTTGTAATTCAGCAGACGTCTCAGACCGTTCAAATTTCTGATTATAAATATTCCGACTACTTAAATAATACTGTTTAAATTTTCACAATCATGATTTCAATTATATTCTAAATGCTTAATAATCCCCTGCATCCCACTGTGTAAGGCATACAACTGTTGATTATAACACTATATAACTGTTCCTGAACAGCAATTATTGCAACACTGCCAATTTTTTTTAGAATGCATGTTACTGGAGCATAAACTTAAATTATGTCCACTATTAATTAAACTTTACTGTACCTGGATCGTGATCTGCTCTTTGAATGGCTGCTTTTACTACTGCCACTACGACTCCTGCTTTTACGGGAATGTCTGCTTCGAGAGCGAGACCTGGAGGTAATACAATCGTGTCACAGTTGTTAAATTACCATGGGCATTCAAGAGACTCAGCTGAGCATGGCACAGAAATCCCCTTTCAAGCTGCATAACACAGTATAACAGAAGGCGCTACCTCCCTAGAGCATTTCTGAGACAACATAGTTCTGTTTATATATTACTAAGAAATCTAACAGGTTTTGGCAAACGGGGCTCCATAAAGCCTTCTAATGTCAGAGGTAAGATTAGTTTCATTTAGTGTCAGTGGAAAACAAAAGCCAGCTTTGACAAAGATAAATAGATGAAATAAAGAGAATGCAATTGTGGTCAGAGGGATCACTGGAATAAGAAAAGAAAGCAGGAGGAAGAACGTTGTTTAGATAATAATTTTGTTACAACTCAAATTACAAAGACACGAGGCTTTTCCAATGGCTTTGCAGACCTGTTATTTCATTTGCTTTTTATCTTCAAGAAAAGTTGTGCATTATTTAACAGAGTTTCCATGCTTGTAGTGAAAACCATTTTTGTACATTCAAATATTTCTCCATGACCTGGAACCCTTCACTAGAAGGATTCCAACTGATATACTAATAGAGTTAAAAGCTGATCCTTACTACTTACATGTTGACCTGAACAGGTGAACAAAACTCAAGTCATTGATCAGCCTAGATTTTATTCTCTGCAATTATTGGTTAATAACTTTCCAGGCTATTTTTCAAAATTTTATCTGAACACACCAGGCAATGATTTTGTGACATTTTACAACCTAAACATATGTTCCGCCAATGAGATACTGCCTTCTTATGTTGGATCTGGCCTCTGATTCTAGCTTGCAAGATTATACCATATTTATATATTTGTAAATAAAAACTAAATTGTATCAACATGTTCAATATTGTAAAGGGGGCTTCAAAACATTGTTGTTCAGTTTCATCAGCTTCCAGCTTTCATCTAGAGATCCTCAAATAATAGAATTTTCCCATATAAACTTCATTAACTGCTTTCCTGTAGAACAGCTTTATAGCAATGCTTCTGGAAAAGGATCATACATCCCTTTCCCCAGGCAGGTGATTTATCTGCTCCCTCAAATAAAAAGGCTATGGCTTGCCTCAATGGCAAATAGAAGCTGGAGATATAGATTCCATATGTAGAAACATGACTGTCGTGGTTGCTCAACAGTATCATACCAAGTCATAACTTGGCATTATTCCTGAAACACACCTCTATTTCTTTATCATCAGCACAATTCATTATGACAATTTCGGTCCTTGTTCACTTGCTTTTCCTGCAAGTGAATATCCTGTTATTTTTCATTAACTATTCTGAACTATTGCTCTAATAAGCATGGTATTACAAACTTACCTTGAATGAGTGCGACTTCTGGAGTAAGAACGGCGGCGCCTGGACCCAGGCCGATCTTCCACTAGTCTTATCTTTCTACCATTTACTTCTGTCCCATCCAGTTTTTCAAGGGCTCTTTTCATGTCTGAATAAGATTTGAATTCAATCACACCTTCATTTTTCCTTCCCTTGTGTGCATCAGCATATGTCACTTCACCTGCCTGACGCATATAATCCTAAGAACAGATACAGGGTTTCAGTATCTTGGTCTGATAGTGCTACAAATGAAAAAATGACACACACACACCCCTGGTCATGTCCTAATAGGCACATGTGGTATCTGTACATCTAAATGAATTACTGATTTATTGATAAATATTTTGTTATTTCTATCTACCTCTCAATTTCTAGGTGTCGCAGATAATTGCTAATTTTTCCTAAAATATCAACACCCCTTGCTTTTCAAGGCATCATTTTTGTAGAATTTTAAAAGGAGACAGAACAGGACAAGAAATCAAGGGGGGGGGGGAGAGGGCAAAAATGGAGGTGCTTATAAAGGCTGGAGTTTGCAAGGTGGAAACAAGACCCCAAAGGCTAGACAATACCATTGAGTACACCATTACAATAAAGGTGTAATCAACAGGCCTGCAAGAGAAATTCATTGTAAGCAATCCAAAAAAAGCTCATGATATATATCTTGAAGAGGCAAAAAAGTACACACATGCTAGCTAGTTTTTTTTAGAGTTTCTTTGTCTGAGGGCTACTCTGCATTTGCAATAAAGATATTTATCTCCTCTAGGAAAGTACAGATAGTCCTTGATTTACAGCAGTTTGTTTAGTGATGTTCAAAGTTACAATGGCACTGAAAAAAATGACATACAACTATTTTTCATACTTATGACGGTTGCAGCATCTGAATAGTCATGTGATTAAAATTCAGATGCTCGGCAACTGACTCATATTTATGAGGGTTGCACTGTTCCAAGTTCATATGATCACCCTTTTTTACTTTTTGACAAGCGAACTCAGGGAAGCCAGATCAAATTAACAAGTGGGTCACTAACTTAACAGCAGCCATTAACAACAGTAGCAAGAAAGGTCATAAAACGAGGCAACATTCACTTAACAATTGTTTCACTTAGCAACAGAAATCTGGGGCTCTATTGTGGTCGTAAGTTAAAGACTACTTGTACTTCAGAACAGTTTGCATCCCTAGAGACAAAGAACTATTCCAGTGGCCTATATAAGTAGGTTAGCCAATTCAAATGGCCCAATGAACAGTTATCCAATCTTAAACAGAAGAGTAAGCCACTGCAACAAGTGCCCCAAAGAAGCAATTGTTCTTAGTTTTTTTGAACAGCTTCTAAAAGATCAAGGTCATGTTTGAGAGTTGAAATAGAGACTTCTGTTGATTTGGAAGCATTTCTCTGTACTTAATAGGTAATGCAATATAGGTAATAAAAGGAGCACAGGCAGTGAACACTTCATGCTCAAGAAGCTCACAATTGCACTTAGTACACTGCATTAAGATTTCAAATAAAAACTATAAAGAATATATTTAAGAAACAAATATATATATTTCCTTTGGCATGGATCATACAACAAGAATTAAGACTTCAATTTATGTTTATACTATCTATCACTAAATCAGAACTGGCAGAAGCCCAGACTCCACTTACCTTCAAATCCTGCCAACTGCAACGGCTTGACAGATTTTCAACGATCAATCTGTATTCAGTACGGGTCGGAGGCCCATACTTATCTCTTCCACTTCTTCTATAACCATATCCACCTTGAGATGTGATAAGCAGATGCAGTACTTTAGCTAATATAGTGGAGTTAGGAATTAAACCTACACCCCCCACCCCAACAATGTAAAAACTAGTCTATCCAAAAGTTATGTTAACACTTTCCCACCCCCACCCCAGCCTAAATAACATTGTCCTTGCTTTAAATGTTATACTAATCAAGCCAGCCAGAAAACTATGAACATATGTCTAAAATATTACCACACAATAAGACTGTATATTTTATATTAACTACTAATATCAAACATGCATCTACAGTTACATTTTTTTAAATACTAACATTTTTTGAAAACAAAATAACCAAATCACTATAGTCAGTTACTAATGTTACTTACATTGATTTAAAGTTTTCTGAATATCTGACATGAATAATGGTTTTCAGGCACCTATTTCAGATTAATCACATCTCTCTCTAACCCTTGGGGTCCTCACCACCCAGGTCTAATGGGAAAAGGTTGCGGTCGTCACATGGCTTCCTTTTGGTCAGCCAAGGGCCACAAAGGTCAAAGAGCCACTCATGGAAAGGCAACCCAGGGTCAGCAAATGGAACAGGCAGTCATCTTAGCCTCAAAGGACTCTTAATTGAAACATTGAGGTCTTAGTTAAGTCTATGTTAAACAAATATTTACATTACAAATAAACCATTTAAATATTTACAAAAATAAAATAACAAAAATTAAATCTCATTTATTTAATTACGTTAAAAATGTTTAATACAAATTAACATCCAGATGTTACTTTAATAGAAACCACAGTAGTCAAAGTTTACATTAAAAAAATTACAGCTTTTAAAAAATATTCTACTTTAGATAGAAAGACGAATCACTGGTACAATGGTATGTAGTGCTTACTGCGTCCAGAACCGTAACTGCTGTCACGACGAGGGCCTCGAGCATGCTCAACAATTACACGCTCCCCACAAAGATCTTTGCCGTTTAGTTCATAAACAGCATCGTCTGCATCACGCACATCATCAAACTCAACAAAGCCATACCTGGAGAAGAGAAGAGACTACTCCAGAATCAAATATGTCACCAATTACCTCAGCCAGTCCGCTGGCAGTAGGAACTAGTTTGAAACTTCGGGAATGTAGGAGATAGGTATTTCAGAAAGCATCTTCCTCCAAAACAAAAACTAAACCTGTTGATGGCAATAAAGGCTTTTCCTTTGTTGTCATTAACAGGAAGAGCACGGTGTAACTATTAAAAAAATGTACAAAGCATAAAGTGGGTTATGGCAGCAGGTACTAATAGCTTAAGAAATCACAAAGAGACAAATTGCTCCCTGGCATTAAGGCTTTTATAACTTTTTCTTTTAAAAAGAAATCGGTTATTTAAAGCACATTATAGACAGGAAGTAGACCACACAACATAACAACACAGTTAGGAAGCTGGTAACTTTAAAGAAGCCAATCTGGCTCTTTTTGAAATTTTCTGCTTCTAAGTAAAAAAAATTTACAGGGCTGACTAGAGTGAGCTGCTATTTTCAAATATGAGGAAAGGAAGGAAAGAACAAAAGAAGCAAACTGAGGCAATTTCATAAAAAAGTATTATGCCTTCTACATTTTGCTAATTATTTTCTATTTCTCCAAAGCAGAAGCAAAAAATTAGCAGAATTCTTTAAAAACGCTTTATTATGAAACATAATTTCTTTTTAAATGAGTGATATATTTTCTAAATGTATAAGTCACCCTTAAAAAATATTAGAATGTTTAATGGAAGGAAACCTTTTGCATTAATATTTCATTATTTAACTCTAGAACATTTCATAATATCCAAAAATGCTCTTAGTCTTTAATACCATAATGTTTTTGTTTACTAGAGACATATGGTTGGGTAGTGTATGTTAAAACAGATTGTAGCATTCTCTAGAATTAGATGATTCAGATTACCAAAATCTGTAATTCTGGTTGCAAAAGGTTAAAACATCTATTCTTTTGAGTCTGTATCCTGTGCATGTTTAACTGGGAGTCAGCTTCACTAGCAGACATACAGATAAATATAACATCCAAAGAAATATCTAGGCAGGATTCTTTTCTATAAATTATCTTGGGTGGTTCATTCATAAAAGACTTTGAAAAAAAAGCCAGATAATATAAAATATACATACTAAATGAAATAATTAATGTAATTAAAGAAGTAAATATTTGAGTTGATAGCAAAAAAATTTTTTTACTTTTCTACCAAACGGAGAAAAAAATGCTTTTTCAAACTTTAAAATGATCAGAAATTATATTTCTCTAGTTGCAATCTACTCCTTCTTGTGCTAGAGACAGATTCTGATGGCACTCATCTCCTGAAGTTTGAATTGTTAAAAATATCAATGGTCTGAACCATCAATATCTGACAGAAGTCTAGGAGATGCTATTAGTTGTCCAATAGTTGGTATTTTGATGGTAAATTAGTGCAGCAGTAAAGTTTTTACTGCGCTAATATTACTGCCAACCATAGTAAAACAGTTGTATTTGACACCATGCTGCCATTTCAAAGCTTCAGAATAAAGTAAGGAATTAAATCCCAGCAAACTAAATATTATCCTAGACACTAAGGCAGTCAAAAAGTATGGACTTTTTTTAAACGTTGTGACCCCAATTTTGTTTTTCTCCTATGTATCCCAACTTGTTTTACCCATATTACCCAATTTCTTACAGAATAAGCAGTTTCAATTTACTGCAGTACACCATCTGCAGTTTGCTAATCACTACTGTATTTACAAACATTAAAACAAAGCTAACAAACTACTTTTTAAAAAAGTATAAAGGTATTATTTTAAGAGTTAATATTGTTTTAGCTATTAAAATTCCTGGCCCATTAATAACAAGTCAGCCGAAAAATTAAATTTGGCTAATTACTGAAAATAGAAGACGGTGCTCAAATTACAACAAAACAATTTAGTGTAATCTCTTGACTAGCCCATGACCTTTTATTGTCAATAATTTGAAAAATTATACTTCTATTTTTAAGTAATCATTTAGTTTACTGTATGCTGTCTAAAGCAGCGACCCTCAACTTTTTGTGCAATAGGGACCGTGTCCATGGAGATTTTTCCGTGGACTGGAGGGGGGAGTGGTTTTGCATGCTGCCTGCAACCGGCAAATGGGGCTTCGCTTGTTTGCACAGCCTGATTTCTGGCATGCTGTGGCCCATTGCCGGATCCTGGACTGAGGGCTGGGGACCCCTGGTCTAGAGTTCAAAAAATTATATAGATTTTCTATCAGTTTTGAAGCTGGCTTTCTGAAAAATTGCCGGTTACCTTTATTCAATTTGTTGCATTAGACAGCATAGACCTCAGTTAATCAAAAGTAAAAGAGGAAGTTTCTTGTTCTTCAAAGCATCATGTGATGTCTGAAGATGGGCAAAAAATAGAAATCACCTAGAAATCACCACAGAAATCTATGTTCAAACTGAGATCAACTTGAACATTGCTCTAATACCAAGAACTGATCCTATCTGGTTCTTTTTATTAGTTGACGACATTTATAAATCTAGATGGCATCACCATTACTTTATTATTAAATGCAAGAACTTTTATTTGTTTGCTAGTTGTTTGTATAGTATAGTAAAACATCAGTTTAGCATGCTATTTACCAAATGTCTGCATCAGCCAGCATCATGTCTATGACAGTATGCATATGAATTTGAAGGAAAATACATAATTTGTATCATTTGTAAAATGATATCACAAATATAATGACAAATATTAACGCTTGTAATTAAAGACTATTAAATAGAGGGCTTTACAATTAAAAGTTTCATCTTATTTACAGTTAAAGTTTTATCTTATATCCTATAAGGAATAACTAACATTTTTTCATCTTCTAGATAGCTGTTACATGTGTTTGTCCTAAAAAGAACCTGTTTAACCTAAAGAAACCCATGCAAGATTTAGTCATGTATTATTTACATATCCTGGACCGTTTATCACAATGTCACAACAATTTCCTGTTCAATCAACTACTATAGGGGATTATGGATATTGCCTACTGTTGCACCACCACTACTGTATCAATTTCACAGTGCTCCTTTACAGAAGAAATATTTCAACTATATAATTATTTTTGTAAACTTGCCATTTTTAGAGATACTTTGAAATGTGTGTGCATATTTACATGAGAATACAGTAACCAGAGTAAATTAAATAGTATTTCAAATAAATACCCCCCACTCTGCTCTATAAATCATGTTGCAATTCTGTCATGAAATAATTATTGATGAAAGGAATGAAGCCTACTCCCTTTAAATACAGGCTTAAGCCCTCTCATGAAGCAGTATGTTCTGTACAAATGCAATGGGATTGGTTTTAAACCAATACACATTTAATTGTACTGTTTTATAAGTGCTAAAAATACGTTTTACATTAAATTTGTTTAAATTCTACAATAAGTAAAGACAGCATAGCATACATTTTCTAAGCAATCATTGACTTTCCTGATCCAAGTCCAAATGTCAAGCAATATATTTATTAGAATGGCCATTGATTAGACAGAGGATCTGTTACTTAAAAAATCCCAGGTTCAACATCTAACATCTCCAATTAAACCAAAAAAGACTTAACACCAAAATTAGATTAATGGTCCATGCAAGATGCTGTTTACCCATTGTACAAAATGCCACATCAAAATTGGTTTGCCTAGTCTTGGTTTGGCCTGTTGCCTGAATTGAACCACTGTGGTTTGTAAACCATAGTTTGTGGCTTACCATATTGTTGTGGATCTGGCTGTTAGATAGTCAATAAGCCATGGTCAATCATAGCACAGCACAATGCATGAACCCAGACAGTACACAGCAGCTTCCAGTACTGCTCGTTCATTAAGAAAAGGGCTTCATCCAGGACCCACTTCCAGCTCCAGGTCTTCCTTCAGGAAAGAAGACATTTCATTTTGTCCTATGATAAGACTTTAAACACGAGATGAAAGCAAGAGAGCCAGTTTGGCGTATTGGTGAAGGTGCTAGCCTACAGCCTATGAGTTCTAGGTCTCCCTTTGGCATGAAAGTTGGCTGAGTGACTTTGGTTGGGTCAGTCACTCTCTCACAGCCCAACCCACCTCACAAGGCTGTTGTGGGGAAAATAGAAGGTAGAAGTATTAGTTATGCTTGCCTCTGCCAGTTACACAGTTTTTTAAAAGGTGGGATAAAAAATATAATAACACCCAAGCTTTGAGCAGGTGTAACAGTTAAAACAGAGCCAGTTTAATGCAGTGATTAAGGCACCAGGCTAGAAACTTCAGAGAGCATTTGTTTTAAGTCCAGCCTTTAGTAAGAAGCCAGCTGCCTGATTATGGGCTGGGTCCCTCTGTCTCAGCCCTAGATGGCAAACTACTTCTGAAAAACCACGCCAGGAAAACTGAACAAACAAGTCCAGTCAGTCTCCAGGAGTCAAAGACTGACTCAAAGATACCCCCCTCCCCCAAAACACAACAATCCCAAATACAGGTAGTCCTCGACTTACAACAGTTCATTTAGTGACTGTTTGAAGTTACGACATTGGAAAAAGTGGCATGACCCTTTGTCACACTTACAACCTTTGCAGCATCCCCATGGTGACGTGATCAAAATACAGGTGCTTGTGGAAACTGACTCATATTTATGATGGTTGCCATATCCCGGAGTCATACGATCCCCTTTTATGACCTTCTGACCAGCAAAGTCAATGGGGAAACCAGATTTCATTTAACGACGGTGTTACTAACTTAATAAACTGCCACAATTCACTTAACCACTATGGCGAGGAAAGTCATCAAAGGGAGGGAGGGGAAGAGAAAGAAAACTCACTTAACAAACATTTTACTTAGCAACATAAATTTTGGGCTCCACTGTGGTCGTAAGTTGGATCCTAGGTTGAGGCTGATATTTCCCTCTCTGGGCACCCTGAGAATATATCTGCTGAACAAAACATCACATTGGCGACAGGAAGGGCATCCGGCCATTAAAACGACAGGGATAATGGGGTGGTTAAAAAAGATGGTGAGGACCGTGATCATAAGTGGACTACCCGTAGTGAAGATGCTGGAGGGAAGAAATGCAGGTTCAAGTCCATCCTCAGCCACTGAGGAAACTCACGAGGGCGATTTTGGGCCGGTCGACCCACCTCTCAGCCCAGAGTTCGGGGAATGAAAGCTTTTGCTCCTGCAGAAAAGGCGGGCTAGAAATCCAGGGAAGCGCTACTGGATGTCAGGGGACACCCCACCCCGCTTTCTTTAAAGAGGTTTCCAAGCCTGCTTTGACCCGGAGAGGAGTGCCCGAGTCTCCCTCCAATAGCACCGCAGGGGCCACAACACGGGTCAGGCACGGAACTTGGGTCAGGAGAAACTTCAAGGCGCTCCCCCCCTCCCCCCCCGAGGATCTCGGAGAAACGCAGGAGTATCGCGGGGGGAGGGGGCGCAGCGGGGGAAAGAAAAGCGCGCGCGGGAAAGGACAGAGAAAGGGCGCGCATGCGCTTTACGGGGTGGCAGGCCGCGCTGACAGGAAGAAACGCGGGATGAAAGCCCGGCCCGGGTTTAGGCCCAAGAGCGGACCTTCCGGCAACGGGCAGGCGGAGTGAGAAGACTTAAAAGCCGCCTCACCCGTTCTTGAGATCCACTTCGAGGATTTTCCCGTAGCCTTTAAAGAAGCGCTCCACGTCCCGCTCTCGGGCCTGGTAGCTAAGGCGCCCGATATAGACCCGAGGCATTTCCCCCGCCAAAGAACCAGCGCGGGGATCCCGCGCCGGGGACGACGGCGGCGACGGAGGGGCGGTGTTGCACGCGCTGGGCTCCACGCGGGGGTGGCCGTATGAGGGGAGGGGGCGGCAGCAGCGGCGGCGGCGGCGATTTTTTTCTCGCCCCCCTCCCTCTCGCTGCCTCTCGCTGGCGTAGTACACGCACGCAAGGGCGTGCGTGCTGACGTGGACACGTCACATGACGCCGCCAGTCGTGGTAGCTTCCCAGCGGCGCTTTCGAAGCTGGCCTGTTTCTTCCGGCACGCGGCGGTGGCTCTTAAAGGGGACGCGCTCCTTTAATCAGGAGGGGCCACTCGGAAGAGAGGGGCGGGGGCTGTTTCGTGTCTCCCATCATACTACCTTGTTGGTGAGATAAATTACAACGGGCATGATAATTTATTAAACTTGTAATTTAATAATTCAAATTTTTCTCCACTCTTGTACAGGTAATCCTCGATTTACGACCACAATCCAGCCCAAAATTTCTGTTGCTAAGTGAAACATTTCTCTTGGCAAATGTTTCTTAGCAAAAATGAATTTTGCCTCATTTTACCACCTTTTGTGCCAGAGTTGTTAAGTGGATCACTGCAGTTAAGTTAGCAACACGGTTGTTAAGTGAATCTGGCTTCCCCCTTGACTTTGCTTGTCAGAAGGTCGGAAAAGGAGATCACATGACCCTGGAGCACTGCGACCGTCATAAATATGAGTCAATTGGCCAGTGTCTGAATTTTGATCACATGACCATGGGGATGCTACATCGGTTGTAATTGTGAAAAACGGTCATAAGTCAGTTATGTTGCCCTTTGATAGCAATAGCACTCAGATTTATATACCCCTTTAGTGTTTTACTTCTGCCAACCCTGCAGTTCGAAAGCATGTAAAAATGCAAGTAGAAAAATAGGGACCACTTTGGTAACAGCATTCTGTGTGCCTTTGGTATTTAGTCATGCTGGCCACATGACCACAGAGATGTCTTCTGACAGTGCTGGCTCTTTGGCTTTGTAACGGAGATGAGCACTGCCCCCTAGAGCCAGAAACGACTAGCAACGTATGTGCGAGGGGAACCTTTACCTTTAGTGCTTTACAACCCTCTCTAAGCGGTTTACAGAGTCAGCCTATCGCCCCCAACAATTCGAGTCCTCATTTTACCAACCTTAGAAGGATGGAAAGCTAAGACAACCTTGAGCCCGGTGAGACTCAAACTGCTGTACTGCTGGCAGTCAGCAGAATTAGCGTGCAGTACTGCAGTCTAACCATAACGGCTGCATTCTAACCATAATGGCCCTGCTATAGTGTTGATTCTATTCGTTTAGCTATTTAAAATATTTCAGTATAGTTTATCATTTCCCCCCAAAGTGAAGAATTTACACAAAGATTGGAATACTTGTGATTTGGGGATAGACATGCAGCGGCAAATTACAGCGAACGTTTCATTGTATAAAGTCCATATGAATGGAATTGATTCTGATAAAGAGATATATCTACCCAGAGAACATCAAAGATCGAAAGAATTGGAGAAAGTTGGAGATCTGATTGCCCCAGCAGGATGATGATAGCTGCTTCACTGACAGGTTCCATGGCAGTCAAATATTGTGAGCTTTCTCCTTAGTACATATCTACCTATCCTGAGTGTAAACAAAGCCTGGAATGAGTTCAAGCAGAGAACTTTTTGATGATGTGGAAAGAGATATTTAACACCTCAGATATCTCCTATGGTAGGGTCATGAAACCATATTTCACTATCCCCCAAATACTTTACTATATACCTGTGCCTTCCCATAAGGTGATAACACTGACATGTTTACGTGCTGTACCTCATGGCACTCACTAGATTTTAGTAATAACCTCTATCCAGATCTGTCTCTTTCTCCCTCCCTCCCTCCCCCCACTCTCTCTCACACACACACATTCAGATATTGAAACAGATGGTTGCATATGTACTGTATTTTTGAACCATCTTCTCTCTCCTAGAGGACTCTAATCATAAATTTGCAGGGTTGATTCCAACAATAATGTATTTTCTATTATAAGACCAAGACTGCCCAACTGCTCAAACAAGGAGAAAAAAAACTGCTCCAAGGTGCCTTAATTCTCTGCCATAGTAATGGCAGTCAGAGCCCACATTCTTATCTTACTTTATGATTAGGGAAAAAAACAAAAAACAAATAAGGTGCACTGAGCAATACACACACATTTGCAGGGCTGGCTATTAATCTGTATATAAATGAAAAATGTGCATTAAAACTTTGTGGGTGTTTTCCTTCTGCTTTATTTTCCATGTGATCATTTCTCAAATATTGCCATGTTAAGTTTTGCATAATGGGTACATGGAAGAACCATTTACTGCAGGATATTTAAGGGGGGTTTGTTTTTTTAAATTCAGACTCCTCTGCCTGCACCTCCCAAAAGTAGTTTTTCTCCAATTGCCTCAGGCAGTTGAGCATGCTTATTCCCATTCTAGGATATATCTACACAGATT
This sequence comes from Pseudonaja textilis, assembly GCF_900518735.1. Next base: position 3,709,184 of record NW_020769327.1, on the reverse strand, counting down.
TGGTAGTGGCGCAATACTAACTATATCTTAGGCCCATGATGGAGAACCTATGGCATGCGTAACAAGTGGCACGCAGAGCCATTTGTGCTGGCATGCGAGGTGCAGGCAAAGATACCTCACTGCGCATGTGTGTGCCTCACCGCTGATTTTTTTTTCAGTTGGTTTGAGGCCTCTTTCGGCCTCCCAGAGGCTTGGAAAAAGCCTCTGCAATGCTTTTCTGGCCGAATTATAGGCCCATTTCATCACTTCCTATAGTACCAGAAGTGATGAAATGGACCTATAATTTGTGGGGTGGGCTTCAAAAATTTCAGCAACCAGTTCTCTACCCGGTTGCTGGGTGGGTGTGGCCATGGTGGGCATGGCCTAGTCAGCCTCCTGCACCATAGTGGGGGGAGGGGCTGTTTTTGCTCTCCCCGGGCTCCGGAGGCTTTCCTTGAGCCTCTGGGAGGACAAAAATGGCTTCCCCCAGGCTCCAGAGGCCGGCAAGGGGCCAATTTCCAGCCTTCTGGAGCCTCTGGGAGGCACATTTTTCACCCTCCCCAAGCCTCCATGCAGGCCCTGCACTTACCTCGCATCCAAAATGGGCCACATTGAGACTCCTGGGAGGGGAGGGGTGGCTGGGGCCAGCCAGGGGTGGGATTTGGCGGTTTGCCAACCATAACATTAGCTTCGAACTTCTCCCCCTGGTTGATTCAAGAAAAATGGAAAACCGTTTTAAAGCAAGTGTAAACATTGCTAAGAAAGTTGTTTTAAATGGGTTTAAAATGGCTTTGGGAGGGGGCCCCAACTCCCCCCATTTCACTGACAGCATTGTTCTGTTCCATTAATCCCTGTGCCGTGTGGAGCCAATTCTTCCTTCTCTACCCATCATGGCAGCGATGATAACAGGAAAATGGTACTCATTTTCTCTTGCAATATAACTTCAGTGAAACACAACCATCACCATCTGCAGCCTGCTGGTGCTAATGGTCTGGAAAGAGACTCACCATGGTGGTTGTCCTCCCAAGAGCTACGAGTTTCTCCTGCCAGATTGCTGTGTGTGTGGAGGGGGAGAATATTTATAGAAAACCTAATTGCTTGCTCATAAACAATGCCATTCTGTGAAGAGGGAACACACTGGCTTCCTAGCCCTAGTTGCCAGGGCTTTCCCCCGATTAGAGACATGGAATCAGTTTCTCAACTCAGCCATGTTTTGTGCTCACTGGCTCATGTATGATAAACTGCAGCTGCTTCGATTGCAAAAGCAAAATGTGTGTGCTTGCTTTCTCTCTCCAAGTCTCTGGTTAAATGAAGACAAACTCTTGTGCTCCAAGATTGAGATTAATGGGCCAAAGGAGTAAGAGGCCAATTAAGAGATGATGGATGAGTCAGAAGAAGGAACTGTGGAGCAGCTGCAGAAAGAGATGGATGGACTCACAAACAGATAACAAATCCAGTCACCCTGGTTCATCTAGGCCAGAACAGAAGGGTAGACATCTACTTTCCCAGCAAACATAGAGACAGCAGCTCAATCTTTGCCTACATTTGGATGGAAGGCAAAAAAACAGAAAGCAGAAGCAAGCGGTTGGCTTCAAATAGCCCCAACTAGCCATTAGGTGATTTAATTTTGACTTGATGTGCTGGGTGAAAAAGCGACTGGCAAAATTTATGGCTTAGCATGTGGCGTGAGCCCAGCTAACCGTGACTTATTCAATAAGGAAAGCAATCCACAGCTCAACAGAATGTGACCAGGTAAATTAAATAATGGTGCTTTCAGTGTGTTTGTGTTGTCTGTGAGTAAGGTTTTAGCACACTGTTGTGTAAATTCAATCAAGGCTGGCTTAGCCAAAAAAATAAATAAAAATAGTTTAACGCAAGGTGCAAACTCACAGGGTGTAAGAAAAAATTAAATCATGTTTGAGTTGAATTCTAATACTTCAGAGACAGTTTATGTAATTTTCCTGCCCTTGTCATTTAAAACTATTAAGCTCCAATTTTTAAACTTTTAAGCTTTCTATTTAAGTTTTGCTGCTAATTTAAACATCCATTAAAGATTTAACTTTTTAGAGGCCTGCTAGAAAAGCAGGAGCAATATTTTATAATAAGCAATTCGCTGGCGGTTAAGTTAGAAAGTACCATGTATACTAATTTATGGCAAAATTATTAATTAAATTGAGGCGTACAAAGCCCTTCCATTTGTTTGTTATCCTTTGAGATGAAGCAAGAACATAGAACACGGGTGTCAAACTCGCTGTGTCACATTGCTGTCAAGTGATGTTTCATGACATTTTTCTCATTTGGAGAGCTGGGGTTGGCATGGTGTGCGAGTGACGCATATGGCCCACCAGTTTGACACCCCTGACGGAGACCATTTTCAGTACAGGTCTAATTATTTGGTTCCCACTGTGAGCTATGCAACAGTAAATGCATACTATACTAAAGTAAACCAACGGCACTCAAAACTAAAATGCCCCTATGTCTTTATTATGCCGTGCCCAATTTATGTAGGACCAACCTATTCTTTCACTATAATCATGCCAAGCGTTTGTCTAAGCCCAGCACCTTCATCTGCATTTTATACATAACAGCACATGACTCCTACATATCAAATGTAATGTATGAAAACCTGACACAAACAATTAAACCAATACAGCAGAAGAGATTCAAAATGGATGCAGTAACGCTGTGCAATTGAAGAACTTCAAGGCTGTCATTTGCTGTTACTAAGGCCAAGGAAAAGAAATCCCATCGGTGATCAAAGCTAAAACATTTTATTGGAGATGAAAATCACTGACATTTCAACAGCCATTGGGTGGTTTTGCAAGAATAGGTTTGTAATCAAATGCAATTTGCTTTCATCTCAGTTACAGCCATCATGATATAAATAACCAATTCAAAACTCTTTCTTTTTTAGACATTATATCGCAAAGAGGACTTTTGATGCTGCAGGCTACAATTGATCCATCCAGGCTCTCAAATTACACCGCAGCTATTTAGAAACTCCCCGGGAAGCTGGTTGCTCCAAGGAAAACACTTTGGTGGGCTAATTACTCATCCACCTTTCATAAACTAACATTAGAATGAAAAGGAGCTGCTAAGAAATCTGCTAAGTGAAAGTAGTTTGCCTTGTTCTTGTTGTATATTACAGCACAGATCACTCTATTTTTAGCATCTGCTACTGCTTCTAAAATACTCTGAAAATGTGTACGAATGGCTTAGAACAAGGGTCTTCAAAATTGGCAAGTTTTAAGACTTATGGAGTTCAACTCCCAGAATTCCTGAACTAACATGACTGGAGGAGGAATTCTGGGAGTTGAAGTCCACAAGTCTTAAAGCTGTCCTGTTTGAAGATCCCTGGCTTGGAACAACTTGAAGATGTGTGAACTTCAACTTGAAGATGTGTGAACTTGGCAACTTCGATGTGTGGAATTCTGGGAGTTGAAGCCCACACATCTTCAAGTTGCCAAGGTTGAGAAACACTGGAAAGTTCTTCTCCAACCCAAATATTTCAGACTAGGTCATATAACTCCCAGCCAGCATGACTATCAGTTGTGTGAGACGGGAATTATGAAAACTGAATATGAAGTTGGGGGAAGTTACCTCAGAAGCCACAGAACTAATTGTGAAGCTGAATGCCATCCATGATTTTCCTGCTCAATGACTGACTTGTCAGAGTCATTTTGCTCCGGAAAGAAAAGGATCTGGCTGCAAAGATTGTCAACATCATCCTATGTGTGTAAAGGAGGAAAATACTAAAAACCTACATGTCAAACCTGACTCAACCCCATAGTTGCCTGTACCTGCTTTCGCTCACAGCTTTGCCAAACTGTGACAGGAGCTGGATGGTGAATTCCTAAGGGTAGAAGGCGGCTTATGGAAGTGAACCATCTGTTGCTGTAGAGCTGTTATCTGAAAAGGCCAAGTGATGAAGAATGTTTTGACAGCTTTTCCCAAAGCAAAAGAATTGGACTCAATTGGTGAACTCAATTGGAGGGGAAAAGGGGAGTTACCTATGTGTGGGTTTTCGTGGGAAAATCCCAGAACTGACTTTGCTTCTGCTGTGCCTAGATGGATTTTTTTTTCAATAAAGCTAGACTCTTGGTTAATCTAAAGAGCTGGGAGTTTCTTTCGTTGAGTGTGCCAAATGGGACGCTCGACACTACCTAATTCATTATAACCTGCAGAATCTGAAGTAAGATTTATACAAAGTCTTTTAAGTCCAGTGGGACCAGCCTCTGCCCCATCTCATTCCACTCTTGAGGAATTCTTACCACATTGTGTGCACACATATATCAGCATAGATGGGAGAATCTCCAGGATAAGGACTCTTGAGAGCAGATCCTCCATGGGCTAAAACATCTCTTTTTTTCCCTCCAGATTTCTATCAAGTTACCTAAAGTCACCCCCTGGCCTGATGGATAACAGATAAGTTTAATAATAAAAATAAAAATAAAAAGAGAAAGTCTACAAGGGGTTGCTTTAACTCCCATGCCATCACTGATATTCGATAGTGATCTCTGGTCTATGTTAAGCCTTCACTGTTTGCTGCTCATTCCTCCGCCTGTCTCTGTGAGCCAGAAGATGGATGAGGATATAAACCGGTTCTGTAATTCTGAATCATTCAAGCTTCCCGGGGATTGAAATCCACTGAAAATTCTTGTCTGTTTTTTTTTCTTCCCATAAGACTATCTTCACATCCGGAGGATCTGCTTAATGGATACATATGGTTCCTGGGAAACCTTCAAAGCTGCTTGGTAATCGACCAAAGGGACTTCTCGGCAGACCGGAGCAACAAGTCGACCCGTTCGAATGAGAGTGCACAGTTCTGCTATCATTGTTTCCAGCTTCTCTTTGCCTGTGTATGGAAAAGAAAGCAGAAAGCAGCCATCAATTCTTCTTTCTTCCTGAACTGCTGAGTTTAAACTCAAGAGAACGAATAATAATCATTGGTACTTGACATTCTGTTTGACATCTCCTCTGCCTGCTCTCTGGAATGGTATTCTCACCAGATCTAAGCCTGCCATTTTTTAATCCAAGTTCTTCCTCCAGGCCCTGATAGAAAAGTTTTCTTTGGTTTTCTTTTATTATTGAGTCTTGTTTTTTCTTTTTCTTTTTCTTTTTTGCTAGTTTTTAGCTAGCAAAAGTACTATATCATTTTAGGGGATGTTTTTTATCGGTCATTTTTACTGAAAGCTACTGTAAGCCCAGAATCAAGTTAGGCAAGTCTACACGGTGGATAAAATAAATAAATAGATAATAAATATATAAATTGCTCTCAGGCAGCCTGAAAACAAAAATCAGCCACATCAAAAAGTTCACTACGTGATACGGTTGGACATTGTCCCTTTTAGTTAGGGAAGGAATCAGGGGAGGGATTCAGCCAGTTCGAGCAAACCGGATGTTAAATTTACATTTGGTCTGCAGAACCAGTAGTTGAACAATTGGCTGGCCCCTCCCCTCCCAGGAGTCTCCACGCGGCCGATTTTGAATGCAGATAAGGGCAGGGTCTGCGTGGAGACTGTGGGTGGGAGAAAAACAGATCGAATCAGAAGATCCAGAAGTGGGTCTGTTTCCAGCTTCCGGAGCCCCTCCAGAGCCCGGGGGAGGCCATTTTTGTCCTCCCAGAAGCCCAAGGGAAGCCTCCAGACTCTGGGAAGTCAAAAACTGGCCCTCCCGGAAGTTCTGGTAGGCCACAGCCACCATGGCCATGCCCACCCAACAACCGGGCAGAGAACGGTTGCTGGGATTTTTGAATCTCACCCCTGGAAGGAATAAACAGACTTCAAGATTATGGGAAGTACGTAGTGTGTTTTTATAATCCACAGACTGCAAAGGCTCAACCAATTCTAACCCAACATGATAATTTGGCCAGCAAAGTGTCATCAAGGACATTTATTTTATCCAGTGTACAGAACTGACTAACTCATTTGATTAAACTCAACCAATATTTCTTTCATTCTTGGCTGGGGATGCAAGGAGACCATATTCTGCTATAACCCTTTTCACAAAGCTAAGGAACCATAGTGTCCTCTTTTCCCATAGCCTTATTTTTCTAGGACACATAGCTATCTTTTAATTTTCATGTATGGAGTTGTATTTTCATTGGCTGCAGGTTATTTAGTATGCATTTTAATCCACCTAATTAGAGAGACAAGAAATTTAGAACTGAAGGCAGATTTCATCAGTTTCTAATATAAAAACAACACACACGCAACTCACTGTGGGCATTGGCCCTCTTCCACTGCGTCATCCAAAAGCCACGAACATTGACATCCTTAAAGATCAGTGCACTCTGCAGAGGAAATTACAATTCACAAATTCTGAAATACAATTTTGGGATTGGGAGAAAATTTAGCATCACCATATGGGGATATCAGAATGATACTGCTCTAAGAACTCGAAAACCTAATGCACAAATAGAAAGAGTATCCAGGTAATCTTTGGTTTACAACAGTTCATTTAGTGAGCGTTCAGTTATGCCACTGAAAAAAAGTGACTTATGACTATTTTTCACACCTACGACCATTGCAGCCTCTCCATGGTCATGCAATCAAAATTCAGACCCTTTGCAACTGACTCCTATTGATGACGGTTGCAGACTCCTGATCAGAGTCACTTTTTGTGACCTTCTGACAAGCAAAGTCAGTAGGTAAGCCAGATTCACTTAACAACCGTGTTACTAACTTAACAACTGCAGTGATTCACTTAACAACAGTGACAAGAAAGATTGTGAAATGGGGCAATACTCACTTAACAACTGTTTCACTCAGCAACAGAAATGTTGGGCTCAATGGAGGTCATATGTTGAGGACTACCTGTGTTATCTCAGGAAAGGGAATGTGTGCAGGATAAATAGGCTGGCCAGAAAACCTGAGGGCTACTCACCACAGGGACTGTCACAGGCTGCTTTGACATCCCACCGTAGGTAACCATGGTCCCGCTATGCCTAATGGAAGAATTGGGTTAAGGTTAGAGTTAGGTTTAGGGCAATTAAGGTTAAGATAAAGGCAATTAAGTTGGCAAACTACCTGTGATGATCCAGAGTGTACCACAAACGTAACAAAATCCAAAACGTAAATAAATGTCCTTTAATGCCTCCAACTTGGCCCCACTGTTCAATAATTCTCAGATGGAGATAAAACATATTCAGAAATAGTCTTCAAAAGAAAGCAATACAGCCTTGAGATGGTGAGACTCAAACTTCTGGCAGCTGGCAGTCTGCAAAAGTTGCCCGCAGTACTGCATTCTAATCACTGTGCCACCATGGCTCGAATACACAGTAAATTCATCTTACTACAGGGAAATGATACCAGGTTATATCCTGGCTATTCCTGAGCTGTGGAGCAGGATTTCACTGAAATTATAAATAATTTCATAAATATTTATAATCATAATAATCATAAATATTTTTCGGACGCAGCACAAAATCCTTCAACCCTGACTGGCATTTGGCAGCTAGCTAGCTAGGCAAGTAGGTTTGTCATGAAGTTTTTAAGCACCTCTTAATTTCTTTGTTTAATGTCACACAAGCCAAACGTTTTGGACAGTATTCAATACAATTGCAAATTAGTCAACTTCCAGACATGAAGACAACAAATTTTCCCCATTAAACCGCAAATCCTTGCACTAATCCAAACTAGCAGATTTAAGGGCATGCATATGTCATGCTTCAAAAACACTCTTTCTTAGGCAACTCACAACCCAAATGAAAATTAAAGACACACCACCCATTAAGCATTTACTTGTAGTGAAACAATTACTACAGATATAATTCAAACAAACAGAAGCTAAATTTACCGCAAGTGACGCATCAGCTCAGTAGCACTTTTCCCTCCAACACCATTCAGAGCTAATGAGGGCTTAGGAATTTCCTGGAGAACAAAATTGTAAAACAAAACAAAAACAAAACAAAACAGAAAACAAGTTGCTTCTTGCTTTAAGTCCTCCAAATCATTCATAGAAATAAATGTTTGATTTTGCAAAGTGGTTCTTAGATTTCTGTCTCACAGTCGTCTTTTCAACATAGAATGGGAAGGCAGACATCTGACTGTAACATGGTTTTGTTTGGAAACAGCAGAACTAAGAAAGATTATACAGGTAGTCCTTGACTTACAGCAGTTCATTTAGTGACTGTTCAAAGTTACAATGTCACTGAAAAACTTAGGACTGTTTTTCACACTTACAACCACTGCAGCATCCCCATGTCAATATTCAGCATAAAAATTCAGATGCTTGGCAATTGACTCGTATTTATGACGACTGCAGTGTCCCTGGATCATATGATCCCCTTTTGTGACCTTCTTACAAGCAAAGTCAATGGGAAACACTTAACAACTGTGTTACTAACTAACACACTGTAGCAAGAAAGGTAATAAAATGGGATAAAATTAACTTAACTATCTTACTTAGCAACATCAATTCTGTGCTCAATTGTGGTCATAAATTGAGGACTAACTGTATGTGAAATGCCAAAACCTAACTTGGCTTAATATCTCGCAAGGCAAACCAGAAGTCAACCGAAAACATGCACGAGGAAGATTTTGTTGATTTTGCCCATTAAGCATTTTATTAGGGCCCTATCACGGTGTGCCATCTGTAGGTATTAAGCATTTTTTATCTGGGTTCTGGAAATTATTTCTCTGCGAGAGTAGCATAAAACAGGGAGCAGGCTGAACCCAAGGGGGAAGATAGAGAAGAGTAAATTATGTTCTTGCTCCTAATCCCAATCAGTTTGTCTCATTAAAGAGGACTTTAGTATGCAAACTTGCCCTGAAATTTTATGGCACAGGCTATCCATATCTATTGCCTATCCCTTCTGTATTTCCTCTGAAATTAAATCTATAAGTCAAAATGGTAAAAAATGGACAGAAAGAATGTTTATAAAAATAACCAGTGAGTAAACAGCACCCATATGAGTTCTTTTCTATTGTTCTCCTAAAACACCCATCTGGAGGTTTCATTTCAACCTTTTGCAGTAATAAAAATATCTAGAGATTATAGAGATTTTTTTTTTTCAGTGTTATAGATCAAAACACGGCTAAGCTGGCTTTTAACAAGAAGCATTTCCCTGCGTTTTCTGATACAAACTTGGCAGTTTTTACGATAAAGCATCAGAGTTGTGAAGCATTAAACCCATGCATTATTCATGGGAAAGAAGGCTGAATCGCACATTTTGGAGCTGCCTTCAGTAGCCATTCAAAATGCTCTCTTTCTCACTGCCTGTGTTATACCTTGTTATGCTTCCTTGAGGTTTTACAGACTGCCTGGGTTCACATATGTATCATGCTAAGATTCAAATTGTGAAGATTAGGTATAGATAGCCCTTAATTTAGGAACACAATTCAGCCCAAAATTTTCGTTGATAAGTGAGGAAGTGGCTAAGTGAGTTGTGCCTGATGTTACATGTGGTGGTCTGACATTTGAAATGAGACGCAGGGAAAACGTCTGAGCAAATGCCAGCCCTGAGTAGACCCAGGTACCAGCTTTTATTGAGAACAAAATGCATATACAGAAAACAAGTGACCTCAACAGGATGTTATTTCCACAGGATATATAGGATGAGAATAAACAGGATGAGAATATACATCTGCGGAAATTCCCATGGGAATGGCTCAGCTATACCCATGGGAATGGCTCAGCTATATACTATGACCTTTCACCGACATATCTGGTCCTCTAAGCTTCGCAGGTCCTAACAGGACAAAAACACCCATAGCAGGCGGAAATGCCCCCCCCCACCAGGGGCATTTTTTAGTCCCTAGATCTATGCAAAGCTATACAAGGACCCACAGAATAAAATATTTTACCACAGTTACAACCTTTATTGCCAGAGTTGTTAAGAAAATCACTGCAGTTAAGTGAACCATGTGGTCGTTAAGTGAACCTGGCTTTCCCCCTTGACTTTACAGAATAGAATAGAACAGAAGAGAACAGAAGTGAAGTTTCTGTTGTCATTATGATTTAAAAAGAGTAAACACAGTTGATTGTTAATAAATGGCTTCAGCCAACCACTAACCATGAGTGAAAGAAAAGTTTTTGTGCTATCATTCATATTCTCTGAAAAATGGCCAAGAAATCATAACTTCTGCCAGGGTATATAAACTTATGAGCACGACTGTACGTGCCAATTGCCAAAGAGCCTGAATTTGGATCACGTGACCATGGAGATGCTGCAACCCTCGTATGAAAAATGGTCGTAAGCAGGGGTAGGATTCTACCAGTTCTGTCCACCTCTGTAGAACCGGTAGTTCTGAAGAGCAGCAGACAGAGAACATACATAGAACCGGTTCTATGTTTGCTGCTGTTTTGGCCCACGCTCCCGCCCGGGCTCTTACCTGATCTTTATTTCCTTCTTTTTCAACCACAGCTGCTTTGCGCAACACAGCTGCGGTTGAAAAAGCAGGAAATAAAAGTCAGGTAAGAGCCCGGTTGAAAAAGCAGGAAAAAAGGGCTTTTCCAACCGCTGCACACTTGCACGCAGCGCTGCTCAGCAGGTCGTAAATTGCACTAGCGCAACGCAGAGTGACAGAACCGGTACTTATACTGGTCGGATCCCATCCTTGGTCGTAAGTCAGTGTTTTCAGTGCCGTTGTAACTTTGAATGGTCACTAAATGAACTGTTGTAAGTCGAGGACTTCCTGTATATGCAAATCAAGCTCAGAGAGCAGCAAGGATCCCTCATGTCAACCCTGAGCTACAAATATTCTCCTTTATTACTGTAGTAAAATGGGTTTGTGAGAATGAGGTAACTAACACAATCTAATTCATTGCAGCAATAACAATAGCACTTAGACTTATATATTGCTTTACAGCCTTCTCTAAGCAGTTTACAAGCATCAGCCTATTGCCCCCAACAATTTGGGTCCTGCAATCCTGTTTCCTCTAGCTGTCTCACAGCCACAGCCTTTTTGTGGTCATACATACCTTAAACAACTCTTTCATTTCTGGTTTTCTTAGCGTCTCCTCTGTGATAACATAGTCTGCTCCAAGGGACTTAAGTCTGTCTACGAGATCCTGGAGATTTGGTCTGTGGAACAAAAAAATAATAGAATAGGATGCGGTTGACGATTTGATGGGGCATAAAAGGGAACGCAAACATTAAATTGATGTGGGAATGCACTTTATCAATATTCTCACTCTGCCACAAGCGGAGTCAATTTTCAGCGATCAACAAAATACCTTTCTTCATCTTTTTGTACTTAAGTTACTAAAGAAGCTAGCTTAGAATAAGTTACTGGGGAGTCAGGGGATGTACAAGTAACAACATTTGCCAACTGTTGAAGTGGTTCAGGAGACTACTTATCCTTCAGCAATTTATCATCCAGATTAGGGGTCTTCAACCTTGGCAACTTTAAGACTTGTGGACTTCAACTCCCGGAATTTCTCAGCTGGCTGAGGAAATCTGGGAGTTGAAATCCACAGGTCTTGAAGTTGCCAAGGTTGGAGACCCCTGATCCAGATCACTTCTATACGCATGTTCTACAGACGAGACTTTTTCTGTGAAGACAACTGCTGATCAGACCTAGCTCTCATTCAGAACGCTTGCGTTAAAGAGTAAATCTATCAATTGCTATGAATAAAAAATAGCTCCAAGTAACTGTACAAGCCTGAAGCTTTCAGATAAAGCTCCCCACAACTGCTGTTCAATTCCAGGGGAAAAAAAAAAAAAACTCAGCTGCTTTAAGGAACTGCAGTCATCTGTGCCCTCATATATACTCCAAAGCATCTTTTCAGATCAAATCCAAAACGTATTCTCATATTAAAGTCCTGTATTCAAATTTAAACATGTATTGTCTCAGATATAAATTGGAAAACCTTTTGTACGTGCTTAGTGAAGCCCAATGCTCATCATCATTATAATCGAAGCTGGAAGGGACCTTGGAGGTCTTCTAGTCCAACTCTCTGCTCAAGCAGGAGATCCTATGCTATTCCAGACAAATTGCTGTCCAGTCTCTTCTTAAAGGCCTCCAGTGATGGAGCGCCCACAACTTTTGATGGCAAACTGTTCTACTGGTTGATTATTCTGTCAGAAAATTTCTCTTTAGTTTTAGGTTGCTTCTGTCCTTGATTGGTTTCCAATCCATTGTTTCTTGTCCTGCCTTCTTGTGTTTTGGAAAACAAGTTGACCCTCTTCTTTGTGGCAGCCCCTGAGATATTGGAAGACTGCTATCATGTCTCCCCTAGTCCTTCTTTTCACTAGACTAGACATACACCATTCCTGAAACCATTCTTTATATAGCTTCAGGGGCGGGATTCTACTGGTTTGGGTGAACCAGATGTTAAAGTTACAGCTGGTTTGCCAAACCAGTATTTCAACCGACCAGCTGGCTCCACCCACCCCTTCCAAGAGTCTCCACATGGCCCATTTTCGATGGAAGTAAATGCATGGTCTGTGTGGAGGCTCTGGGAGGGGGAGAAAATGGGCCTTCTGGAAGTCGCGAAACGGGCCTGTTTCCGACTTCCAGAAGGCCTCCAGAGCCCGAGGGAGACTGTTTTTGCCCTCCCAGAGGCCCGGGGAAGCCTCCAGATTCTTCAGAAGGTGAAAACAGCTTCCTCTGGGCTCTGAAGGTCCATCAAAAGCTGGAAACAGGAAGTTCCAGTAGGCCATGCCCAGCATGGCCACACCTACCCAGCAACTGGGCAGCGAACCGGTTGCTGGGATTTCCTACCCCTGTATAGCTTCCAGTCCTTAATCATATTAATTGCTCTTCTCTGCACTCTTTCCAGAGTCTCAACATCTTTTTTATATCATGGTGACCCAAAACTGGATACAGTATTTCAAGTGTGGTCTTACCATAGGTTACAAACTATAATGCTGTCATATAATGCCATCTAGGATTCATACAATCTCCATATAATAAACGGCGTCTAAGAGAATGTCCTGTTTGTGCAGACTTTAGCATAAACCGAAAGGATCTAACTAGGCAAAAGCAATAGGAAAAAGAGGGGAAAAACAGTTTTGTTAGGCACACTCACCTATCTCTTATTACATTTATTGTTTTGATGCCCTTGGCTGCTGCAATCTGGATTACAGCCTGTCCCACTCCACTATTGGCTGCATTTTGGATGACAGACTCCCCTACAGACAAACAGACATGTCATCTCGGGCTTCAAAAATATTTATTTCCTGCTCCCCTCAAGTGGAACATTATTGTGTGTTGGAGAAAATAGCACAGCCAGTGGAAACTCACCATATCATCAGACACATTTTATTCCCAATTTAAAAATAGGTCTTGGAAAAAGACAAGGAAATTCAGTTTTTTAAATGAAATTAAAAAATGTACACCTCAGCTCTTAATTTCCCGTTTGCCTAACTAATCATAACTTCATGAACATTTGACATCAGTAAAGGTGAAGTAATTCTAGTCAGCCTACAGCAAAAATTTTTGGAAGATAATGTAGGTCAGGATGTGGAAGAAAGAGTGCCTACATCAATCTAGATTATCTAGTGTCTTTTCATTTAGGATTAGATTCAGATTGGGATAATTACTGAGACAGCCTTGTCACATTTGGCCATGATCTTTGGTGGCCCCCAAGATGGTGGTACTACATATGTCCTTTAAGGTTTAACAGCCGCTGATGCCATTGGCTACAATACAGGCAATCCTCAACTTATGACAATTCAGCTCAAAATTTATTTTGTTAAGTGAGAAATATGTTAAGTGAGTTTTGCCCTATTTTACGACTTTTCTTGCTAAGTGAACCCCTGCAGCTGTTAAATTACTAACACTGTTCTTAAGTGAATCTGGTTTCCTCATTGACTTTGCTTGTCAGAAGGTCACAAAAGGTGATCACATGAGTCCGGGATATTGCAACCATCATAAATGTGAGACAAGAATGTAAATCACGTGACCTTGGGGATGCTACAATGGTCGTGAGCATGAAATACGGTCATAAGTCACTGTTTTCAGTGATGTTATAACTTCAAATGGTCACTAAATGAACTGTTTGGAGGCGAGGACTGCCTATATCCTTCTGGCTATGACCCCATTGGCTTTTAGAAAATTTGGCTTTTTCTTCAGGTGTGGGTCTAAGGATGACTGGGGGTTGATAATCACGTGGAGAACTGATCGCCTATTAACATTTACTGGATTTTAATTGGGATTGTTTATCTTGTGGAGTTTTTGTATGTTTTCGTGTACAATTTTCAAGTTGAGCAGTCATACAAATTCAACAAACATACATACATGCGTACCTGGTTCCAAAGTCTCAAAATCAGACAACATCCGATAAGCTGTGCAGGGGTTAACACTCAGTGTGGCAGCACAAGTCAATGGAATATCCGGTGGGATTTTCAGCAGAGTTTTCTCATCAAATACCGCTTCTGTTCGCCAAGTTCCTTTTGTAAAGGATTATTTTAAAAAGAGAGATATGATTCAAGATGTGGAACAAGTTCATCACAATCTGGAAGTTCTCAGCTCACAGAAGAGGCCTAAAGTGTTATCAAGAAACACTGAACAGATAAAACCATTGAAAAGATTGGGTTTGGACAATGTATTAAGTTATAAACTGTGGTTTGCAAACAGCCGTCATGTTCCACACATTGGGCTACGCTACAAAATGGTTTCCTCAGTTTTGACTTGGCTTCTTTGTGGCAATCTATCCACTGCGATTTGTTGTCAAACATTTAAAGCTCAGCAAAGGAACTGGACAAAAGGAAAACAAGTGTTTTGCTTCAATTCCTCTCCCCCCCAAAAATTCACCAAGTCCTCCATCAGCTGGGATCACCCAGTCTCCAGGTTTCAAAGTCGTCACAGAATTTCCTGTGTCCATCACTTGCCCAACTCCTTCGTTCCCTCCAACTGCAGGTAAGTCAGCAGCAATGCCATAGGATCCTATAAGAAAAAAACAGGAGCAATTTGGGTATATGAATGAATTAAAACTTGCTTTGGCATGTACATTATTTTCTTATTCTGCAGCAAATTCCAAACAGCACATAACATATCATAAAGATTTCCAAGGTAGATTTCAACAATGTAATAATACTGAATCAGTTCACTTATCACTTTAAGCCACAGGTCTGCCCCTTCTTAAGTACTGGCCACACTGAAACGTTCTTAAAATGGGAAGGATTTCAACCTTGGAAGAGGATTTGGGGATTCTTAATGGAGTAAATGTTCTATAAAATCTTAATTAATTAACTCTATTAAGCTAAGCTTTAGGTAATTTTGCTTCTTAAAACACAATTGAACTGGATACATATCATAAGACTAAGCCACAAACTACAGTTAAAATATACATACACACACACACACACACACACACACACACACACACACACACACACA
>NW_020769327.1:3665120-3693908 GCF_900518735.1 Pseudonaja textilis | reverse complement strand
ACACACACACACACACACACACACACACACACACACACACACACACATATAAACGGCTCACAGATAAAAAATCTAAATTAAGCAAATCATATTATAGTTCAATGTAATATGTGAATCCGGGCATGGAAGGGCTGACATTTTTCCCTACAGTTACTAATTTTCTTAGCCAATTAGGTCTGGTCATTGGATAGAAAAGATCCTGTACGATGGATAGACAGCTGTATCCCCACACAAGCAAAAAATAATCCCCTTGTCTCTTCTTTAATCTTTGGTGTAATAGCTATTTCCAAGCTTATGCAGATAATACCGCTTATTATGGATAGCATGTATATTATTATATAGCTTTGCTATTTAGGTTGCCATCATTTACAGACCCTCTGCATGTGGCAAGTTCCAAAAATAGAAACTTTATTAATGGCTCTTAGGAATGTTTCCAGAGATTGCACCGTAATATAGCCTAAGTTGAATGGATGAAGATAGCAGCAGCTGTAGGTAAGCTAACTCTGTCAATCCTGTGTAATATCTCACTGGGAATACTATTAAATGTGGACAATCTAGAGGCTTAATTTTCCCTTGACAGCACCACATAAAGGAAGACAATGGGAGGCAAAAATTAAACAATGTGCATTATGTCAAGGTTACCTTGAATCATATTGATGTCTGCTGGGTTGATAGGAGCTGCAACCATTTTCACGTGGACTCCAGAATCCCCCAGTTTAGCTAAAGCTACGTCTTTTAGGCTGCAAGGGAAATGAGACAGAATATATTTATTATTCTTAAAAGCTTCTCTTTGCCAGCAAAGAGATTTTGCAAGCATTTCACTCACTGGCAGTTTGTCAGAAGACAAGCTCCATCAACTTGTTCATGGCACCAACCTTTTTTTTTCTTTTCTTCTTACAGAAAAGGAAACATATAAAAGTTGCACATACAGACTATATATTAAACCATACTTAGGGTTGGCGTTTGTATGATGATCTGTATGTGCAACACCATACCTCCTTTTGAAGCCAATGCCATTTTTCTACAAGTTTTTATTCTTTCGCTTGAAAACCAGTTTCATCTATAGTTACAGGTAGTCCTCGAATTATGACCAAATGGTTTAATGACAATTCAAAGTTATGATGGTCTCAGAAAGAACATTTCCGGCTGTTCCCCCTCCCAGTCACAGGACCATATTTTGGGCAGTTGGCAACTGACTCTCATTTACAACTCTTTGCCAAGTGCCCTGTGATCATGTGACCATTTGGAGGCTTCCTCTAATCCGTCAATGTGGAAGCTGGCAAGGATAGTTGCAAGTGAAGGGAGGAGGGCTGAAATTCCTTGGCAGGCTGCAGGAACAGAGCTGAATTCCAGCTCCGTTCTTTGAAGGATTCCCCCTCAGTGCACAGAGAGGAGAGGAGCTCTTTATGGGACCTTGGGAACCAACTTTAAATTCTGAAAAATTTCAGTCATTCCTGCAGGCCCCTCAAAGGATTTCTCCTCCATGCAAGGAGAGGAGCTGAACTCCTGTAGGCTACAGGAATGTTTGAAAGAAAAAGGGCTGCCTGCTGGAAGAGTTTCAGCTCCACACAGAGCTGAAATCTTTCAGCAGGCAGCTTTTTCACTCCATTTGCTTAGTGTCCTGTGAGATCATTTAATGACTACAACTGGGAGTGCAGGGATTGCAGTTATTGAGCCAAGCAGTCACATGGGCATTTTGCTTAATGATTGCTTTGCTCAAAGACCAAGATTCCAGTCCAAATTGTACTCATAAATTGAGGATTACTTGTACAGATTTATTATTAGTCTAAAATGAATTCACTTAATTTTGACAGATAATACTGCTGGCCCTTTTTCTAATGATGGCCTTCCAGTTTGTTTTCTTTAAAATCTAATTACTGATTATTCTTTCCCCGCTGTTTAGTACAATGTCAGCTTATTACGTGCTAGCAAAATACTACTGAAAATGTTTAGAGTTAATTTTGTTTTGTGATAAAGTAATGAAGATTCCAATCTATAGTAGCAATGTTAACATCACATCTCAGCAAAAATATCAGTTTGAACATAGAGGACTGGAGAATACTGTTTTAGTATATCTATTTCTCTTAGATGCTATATTATTTATTAAATGCTAAATTAATTTTATTAAATGTGACAATTATTTTTAAATTAAAAAAATGTTTTCTGTTGGTTCAGCTGCTTTTATCTTTCTGATTTATTTCAAAAGGAATAAAAGCCAGCTGATTCTATTACAAAATAAAAAAATAATTCTCAATAAACCTGGAAATTCACAGGTTGCATTAAAATACCTACTTGTGGGATTTGAATCACTCAGTACAAAATTTTCAGCAGAATCGACATACAGAAAGCAATATATAGAAAGAACACATTCCAGTTTTTTAGTCTTAGCCCTACTAAACACAATAGGTTGGTAAAATCAATTCAAATCAGACCAGTGGACTCTCTAACCTGCTATCAGATTATAAACCAATCTAGTTTTAGATTACTATATTTTTCCCTTCCATCACACCAGTTGATAAGACATAGGAGATATGCCTGATAACACGTCTTACTATTTATCAGACCTGAACATAGAAAGCATTGTTTAATTTCTTCATGAAGAAAAATAAAAGTCACATACTGCTGGAATTAAAATGGGACTGGCTGTTTCAACAGAACAGTCCTGATATCTCAAAAATGTTCAATCTGAGGTAGTTTTAAACTAATGGACCCCAAACACAGTTGTTCAGTTTCAACTATTAATGCCATAGGAATGTTTATATAAGCTTTTCAGTATAGCAACCCAAAGCCTTTTTTAAAATTCCAAGTAACATCTGTGCCTCACTCAATGAGGTTTTATGGCTTACTTCATTCTGAAATTACTGCTTATCTGTTTGAACTTAATTAGAATAGAGTTATCCATCATCCATATGGCTGTGGTCTTACTTTCTTTCTGAACCACAGCCTTGCTCTATCATTAAAATGAGTACTATATATTTCCCTGCTTTTCAATTCCATCCTCCCCCAAGAACCAAATAATTTCCCCTTCAATTACCAGTAGTTTACAGATTCAACTGGGACGGTGTTGGTCTAATGTTTCAAATATTTTAGACTCCTTTTTTATATAATTAGTCTTATAAAAACAAAAGATGCAGAATATGAAATAATAAGGTCACCAATACAATACAGCCCCTCCTTAATTCACAGCAGTCCATATAATACAATAAATTTGGGTGGCTATATAAATTGAATAAACAAGCAAACAACAATATAATAAATGCATCTCAGCTATAAGAAATTAGAAACTAATGGATCTTTAAAACCTTAAGGGAAAGAATAAAGCCAATTTTCCTCTGGGATGGAGCTGCACAATGAAGGGGACATGACCGAAAAGATTAATTTTCAACGTCTACCAAATACTTAATAATATATCCACAAGTCAACTAACATGTCTCTGATACAGATTTTAAACCCAGGGAAGTTTAGGGTAATACATGTAGGTGTAAGGTAGGGCAAAAAGGAAGCTTCTATGCATGCTAGTTTTCTAGAAATAAGATGTTTTTGGAAGGGGACAGCAAGTTTAATTTGTTAGTAGGATAACATTCAATTATATTTTGATTTGCAATCTAAAGAGATACAAATACAAGAAACATTTTTTAACAAAATCTTATGCAGTGGTGGTGGAAATGGTTAGAATGCAGTATTGCAGGCTGACTACTAAGAGTTCAACCCTAACTGGCTCAAGGTTGACTCAGCCTTCCATCCTTCTGTTGGAAGGAAAATCCATTTGGTTCAGTTCCAAGCTGGGAGAAAGACACTGGAAATAACATGGAAGGCTGATTGGAAAGAAAGACACTGTTTATTGATGAGGAGAACCACAGCATGCAGTTCTGGAGCAGCTGACTAAATGGTTGAATGAGTGGATGGATCTTAATAAGGGGTTGTGCAATGAAGGGGCTTGTGTCTTTTGCTAAATGATGGTGGGCTAATCCTATTTTGTCCTAAAGGGTCATGTCCTGTCCTTTCTTAATCCTATCACCCTGGAGCTGAAGATGGTTTGTTTATGAATGGATTGGACATGATTTCTTAATGGGCCCAAAACCTCTATCTCTAAAGATTTCTGCTGGAAGCTATTTTACTATGCAAGAAATTGGGGCTGGAGCATGTTTCTCCATTTCTCCCTTTGGGAAAATATAATATTCTGCTTCTTTTAATATCCCCCAAAATATTTCATTCTTCAAAGGAGGGGGATGGCTTCCCACACTTGCGAGGTTGGGAAAAGGAGGACCGAGATTGTTGGGGATAATATGCTGACTTGGCAAAACCACTTAGAGAGTTGTAAAGCACTATGAAGCGGTATATAAGTCTAAGTGCTATTGCGAATGTGTGTCCTAAAGTAATAAAGCACATGCTGGACTTTTTAAACTTTAAACAAGATTTAAAAGTATTGTTGGAAGAAATATCCTTCTGGGTTCAGTTCCAAGTGGGGAAAAAGACACTGGAAACACGGAGGCTGTTTGGAAAGATGGTTTAATGGTGGACAGGAGGACCACATGGCTTGGAGCTCCAAAGTGAAAAGGACATGCTTCAAGATGTTGGGTGAAGAAAAAAAAGAAAGGAGCTAGTTGCTGAGAGACCCTTAGTTTTATACCCACTGTTGGGCCCCACCTTACTGTTTCCTGTTCCTGTATAAGAAATGTGTCCCATTGGCTCTTAGCTAACTTTGTAGGCTTTGTCTGGACCAGAGTCCCAGGTTTCGTTGAGCCTTGTTGGATAATGATATGGCTCTACCTGAAGAAGGTAAATCTTTTGTTAAGTAGAATAGACTGGCCCAGCCTTAATGACCCCATTAGCAAAGGCGGGGGTAGGTGAGTTCCTGCCTCTTTGAGATGAGTTTCTGCTTCTGAGTTTCTACTTCTCTTTTAGGGGAAATTTTCTGTCTTTTTAATTATACTAAAGTATTTCATTTTTCTAGGAGTGGGGGGTTCAGTGGTCTCTCTCTCCCCCTCTCCCTCTCTTCACCATCTCCCTAAGCATTGCATCCTAGGCATTCCATTGTTAATTGTAGACTTTCTTCTTCAGCTTGTGCCGTAAGTTGGCGATCATGTTGGCGATCCTACTTTTATCAACAGCTACACGAAAAAGTGCTGCTGAGTTTTGTCCAAACCAGCCCCTTGGATTTTGATAATTGTAGATAATTTGCTATGATAAACAATTTTGGTTTACTCAGACCCCGCTCAAACCAAAGCATTTCACAATATAACCCAAGACTGCTAACAAATGGAAAATTCAACCCAGTAATGTTGATTAAATCTTTTACTTTTGCAGCTTAATTCTAGGATGTTTGCGAGCTAACTTTTTCCAGTCCATAACAGGTATGTGGCTAATTACAATGCTAAGAGATGCTGGATGAATAGGTTTTGTGGCTAATGAAGAATTAAATATAATAAAACTAGCACAGAGAAAAATTGCATCTCATTATGTTGCATAGGCCATCTTTTTTCAATCAATAATTTATAGTTTCCTTGAAAAACTGATGTTATAATGGAAATACTGATGGACCATTACCACATAGCCTGCAAAGTATGATAGAAACCTAATTGTCCAGATTTGCTCAAATATATTATACCACTCAGCTGAATAATGGTCACTTGTTGCAATCATCATGTAAATTGTATAAGAAACCTGCTGCTTAATCTAAGAGTTGCTGGCCAGGGAATTTTACTGCCAATATCATATTTGATTTCTTTTCTGGACATAAATTAAATACCACAGCAGTGCTTGCAAAAGAATGAGTGATGGAACAAGAGTATAGGATCACTGTAAGCACAACTTTCTTGAATAAAAAAAAGAATAAATCTTCATGAGGCAGCTTTTTCTGAAATCTTTATGACAGCTAAGTGAGATGTACTAACAACTGTCCAGTCTCCGCTTTCTTACCTTAGACTTTATTTACAGCATTTCATTTTACTGGTTCTTTCTTTCTTAGGACTGGAAGCTAAAACACACGAAGAATGGCTGCAGGAATTGGGTTTGCCTAATCTAATGAAAAGAAGGACTGGGGTGACATGAGATCAGTGTTCCAATATTTGAGGGGCTGACACAAAGAAAGGGGGGCGGGTGTCAACCTATTCTCCAAAGACCCTGAAGACAGAACAAGAAACAATGGATGGAAACTAATCAGGGAGAGAACCAATCTAGAATTTAGGAGAAATTTCCTAATTTCCTAATAGTGAGAACAATTAATCAGTGGAATAGCATGCCTCTAGAGCCTGTGAGTGCTCCAACAGTGGAAGTTTAAAGAAGAGATTGGACAGCCATTTGTCTGAAATGGTATAGGGTCTCTTCCTTAAGCAGGGGATTGGATAGGAGACTTCCAAGACCCCTTCCAACTCTATTATTTTGTTTTATTAATTTATTGTTGGTCTAGTTCGTATGTTTCTGCAGATTGCTCAACAAGCACAACTTTAAGATACTTAATATGCCCTGGGCCCCTTAGACTGCTTTACTAGTAATATTTCTTCCTTCTCGACTTACTTTCTTATCATGTGGAAAAGCAAAGCTATCTGGGCTCCTATAATATAAACCAACCTTAGCTATCATCTTATTGGCTTTATCTGTATAGTACAGCATGCTTCAATGGTTGATTGTCCTCCTGGTTTTAACTGAACAATTCAACCACCACAACAGCTGTCTAGTGTACATTGTTTTACCTAACTAGAGAGAGGTTTTATACACACCTCTTGACCCTTTCCTCTTAATGCATTTTACTATTTCTTGAAAAAGAGTAACATTTACAATCTTTATATCTCAGTTAAGGCACATAGCAAACATTCAAATCAATACAAGCTGTTTAATATAATTTGCTAGCCTGAAAATTTGCTACCAAACTCCTCTTGATTTTGGTTATCCTAAACTTGCATAGCTTTCTTTGTATAATATCAACAAAATGCTACATAATTTGCTGTAATTCCCTTTTTATAACCCCAGGCCTTCAAAGCTTGCTATACTGCATTGAATTTAATATCCATTCTTCAAGCAAACGGAGACTTTTGGCAAATTGACAATGGCAATTTAGAATGTTTACAAAAAAATCCACCACCATCCCAAAATGTAGATTCAGATTGGACAGAGAACAATTACATTCAATATTTGAGCTGAATGAAAAGCTCTATTCCAAAGCTCTAGATGTTTTTTTTTATCAAGTCAGAATAATCTACATGGAACATATTTTAATAATTTAACAATATAAGAATTTAAAATCTCATCAAAGCCAGAGAAAGTTTTGCTTTTTTAAATATATAATTTGTACATGGATTATAAGAATAACAATAATATCTACACTGAAAGCAAAGTGCAACACAGGACAGCTTAGCAAATTGGGAAGAAATCCACCGGGCTGCCCTATTCTCCTGCCTTAATCCACATTTCTTGAAAGTGGTGTCCTTAGTACATTTACAGCCTGCTTTCAGCCTGTAATATCTGGCTGATATTAGAAAAGGTTAGCAATACAAATAATATAAAGAGACCGTTTGATGTAATAGTGAAAGTGTTGGCCTAGAAACCAAGACTTGTGAATTCTAGACCTCCTTTAGGTATGAAAAACAGTTGGGGGACTTTAGGCCAGTCCCTCTCTCTTAGCCCAGTCCACTTCACCATGTTGTTGTTATGGATAAAACAGGAGGAAGGAAAGAATACTATGCATGTTTATTGCCTCGAGATATAGATAGGACAAAATAATAATGCACAAATACAATCAAGGCCAGAATTGGAGAAAAAAAATCAAACCATTCAAAGTGCAGATTGTGCAAAGAACTAAAAGAAACAGTAGCTCATATACTCAGCTCCTGCAAAAGCTGTTCACCCAAACTGTCAATAAACAACACAACAGAGTTGCCAAACTAATTTACTGGGATATCTGCAAAACATTATCATGCGTCAATAGTAAAAACAAAATTGGTGGAAAAATACAGTTGAAATAACTGCTTGGGGGAAAAAAGGAAGTGTAGATAATTGACGCAATATCAGAGGGGAAAAAAAGCAGAAGACCAAGAATTGGAGAAGTTCACAAAGTATCAAGATCTAGATTATGGCGTAAGCCAAGCCACAGTGGTCCCAGGGGTTTTCAGCACACTGGGTACCATACCCCCAAAATCCTGGAAAATCGGTGCATGGCAAAATCCCCATCTGTCAATTGCAAAAAGCCATCTTGGCTGGATCCGTAAATACACCACATTGATATATCAGGTCATCCTAGGTTTTGGGGAAGCACATGAGACATACGGCAGCTGCGATTTCACACCGTTGTGCACAGAATAGTAATAAAATCATAATGCATCTTGCGATTGATGCCTATCTAGAATACAGCCCCACTTCGGGGCAAAAGGAAGCCAAGCCCAGCCTTTCTCCGCTTACTGTAGGACCTGAGCCGGCTCTCCATGCTGTTCATACACCAGTCCTCGAGGCCCCGTTTGCGTCGCTGCCGCGGTTGACCGGGCGCGGAAGCCGTAACCAAAAAAGAGCCGCAGGGCTCGAACCGGCGATCCTCCGACTACCGCCATGCTAATAGCAACACTAGCTAGAGTCCGCGGCTCAGCGATGATAACGACACACCACTTTACTAGGGCGGTTTAAATATACGTCATCACAGCACTAAATTAACGCACTGACTCCGCCCCGATTCCGATCTTCCGCGTTGTGGCCCCGCCCCCTCCATGCTGCCAGCTATGGAGAAGTTTTGATAAAGGGGATGCTATGTTGCCTGCCTGTGTGTGTATGCACACTATAGACACACACACACACACACACACACACACTCTATATATATACACTATATATATATTAATAAAATTTATTGTACACACATATTATATATATATATATATATATATATATATATATATATATACACATTTACACATACATGTGTGTCCGTGTGTATGTATACACACTATACCCACACACTATATACGTATATATTAATAAAAAATTATTAATTAATTATACACACACACACACACACTATTCGGGCTTGTATGCCCTCATCAAATTCTCTGGGTGATTTACAATAACGGGAAAGAAATCAGTAAAAATAATGCAGCTGTAAATCGCAACCTATAGCGCCGGGTGTGGATATCTCCACGCAGAAGGAAAACAGACGCCTTATAGCTCAGCGAGATGTTATTAAATGAAAGGGAATGAAGTTTTATGGTGAGCTCGCCATAGCAACCTATCATAATAACTGACAAACCTAAAACAGAAATGTTAGGGTAATTGCAAAAGACGAGAGTATAGACAGCAGCGTGCGCGTCTCAGCAGAGAAAGAAACTGATGGTCCCTTGCTGCAGTGCTATTTCAATTAAATTAAGCCAAGTTCCGGGGGTGACTTCCAACAGGCGAACAATAAAACGCAGCTATAAACACAAGAACGTATCAATAGCCACAGAGAATGAAAACAGCATCCCAGAACACCAATATTATTACAAGTTACTTAACACCGTGGTGCACCTTTTAAAAATAAACCTTTTAGCCTGAGCTTGTTAAAAGTGCCCCTCCTCCAGAGTAGTGGCTTGGTGTGGTTACCATGCTTGGAGTAAAAAAAAAAAGGCGATTTTTATTTCCAACACAAAATGTCGCAAAAGCAATTTTATAAAGGGTTCTCTGGACTGTCAGTTGGAACAAATGTCCAAAATCAGAGTAAAATTGAGAGTGATTTTGGTATGGTGGGAGAAGCCAACAAAAGACAAATTGAGGTCAAACATAGACTGTCCAGAAAAGGAAACCCAGAATCAATTCACTGAATGGAAAATGATTTTGTATGTCACAGACTGAATGGCAATATTGGGAGGTCTCCATTCTAAGCTTAATAGTCTCTAATACCTTATGCAAAAGAAAAAAAATATATCATCAAATATATCAAATATACCATCTACTTTTGGCCTTCCATATATCGTTTTATAAATCTCCAAAACTACCCCTCTTATTATTTTTTCTGACCTTAATAATTTCAACAGGCTCAAATTATCTTACTTTGGACACATTATGCAAAGACCCAGCTCTGAAAAAGCTTTTAATACTGGGAAAAATGAAGGAAAGAGATGAGGGTTACGAGCAGTAAAATGTAGTTACTCTGTTTCAGACGTCATGGGAGCATTGTTGGAAGACCTAAAGCAGAGGTCTCCAAACCTGGCAACTTTAAGACTTGTGGACTTCAACACTCAGAATTCCTCAACCAGCATGCTGAGTCTTAAAGTTGCCAAGTTTGGAAACCCCTGACCTAAAGGCTTGGGTTAAGGATAGCTGGTCATGGAGAAAATCTATCCAGCAGACTTAGTTGTTGAAATTGACTTGATGGTACACAATCAATGAAACAAAACAAAACACAAATACAGGTAGATTTACAACATTTACTTACCATTGGAAGATTCAATGGCACTGTTAAAAAATGTGACCTATGACTTTTTTCCACACTGTCAAACTGTTGCAGCATCCCCATAATCCCGTGATCAAAATTCAGACACTTGGCAACTGACTCATATTTAAGACGGTTGCAATGCCCTGAGGTTGTGGGATCATCTTTTGCGATCTTCTGAAAGCAAAGTGAATGGGAAAGCTTGATTCACTTAACAACGGTGTTATTAATTTAACACCTGCAGGGATTCACTTAACAAATGTGGCAAGAAAGGTCA
The DNA here is from genome assembly GCF_900518735.1 of Pseudonaja textilis. Next base: position 3,683,241 of record NW_020769327.1, on the reverse strand, counting down.
TAAAATGGGGCAACACTCACTTAAGTGTCTCACTTAAGGACAGAAATTTTGGGCTCATTATTGTCATAAATCCAGGACTACCTGTGCAGTTCTGAACCATCAGTTTGTAAACAGAGGCTATTACTGCCCTTGGGTTTTTTTTGGGGGGGGGGGATATTTCTTTCCACTGTAATTTTTACAACATTCCTGGAGACCGGAACAGTACTGTAGAGTTAAACAAAGCAGGGGAAATTATGCAAAGCAGGGCTAGTTGAAGTCTTTCCAGCCTTTTTACTAGTGGTTATCCATAAGAGGGATTGACAGTTTTCTTTGAAATAACTCTAAGGAATAAGTCTTGCAGCTGTGTGTGTTTCTGCTTCCCCATTAAATTATGTCTGGATATAGAATAGAATAGAATAGAATAGAATAGAATTCTTTATTGGCCAAGTGTGATTGGACACACAAGGAATTTGTCTTGGTGCAAATGCTCTCAGTGTACATAAAAGAAAAGATACATTCGTCAAGAGTCAAGAATCATAAGATACAACGCTTAATAATACTCATAGGGTACAATAAGCAATCGAATCATACTAGGAAACAGTCAATAAAAATCAGAAGGATACAAGAAACACAGTTACAGTCATACAGTCACAAGTGGGAGGAGATGGGTGATAAGCAGTGGTGAGAAGATTAATAATACTAGTAGTGCAGACTTTGTAAATAGTTGGACAATGTTGAGGGAATTATTTGTTTAGCAGAGTGATGGCATTCAGGGAAAAACTGTCCTTGTGTCTAGTTGTTTTGGTGTGCAGGGCTCTATAGCATCGTTTTGAGGGAAGGAGTTGAAAGGGTTTATGTCCAGGTTGTGAGGGCTCTGTAAATATTTTCACAGCCCTCTTTTTGACTCATGCAGTATACAGGTCCTCCACTGAAGGCAGGTTGGTAGTAACTGTTTTTTCTGCAGTTCTAATTACTCTCTGGAGTCTGTGTCTGTCTTGTTGGGTTGCAGAACCAAACCAGACAGTTCCAGCGGTGCAGATGACAGACTCAATAATTCCTCTGTAGAACTGTATCAGCAGCTCCTTGGGCAGTTTGAGTTGGCACAGAAAGAACATTCTTTGTTGTGCTTTTTGATGATGTTTTTGATGTTAGGTGTCCATTTTAGGTCTTGTGATATGATAGAACCTAGAAATTTGAGGGTCTCTACTGTTGATGTCTGTGTTTACTGGAAAGGCCTCTCTTCGCAGGGCTATATATGCTACTATAGGTTTCCCATAGCTATAGTTGGTGGTATTCCATTGGGTAAGCCCATTCCAGTCCAAACCAGGACTGGATTTACATTTCCAGTTAGCATTCCCTGGAATAGTTGAAACCAGAGTCCTTAGTGCTCTGAACTTGGTTATTTTCTTGCAGATGTTTCATTATCCCAATTAAAAAACATCATCAGTGCTAGTGATGATGTTACCTGGTTTGGATAATGAAACATCTGCAGGAAAACAGCCAAGCTCAGTGAGCACTAAGGACCCCTCATTTCAACCCTGAGCTACAGATCTTCCTCTTTATTGTCGAAACCAACCAACAATGAATACAGTAATTGTTTTTTTTAACTTTCTCTTACTGCTAATTGGACATGATGATTGTTCTATAGAAGAATGTTTCTCAGCCTTGGCAGCAAGCTGGCTGGGGAATTCTGGGAGTTGAAGTCCATACATCTTAAAGTAGCCAAGATTGAGAAACACTGTCCTATAGTCTTAGTTTGCAGAAAGCCATCAAATATACCATAGTCAGGGTGAAACAGAGATTGGGTTTTTCTTCTTTCCTGATCCTGTTATGTGAACACCCTTCCAGACCTTGGAAAACAGATCATTTATCTATTTATTTCCATTTGTAGTTGCTTTGCTAGAAATACCCTGGGAGAGATTACAAATGCCTGCTATTTCATGGTGTTCCATTTTTGGACTTTTCCTTATCAAGGGAAATCAACTGCCGACTTGCATCAAAAATAGCACTACATTTCAAGGTCCCAATCTGAGTTGCTTGTGCTCAAGCCTAAGCATTTCAACTCCTGTCGCCTGAATATATATAAATAAATAAGATGGATGAGCTCCAGATGTTCGGAAGAAGCCGAGTTATTGCTGTGGTTAAAATCTTGCACTTAGTAATTTTCTGACTTATCTGTAAAAAATGAAACATTAATGACCCTTTTGCTTTAATGTAAGTTCATAAACACATCATTTTCATAATGCCTCTAACTCTGCTGCATGCAAATGTGCCTATTTTCTTTGGCCCAAATGAAGCCTGTTAGCAGAACACTCAGCACCAAGAATCTTTTTTTAAAAAATGACATTCTGTTGAAATCTTGCTTTGCTCTTCTGCATATAATAGGCAGAAAATGGTACAAATGAATGCTGTATTTATGCAAAATGGTCTCCTAGCATGCAAGCTTCATCGATCAGCAGCTGGGTTCACATTTATGGCTACTGTGTAGGCTACTTAGTTACTTCAGTAAGCTTTACTGAATAATTCAGAATTGGTTAGGCTTGGACAACTATGTTGACATGCCTAGCTTGGTTCATCCATATGGCAAAGTCCAAACTGAAGAAGCCTGTAATGGTTGGTTCCCAGACGGATCATGTTCCAATAGAAGAGGTGTGGTGGATCAATGATTTAATGATGATGGACGTGGTTTGGTCCAGCGGTTTGATTTCTGGCACTGCCTGGCTGGGTGAGATCCCATCACTTGCCTCAGCTTCCCACCTAGTAGTTCAAAAGTATGTTCTGTGCAAGTAGATAAGCAAGTACCACTTGGGTGGGGAGACAAGGTGGTGCTTTGTGTAGGTGGTTACATTCCTGCCGTCTGAATCTGAATTGACACCCATTTGCAAGGTGGCTCTGGTGGAAGGAGGGGGTCTTGGATGCTGCTGCAGGAAGAGCCACTGATCTGGTGCGAAGCCAGCTTGCCCCTCTCTGGCACACTGTGGGAAGTGGGTGAGCATGAACCACAACAGAGCTAGTAACTTGGCAGCCAAACTACTAGTCTGCATTAGCATTGTAGTCTCCTGGCTAATGTAACAATGCTAACAGTAATAGTAATAACAATAATAATAATAGTAATAATTGAAAATAAAGAAATCATGTGTTATCCCAATTGTAATTAGAGCCCTTGGAGCAATACCTAAAGGGTTACCTAACTATTTGGAAACCCTGAATTTATCAGACTTGAATACCCTTATTCTACAAAAAACCACCCTACTTGGAACAGCTTATCCTCGGGTGTTGTCTTCACTGTTCCTAGGTCCTTGGTTAGAACTCAAGCTGTTGAGCTACCAACCAGTCCCAAAGGGTGTGAATCTCACCAAAGATTAACCAATAGTAGTAGTAGTAGTAGTAATAATAATAATAATCATCATCATCATCATCTAGGAGACCAAGCAACCAGTCTGCAAGCTCCTTTGTTGTCAGTGAAGGCACACTACTTTCCTAATTCAAAAAGAAAGGCAGAAAAGAAACGAAAAACATGCTGCTTCAGTATCCTGTGGGATGAGAATTGTTCAGCTGCAGCATTTTTTGTAATCCTGATCTTTTTTCCCCCCCAATAAATCTTCTTAAAAAACCATGTGAGAATCATGCTTGGAAAATAATGTGTTTTCTTTTGGTTAGGCAGATGCCAAGAGCTTGCCAAAACCTTATGGCTTAGCCTTAGCACAATATGGGAACCTAGCCAAATTTTTCATAACAGGCCTGCTGTGTTAACATTCGTTGCTTTGATGCCATTGCTTTTCAATAGGGGGAAAAAAACCCCCAAACGGCGATCAAATCGTTGCTTCCTTATATATTCTTTTTACAGGCATATGGGAAGTGAGCTTGTGAATTTGAGAAAGTTCTTGGCAGGGTAACTTTGATATAACAAAATAACAGAGTTGGAAGGAACCTTGGAGGTCTTCTAGTCCAACCCTGTTTAAGGAGGAGACCCTATAGTACCATTCCAGACAAATGGTTGTCCAATCTCTTCTTAAAAGTCTCCATTGATGGAGCACCCTCAACTTCTGAAGGCAAGCCATTCCACTGGTTAATTGTTCTCACTGTCAGGAAATCCTTAGTTCTAGGTTGCTTCTCTCCTTGATTGGTTTCCATCCATTGTTTCTTGTTCTGTCTTCTGGTGCTTTGGAGAATTAGGTTGACGCCTTCTTCTTCGTGGCAGCCTGTATCTAATATCAAGATACACATCTTTTGCAATCCGTCCAACAATGAAGTATTTCTATTCCCAATCAATTGGAAGATGACATATCTCCTCCACTTGAGTAATTCTTCACTGATATTGCAAGTGACCATAGAATAACAGAGTTGGAAGGGACCTTGGAGGTAATCTAGTCCAACCCCCTGCTTGAGCAGGAGATCTGTCTAGGATGGAACTCACAGCCTTTTGATTGTGAGGCGAGAGCTCCACCTCTAGGCCACTGGAGCTGCAACCACTTGCTAATGGTCCTTTTCCTTCAGTCATTATACAGCTCAGGCAGGCATTCTTACCAGCTAGAAATTGCTTCAGATTCAAGCTGTTTGCAAGACACATTGAGCCACAAATCAATCAATTATGTTGTTTTTATTTATTCATTCAATTTCTATTGCCATCCATCTCAGCCATGGGATTCTGGGTGGCGTGTAACTCTAAACTGTGAAGGGCAATAAAACATCTAACGAATGTTGCTCTGGGATGACTTTTCTTCCAAGCTGAGCCCACACTTGTTGTTAGTTCAATTAGTTGTGAGAACCTAGAAAACTGGTTCAATTCCATAAACTATAATTGATTTAAACATCACTCACCACATCGTCTGAATGCAAATTCATTTTTCAGGAGTCAAAATGTCATCCCTGCAAGGACTTAAATAACAGGACAATATTTCCCAGCATGGTGATATCCAGGCTAGGGATAATGGGGTGTGCAATCTAACATGCCTATAGATGGAGTCCTTGGGCTTCTCTGAAGTTGTTTGTTTGCTTTCAAACATTTTCTTACCCAACTGTCATTACCATTTATATTCCACAGTTCAACCCTGAGCCACACATTCTCCTCTATTGGTAATACCTATAGGTTACTCTGATGGCAAAAATCTGAACTAGGTAAAGATCTGTGGTGGGATTAATTTTTTTTTACTACCAGTGGCTCAGTGGGCATGGCTCGGTGGGTGTGGTAGGGGAAGGATACTGCAAAATCTCATACCCTCCCCACCCTACCCCACTAACCTGCTTTCCAGCTGCATTCTCCTGTGCAGGGCAACAAAAGAAGACCCAGCTGATCAGCTGGGACTTGGGAGGCAGAGAATAGATGGGGGCGGGGCCAGTTAGAGGTGGTATTTGCCGGTTCTCCGAACCACTCAGAATTTCCACTACCGGTTCTCCCGAACTGGTCAGAACCTGCTGAATTGCACCTCTGGTGAGGATTATGGAAAGGATGATGGAGATTCAAATAACTTTTTCACCATTAAGCATGTTGCAGCTGCTTTGAACCAACCTTACTCTTCTCAAAAAACTAACCAGGACTAAACTTGGTTAGTACTTGGGAAACTTTAGTAATTCCATAGGCTGCAGACAAGCCTTGAAAAGTTAAAAAAAAAATACTGGAAAGTGACAATGATAAGTCATTTCTTAACTATTATCAAGAAAATCCTGCCAAGGTTCTACTCACCAGGAACGTGGCTCAATTGTAGAGAATAGAGTTTTCTTGATCCATTCATTGTCAGAAGTGGCTGCTGTTATGCATATTAATAAACATAAAAAACATGAAAGGAGCTGAATGACCAGGGTTGAATAAATGGGATGAAACCCTCTCCAGAGAGGTTCTATTGCCTATTGCCTTGGTGCATTTGCTATCGCTATCCCAAAGGTGTTTTTTCAGGAGGCAAATGGACTTTTTTGTTTTTTCTTTTGAAGGCTTTTCGCTTCTCATCTAAGAAGCTTCTTCAGCTCTGACAGGATAGTGGGGAACGGAACGCAGTGGTGGTGTTCAACCGATTCTGCCCAGTTCTGCTGAGTCGGTAGCAGTGATGAGCAGTGGAGACCGAACCGGTTGGACCCACCCGCCCACCCGGGTTCTCATATTCACCTTTATCCTCTGAATTTGAAGCGTAGCTGATTTGCGTGGCACAGAATAGTGCCACACAGTAGCTGCTGAAACGACCGGGACCATGTAGGCTTGCAGGTGGTGAGTTAGAATGCCTCTGCGCCTGCACAAACGCCTCTGCAACTGTGCAATTGATGCACACATGCATGCAAAGTGAGTGCATGCGAGCAAAGCGTGGCCACCAAGCCACGCCTACCCAACCGGTGGCAAAAATATTTGAATCCCACCACTGAATGGAAGGATTTATCTTCCTTGCAGACAGCTGGTCATTTGCATCCTTTTAGAGGGTCGTTGAAGCACTTGGGGGTTTATCTGTGTCCTCAGTGCTCCTGGTTCCTGTAGTCTGCAATTTTTTCCTCTAGAAATCCATTCCTACTACTCCCACACCATTCAAAGGGTGTACTGTTCATCCCAAACTGTATAGCTAAAAGTCTGTAGAGATTTTCTGTCATCCAAGCCATGGTTGTCCCAAAAGTGCGTTTTTTTCAAGAGGCAACTGGACTTTCTTGGTTTTTCTTTTGAAGATGTTTTGCTTCTCATCCAAGAAGCTTCTTCAGCTCCGCTATCGCTAGTAATTTCTGTCTTCCAAGGAGATGCCTTTCCTGTGCTGATCCTAGCTTGTGTGCCTTTGGGGCAAGTAACTGAAAAATGAAATGAAAAAATATGAAATAAATTGTGTAATCCTGACTCCATGACATGAGGTATGTAACTAAGAAGTTGGAGCGCGTTCACAAGCTATAAACAAAATGTGTTTGAAGCAAAAGGGAATGATTGAGTTGGAAAGAAAACAATCCTTGTTAACTTTAAGCATTTGCACATGAAATAACTAGTGGCAGAGGAAATAAAAGTAAAAGGATATGATATGAAGCCCACAAACAGATCTCAAGATAATCTCCAATGGAAAAAAAATACATAAGATTGGTCTGTTACCTAAGACATACAGCTCCTAAGCTTGCATAGAAAATAAACATAAGAGAAAACAGGTATCAGAGACCATAAACCTTAATAGCAGCTCACATTGGAAATCAAAGTAAACTTATACCATCTTTCCAGTTCAAACTTCTTACCTATCCCTTAGAGATAAAGGAATTATTGCCACAAACATTTCTGCTTGCTTCTCTGAAATTTTCCAGATTCTAGGAGATTCTGATCTTTAATCAGAAGCTCAGAAACAATTGCTTTTTCCACAGGCTCTGGTATGCTGCTGCTTTCGTTTTTAAAAGATACAAGTTTTTCCTCTAAAGAAATAGTGGGATTGATGGCTCTCCTTTTGCTACGTGCTAAGATAAGGATTCTTGTTCAGGAGAATCCTGCTTACGTATATTGGAAAATTTCACCACCGGGTGACAATGACATGTACTGTAGCTGTCAGTCTGGATATTGTAAAACCAAGCTGCCTTAACAGTCGCAATGGGGGAGAGAAGGAAAGAGACAGAGAGTCAGCTAAGATGTTGTCTATGTTTACATGACTTACTGAACCATAAACAACACTTTATGCTACCATTATTATGTGATCCCAGGAAATGCATTTAATTACTTAGCCTGTATCTTTAATTTAATGAACTATGATTATGTTAAATAAGGCAATTGTCTTATGCCAACGTTCACTCTGCAAATCCATGGTTCCCTTTACCATTGTTGAATTAACTACAGGTGGCTAGGTTCTGACATAAACCCATAAAATACTGTTTACATGAGCAGCTTCATATACATTAAGGCAAAATCAAATATGCTGTACTGTGGTTTACCACAATGGATGAATCTCAAAAGCTGCATACAATGTACTAAGCTTAGGTTTGCCTTAATGTGGTTTGTGGATTGAGTTATTGTCCTTACTCAGCCTAGCATGTGCCTCACCATATAACTTACTCCTTTTGGTTTATTCCATTATTTATTCTTTTATTTTAGTTTTATCCCGCCTTTATTACTTTATAAGTAGCTCAAGCAGTGAACATACGTAATACTCCTTCCTCCTCCTATTTTCTCCACAACAACCATGCAAGGTGGGTTGGCTTGAGAGGGAGTGACTGGGCCGAAGTTACTCAGCCAGCTTTCATGCCTGAGGCAGGACTAGAACTCACAATCTCCTAGTGATTGGCTTAAAGTTACCCAACCAGCTTTCATGCCTATTGCCTAAGGCAGGACTAGAATTCACAATCTCCTGGTTTCTAGCCTGGTACCTTAGCCACTAGGCCAAACTGGCTCTCTGATAACAATGTTATTATGCTGGAATAACATTGAGGAAAAAGGCAGCAGAAATGTCAGACCAGGTAAATTTAGCCAGGTAAATTCATTGTTGGCTTCCAAAGTAGCCTGTTTCATAGAGTTGTTATGAAGAAAGAGGAGACAGAGAACTGAGGGAAGGAGGGAGAAAGAGAAAGAGAGAGAGGATGGAAGGGAAGGAGCGGGAGGCAATGTTTTAATGTTTTACTGTTTTTTTGAACATTTTAATGTATTTTATTACTGTTTGGCTATTTTTATGTCAATTTTAAATTATTTGCTACCATTGGCAATCCAAACAATCTATTGAGATACCGGTTGATTGTTTTTACATTATTTTAACTGTTTGTAAGCCCCCTCACCCTGAATTATATAGATGAGTTGGGTGGCTACATCAATGAGAAAAAATAAAGAAATAATAACATAGATAGGCAGAATATAAATGTAACAAATAAACAAGAACTTACAAGGGCCAAACTGGCCTATGTTGCAAGGGAAATATTCTGGCGCCATAGTTTCTGCCAAGCGATTTATTGCTCTGCTTTTCTGCAAGTGTCAAAGTGTTCAAAAGCTATATAAATACCACCCACCCATTTGGTTTGTTAAATACACCCAAGTAAATACATCTTCCGTGGGCTTAATATGAGCTTCCTAGAGGTTAATTAACAATTTGAATTGTAAATCCAATTCTCACTGGTTCTGTTCAGCATTCACCAGGAACACAATATTTTCCATGCTTGGGGTGGGCTCAGTGGATTTTTCTTCCAACCAGCTGCCAAGTGCTACTGGCAAATCTAAAGCTTGGCTCCCTCTGGTCACTAGAGATAAGTCCCTACCCGTGGGGTCTCGAAACATTGCTGACAACCTTAGCTGAGGAAAGTTTCCCATATCTGAAAACATAAAGAGACTGCAGGGCATTGTGTGAGAATTTTTAATTACAAGAATATTATATTGCTTTTTTATTTTCACATTTTTAAATGCTTATTACGGGGCCATCTCAAAGTAAAGAATGTTTATCTATTAAATTTACATGCTGCCTATCTCACTGTTTATCCAGAGTGATATTTAAAGAGAAACAACGGTTCAGACAAAAAGGAACGTGTTTTTTTTAGATTTCTAGTGACTACGATTATTTAAATCTTATCTTACTATTTTTAAAAAGAATAACAGAATTGGAACGGACCTTGGAGGTCTTCTACTCCAACCCCTTGCTCAGGCAAGAAGAAACCCTATATCATTCAGACAAATGGTTGTCCAAAATTGGAGCCTCCACAACTTTTTGAGGCAAGCCATTCACTGTCAGGGAACTTTTCATTAGTTCTAGCTTGGTTCTCTCCTCCATTGCTTCTTCTCCTGCCCTCAGGTGTTTTGGAAAAGAGTGATCCAAGTACAGGTAATCCTTGACTGATGACCACAGTTGGGACCAAAATTTCCATTGATAGGCAAGGCGATTGTTAAATGAACCATACCTGATTTTATAATCTTTGTCAGAGTTGTTAAGTGAATCGTATAGTTGTTAAGCAAATCTGACTTCATTGTTGTCTTTGATGGCTGTGAAGATTGCCAATGGCAATCATGATCCTAGGAGGCTGTCATTACAACCATTGCAAGCACATTGGCTTGCAAGCACCCAAATTTTGATAGCGTGAGTGTGGGGATACTGTGACTATCCTAAGTGCGTGTGGTAAGCCACTTTTTTCTATGCCTTTGCAACTTTGAACGATCGCTAAATGAATGATTGTAACTCGAGGACTATCTGTACTGTAGTTCTCTGGCTGCTTTATACAAGGAAACCTTCTCATTGACCCAGATTTTTTGGACTGGAACTTGGCATTTGTTCCTGACTTTGTGTCCTTGTCTGGGTTCCCGGCATTGAATGGTGCTAATAATTAAAATCTTCAGGGAATGCAGTATTGAAGAATGGAATTAATATTCATATAGTGCATCAATCTAGACAGTCTTTCTGCCCATTATTTTCCTTGCGCAGTGCCTTTGTAGGCAAAAGATATGAAAATAACATCAGGTATTGAGCAGATTCAGTCTGTACTTTTTATTTTTAAAACAAAAATCACTGACTGCCCATTGCTTCAAGTCAGCTCTAATTAATTCTTCCCTTCCTTTTAATTTTTTTCCCATTGTAAATAATACTTATGGTTGGAAAACATTTTTGAAAAAGCTGCTTAGGAGTTAATTATAGGCACTGTATTTATGAGCAACTTCAGGGTAGTTCAAAAGCCTTACAGCCTGATTCAATCACATTTCTTTAGAAGAACGTCCATTGCTTTTCTGAAGAATTTACATGGTTTTATATTCACCTGGTTAGAAAAATGTAGTATTGGTTGAAAACTGCACCTTATTGTGATGCTGTTCTCCAGGTGCGTTGAACATCAGCTTTCAGAATTCCTGGCCAGAATGAGGAATTGAAGTCTAACATATCTGAGGAGCATCATATTCCTCCAAGAAAGCAGGATTTTATCAATACAAGAAAAAGCAATTAAATCTCAATCCCTTAGTTATGGGGTAACAAAGAAAAGTACTCTGTGATATAGTATTATAAATAAGCAATGCTTTTGAACTCAGCAGTAACTCTGTTGGTTTGTTGTAAGCCACAATGTTTATAATTCTCAAGCATATAACAAGTCTGAGCATGATTGTAAGTACAATTAATTCTGTGTTCATGTATATTTTCCACATATGTGCAAGAAGGGCCAAACTCAAGGATGTCCTGTTCTGGTTGGTTTTATTCTTCTACTCTGGACACAACAGAATTACTTCCAGGAATCTACAAATAAAGGTAGTACAATAGAATGGTTGGCTCAAGGCCCAAGACTGAATATTCAGGGTGCATTTGCCAGCATGTATCTATCCTTTTTATAAAGCATCTTCTGGAACACAGTTCTAATTAAGAAGAGCAGAATGACAACTTTACCGATAAAATTATTTGCAGCCTAGCTATTACTGGAATAATGTTTTTCCTATTCAGGTGACAGCTTTTAGGAGGACTGGATTTATTTATTTTTACAACCTGGGCAAAGCTTCCTAGTTATGACAAAGCAAAAAATAAAACAATACACTTTAAATTAATGGATTTATTTCCTAGACTAATTTCAGAAAACTCCAGACCAGTGTTTCTTAATCTCAGCCACTTTTTGATACGTGGACTTCAACTCCCAGATGTCTATGGAGATTCTCAGTCATTCAGGTTATGGATGTCCCAAAGGTGCTTTTTCAAGAGGCAACTGGACTTTCTGGTTTTTCTTTGAAGACATTTCGCTTCTCAATCATCCAAGAAGCTTCTTCAGAGCTGAAGGAGATTCTTGTATGAGAAGTGAAAGTTGTGCTTTTAAAGTTGTAGCAACGTTTCGGCAGAATCTCATCTGCCATCATCAGGCTTCTATATTGTGTTCGTCTGTGAACACAATACAGACAAACACAATATAGAAGCCTGATGATGGCAGATGAGATTCTGCCAAAACGTTGCTACAACTTTAAAAGCACAACGACAAAGACGTGAGAAAATACCCGAACAAAGCTGAATACCATACATGTAAGTACCCACGAAAACTTAAGAAAACAAATATATATACACACACACACATACGAACAAAGCTGAATACCATACATACATACATACATACATACATACATACAGTAGAATGCTTCAATTTGGCAAGATTCTGTCTAAGGGTATAGAACAACACACTATTGGAATTGTTTGGAAGAATCACCACGTGTCTTTTTTTAGCATTTGGGGCCTGACAGATCCCTGTGTCAGAAATCTTCCTGGGCAGATGTTGTCTGTCATAATAGTTGTAATTTATTGCATCTACTGGCTAGCAAGGACTTGAGAAATAAATGTGCTTGTCCAGAGCCTTGCCACTAAACTCAATAGCGTTCTATCAATTTAAGATGCTTGTAGTTAAATTATTGATTTTGCATTAGTGCTTTAACTGAATTGCAGTAATAGAACAACAAGCATTTAAACAATGTTTGAAAGTCTGGGCTTCGAATTATGCCAAGTAACTTTATGTTGTGCTTTCTTTTATTGCTTTTCCTGTGGCTTGTCAATCAGTGTGCTTGTAAAGTTGGCTTGAAAATCATTTGATATAAGCCAGCACGGAAAAAGCAAAACAGGTTTGTCATGCTTTCTCACGGGGATGTTATTGGCAAGAAATAGAACAGTCAGATATGTTAAATGTTACATTAAGTGAGAAACATGCCAAATGCAGCTGCATTATATATGAGATACAGTTTGGGTTAGAACATAGATATATGTAGATACTGGAGAAAATTGAGTTGGTTATCATGTCATGCAGAGCTATTATGTGATCGAGTAGGACAAATCTGGTTTGGGCTCCAGAGAAATATATTCCAAACACCCTCCCACACACAAATCCCAAACCCAATGCATCTCTATAGGAGAGGCAGTTGGGCATTGGGCCTGTTGCTAATTGCTCTATTTTAAGTGTCTATGGAGATTCTCAATCGTTCAGGTCATGGTTGTCCCAAAGGTACTTTTTAAAGATAACTAGACTCCAGAACTGAAGAAGCTTCTTGAATAAGAAGTGAAATGTCTTAAAGGAAAACCAAGAAAGCCCTATTGCCTTTTGAAAAAGCACCCTGGAAGCTCCATTCTAAGCAATCTTCCCTCCTGGTCATGTGGCCATCATGGAGCATCTGCAGCCTATCCTAAGGTTCCCTGTGCACATATACCCACATAGATGCAGCACAAAAAGCAGAAATACCCTCTTTCTCTCACACAACACATGCAACATATTACATCATTAGGAGAAGAAAACATAGCCGTTTCCTATAATTTCTGCTAGCAAAGTAGGAGGAAAGAACTCCAGATGTCTTGCTATGCAAACTTTCCCTTTATGTAGTGGATGGAGTGTAGCTGAGGCCATAACAATTCTGTTTTTATGATATGATCATCTTTTGCCCACAAAGAACTAACATGGTAACCACTTGTGGCTGCCACTTGCAACCATGTTCTTTGCTCTGTTAATTTTGCAGTCAACACTTTCAGTCTAGCTGCAGTGGTGCCTGTCAACTCTGAAGCGAACCTGGCTGAGGCCATTTTGGAAGCTTCAGAGTTGCCACAATGCAAAGAAGGGATAGGGAGGGGAGGGGACATAGTTAGATGGGGGGTTTTGTAGCCAAAACAAAAATAGCTTCCTGTGGGAACCAAGGACATTCCAATAGGTGGATGGAGAAAGGAGGAGTAACGTAACCAGGCAACTGGCCAGCATCTTAATTGGACAATGTGACTGTTTGGGGAAAGGGGGAACTTTCACTTTTTAATCGGGTGAAAACGGCGGGAACTTTTAGAGTCGGTTTTCACCAGTTGTGCCAATATGATAGCTCCAATATCTCCAGTCTCGTTGTAATCTCCAATAAAACTGCGGCCTGGCAAGTCGGTTGTTAACTGAATCACACCCAATTTTACAACTTGTTTTGCCATAGTTGTAAGTCATCGCTGCGGTTGTTAAACAGTGGTGTGTTTCAAAAAATTTTCCTACCAGTTTGGAGCTTGCTTCGCACGCACACGCGCGATGATCAAACAAGATAAAAAAATCTGCCTCTGCCTCCCAACAATTGGCCTCCTTGCAGCAAACAGCAAACAGCCTGTTTCAGTTTCAGTTTCAGCACAGCCTGATTAGCACAAGCAACTGATCGTCGGTTGGATCGGCCTCCCGACGATCAGCTGCTTCAGGCTGCAGGGATTGCCATAGCCTATTGCCGCCTATGTGTGCCCCATTTTCAGCCTCTGAATCCTGTTTTTGGCCTCCTCTTGCCCCATTTTCAGGTGGCGGGAATCATAATGGGCCAAAAATGGGGTACACGGAGGCAAAAAATGGGATGCAATGGGGCGTGAAGAGACGACAACAGGCTATGGCAATCCCTGCAACCTGAAACAGCTGATCATCAGGAGGCCGATCCAACCGACAATCAGCTGCTTGTGCTAATCAGGCTGTGCTGAAATGGAAACTGAAACAGGCCGTTTGCTCTTTGTTACAAGGAGGCAAATTGCTGGGAGGCAGAGGCCAAAGGGTGGGAGCAGGTGGGTGGCTTGGGCCAGTCAAAAATTTCCCTACCGGTTCTCTAAAACAGTCAAAATTTTCTCTACTGATCCGCAAGAACCATCCAGAACTGGCTGAATACCATCTCTGTTATTAAGTGAATTACATGGTGGTTAAATCAATCCAGAGTCTCTCCATTAATTTTGCTTGTGAGGAGCTGGCTGGAAAGGCCACCAATGGTGATCACTGGGACACGGCATCATTAAGACACTTCGGTTGCCAAGCACCCATATTTTGATCACAGGGGGAATGGTGTGACCGTTGTAAGTAAAAGAGCCAGTCATAAGTCACTTCCCCCTCCCTCAGTCTGGTTGTAATTATAAATGGTTGCTAAATTAATGATTGTTAAGTCAAGGTGTCAACTCTGAATTGAACCTGTCTGAAGCCATCTTGTGCTGCTTTACAGCTGCCACACCCTATGGGCAGAGGATGAGGGGAAAATAGCTGGTAGACAAACTAAACTAAACTAAAGAGCTCTCTCTTGGGAACCAAGGTCATCCCAACAGGTGGCAATTGGAGGAGGAGCAGAAGTGGTCAAGGGAGCCGCCCACCTGCTTTGATTGGACAATGTGACCTATGACACCCGGGGAGGGAAACTTTTGCTCTTTTAATTACATGGTAAATTTTGCAGTAAGCAAAGTGAATATTCACTTGCTTTAAATTGTGACGATTCAGCCTTGCTATATTTCGGTAATAATTTGCTTATTGCAGTGGATTTTTTGTCCACCCCTCTTGGGCTTAATGATACCTCCGTGTTCTATGTATTTTTACTCTTGCTGAGAAAAAAAGAGAAAAGAACCCAAATTCCTTTTTTTTTTTTTTTGCTGAATTAGATATTTAACAAAGAGCCTCTGTTCTCTCGCTTTCCTTTCCTTTTGATATCTATATCAGGATCATCCCGCGCAGAAAATTGGTCTGTTTGCTGGGTTTCTTTTAATCTACAGTCTGTCTCCTTGCTGACCTCCTCCACCCCAAAGAAATGGTGTTAAGGATCTAATTACCTTACCCAAATGAGATTCGCAGGCATATCAGTCAGAATGGATGAATTTGAAAATCAGACCTGGCAGATGATTTATGATTATTTTGTTAATGTTTCTCTTTTAACAAGTGCAATTTCTCATGCTAAAGAGCTTTTCATCACTTTTAAGATACCATCCCTTTGTTAAAATAAAAAATAAAATTTAGGAGCATGTAATTTCTGACTGTGTCCTGGCAAGCAGATGGTGCTGCTTTTCCTTAGCTTTGAGAAGGTTGACAAGGCAAAACTTTCTAAAACTGGACAGATTCTCATGACTTCATTAGTCTTGATCTTCTCTTTCCTTCCCTGCCCCCAAAGAAGAGCAGTTCTGGAGAAGGAATGGATCTGTTTGTTCCTTTCCACCTTGCCTACCTAATAACCATTATTGTTAATTATGAAGCAATGATTTATTACAGTCGTGGATGGATTCAAGTAGTCCTGCCTGCTTGCGTCCTGAAAGCCAAAATGTCGCCAATATGACTTTAAATTAATATTATGATTCTGTGAGTGAGGAATCTTGTTAAGAGATTTCTTTTCTTTTCTTTTTTGCTGGGAAGAAAGGCAGGTAGGACTAAACAATATATCCTGGATGTATTTATTGACAGTGTGGGCAGCTGAGCATTGTTTTAGCCTGGTTAGCAATGTTCCCTAGTAGCAACCCTTTGAGTTACACCTATCGAGAAAGAGTTTAAAGAAATACTAGCACCATACTTCACTAATACAGGTAGTCCTCAATTTACGAGCACAATTGAGCCTGAAATTTCTGTGGCTAAAGGAGGCAGTTGTTCAGTAAATTTCGTCCCATTTTACAACTTGCCACAGTTGTTAAGCGAATCACTGCAGTTGTTAAGTTAGCAACATGTTTGTTAAGTGAATCTGGCGTCTCCCTTGACTTTGCTTTTCACCAGGTCACAAAAGGGTGATCACATGACTATGGGACACTGCAAACATCATAAATATGAAACTAGTTGCCAAGCATCCAAATTTTGATCACATGCCCATGGGGATGCTGTTACAGTCATAAGTGTGAACAACAGTCATAAGTCACTTTTTTCAGTGATACAACTTTGAACACTCACTAAATGAACTGTTGTAAGTCAAGGATTACCTGTATAGAGTAGAAAATGTGCCTTCTTCCCCACCTCTTATACCAAAGAGAATCAAGTGGTGCAGTCCTGAGTTTCTTTCTCACCCCTTCCCGTTTTCCTGGCTAAGCTCATGTTTTCCCATTGGTTGCCGTATCTTTCTTGAAGGTCATGTCTGTGCTCCTCTCCACCCAATGTTTCACATCCTGGCTTCTTAGCACCCCTTCTGGGAGTTGAAATCCACACATCATAAAGTTGTCAAGATTGAGAAACACTGTTCCAGATCACAAAGTTGCTTTCTTCTTCCTTGGGTGGTTTTTACCCACACCTCAACCACTTTCAGAATAACAGAGCAACATACACTGTTCTAGTCCAAGGACAGCTAAGTATCAACCAGCTCTGATCCCTTGAGCTTTGTAACATCAGCTAGAGGCAGCTTGATGCTGACTTCAAGCAGGGCAAAAACTGCTACCCATTCTGATTCTGGAGTGAGATAGGAAGGAATACAGCCAACCCATCCCAAAATTGGAAATCCTTGGGGCAGGGAATGGAATAACTAACCTTTGCTTGCAGTTCATCTTCGTTGCTCTTCTCTGCACTCTTTCTAGAGTCTCAACATCTTTTTTTACATTGTGGTGACCAGAACTGAATGCATTTTGGTCTTTTAAATCTCCAATCCCCCCATATCTATATAGATATTGCAGATGGTCTCTCTCTCTCTCTCTCTCTTCCTCCCTCCCTCCCTTTAGATTAACAGAGCTGTCTTCCGAGAAGCTTTGTGCTGACAAAGCTCTGAATCTGAAAGGCCTGCTGCTTTCTGGAATGGCAAAAATAAAAAGAAGTACTGTAGTTAACACAGGGGGTGATAAATATATCATGCCATTTGAATGAGATGCTCTGAGCATCAATCACCGAATGCAGCTGGGGGGCGGGGAGAGCATCCATTTTATGCTTTTCATTCATGCTGGTTTTCTAGAGATGCCAGGGGAAGTATGAGAGTGGAATTCTTCAAGGGGCATCTGCTGTCCTAAATTGCTGCAGCCTGAACATTAATTTTTTTTTAACGTCCATTCAGCAGATGGGTAGTGCCCATTGACACAATTTTCAGCTCTGTTTAAAAAAATAAAAATAATAAATTCAGAGGTCTTTGTCAAGGTATATTGAAACATCACTCTAGGACAGGGGTGTCAAACTCGATTTCATTGAGGGCCGCATCAGGGTTGTATTTGATCTCAGGGTGTGTGTGTGTGGCTGGGATGGCCTTGTGCAGCCCCCTGCGAGCAAAAGCGGAGGTCGGGGGGGCCACCCCCAAGCTTCTTTTTCACTGGCAGATAGCTGCAGGCTAAAAATGGAGCCCCGAAGGACCGCACACAGCCTCCCTAAGCTCCGTTTTTACTGGCAGAGGCACTGTGGGTCAGTACTTCGCTGTTTCCAGGGCCAGATGTAAGCATCCCACGGGCCAGATCTGGGCCCCGGGCCTTGAGTTTGACACCCCTGCTCTAGGAGATCCCTCAGATATGTGATGGTCAATTTCCAGGTATTTGTGATGCCAGCCAAAACCACCACTAGGTCTAGTGATCTTTTAAGTTGGCATATTCCTCTTGATCTTTCAGTACTT
>NW_020769327.1:3647576-3665110 GCF_900518735.1 Pseudonaja textilis | reverse complement strand
CTATTCTATTCTATTCTATTCTATTCTATTCTATTCTATTCTATTCTTCCAGTAAAACGTTTTTAGCTGAGACATCACAGAGGCAACCCTCCATTAGAACCATTTATTTATTTATTGAATTTATATTGCCACTATTCACCCATGGTGACTCAAGGCGGCTTACAGAATGTAAAACCATATTTAAAACAAACAAGCAGAAACTAACAAAAAGAATCCATTAAATTAATAAAGTACAATAGAACAAAATCTGACGAAAGATTTAGTGACTGTGTTACGACGGCACGGAAAAAAATTACTTGCATTCAGTTCTCATACTTACAACTGATCCATGATCATGTGATTAAAATTTGGGCACTTGGCAATTGGCATATACAAGTAGTCCTCAACTTACAACGGCTCAAAGTTAAAACGGCATTGAAAAAAAGTGACTTATGACCATTTTTCACACTTATGACCATTGCAGCATCCCCATGGTCACGTGATTTACATTCAGACACTTGGCAAGTGGCTCATGTTTATGACGGTTGCAGTGTCCTGGGGTCATGTGATCCCCTTTTGCAACCTTCTGACAAGCAAAGTCAATGGGGAAAACCAGATTCACTTAATGTTACTAATTAAACCACTGCAGTGATTTACTTAACAAAGGTGGCGAGAAAAGTTGTAAAATGGGGCAAAACTCCTTTAACAAATTTCTCACTTAGCAACATAAATTTTGGGTTCAATTGGAATCATAGGTTGAGGACTGCCTATGTTTATGAGAGTTCCCATATCCTGGGGTCATGTGATTGCCATTTGCAAGTCTCCATCCAGCTTCTAACAAAGTGAAATTAATGGGGAAGCTGGACTCATTTAATGACTGTATGATTTAATTAACAACTGCAGTGATTCACTTAACAATGTTAATTTTCATGGTCATGATGTGCACTGAAGATAGTGTTTGATTTCGTTGTATGAGGTGCAATGACAATAAAGTAAAGTAAACGAAACTAAATCATGGCAAAAAAGGTCATAAAATTTTATACAAACTGCTTAATAACTGCCTTGAATAACTGTTGAATAACTGCAACAGAAATTTGAATTCTAACTGTGGCCCTAAGGATCTGTACTGCTGTAATACTTGATATCATACTAATGCAAACATTAAGTGGCTCAGTGACTAAGATGCTGAGCTTGTCGATCAGAAAGGTCAGCCGTTTGCCAGTTCGAATCCCTAGCGCTGCGTAACGGAGTGAGCTCCCGTTACTTGTCCTAGCTTCTGCCAACCTAGCAGTTTGAAAGCATGTAAAATGCAAGTAGAAAAATAGGGACCACTTTGATGGGAAGGTAACAGTGTTCTGTGCGCCTTCAGCGTTTAGTCATGCCAGCCCCATGACCACGGAGACGTCTTCGGACAGCGCTGGCTCTTCGGCTTTGAAACGGAGATGAGCAGTGCCTCCTAGAGCTGAAAACAACTAGCACGTATGTGCGAGGGGAACCTTTACCTTTAATACAAACATTGCTGGGAATGGTAAAATCCATGTTGGTTTTCTCCCTTTCTCTCTATTTTCCAAAAAAACTCTTGTGAACAACTCTTGTTCAAAATTGCAATGTTCTATAGTGTCATTCTTTAGTCGTTAGTTCATGGTTGGTTAAAAAAAATACAACCTAACTCTGCAGAAGGGCCTGATCAGCTGTCTGACTTCTTAAGTTATAATGCTGTCTCTAAGGCTCTTAAACCACATTCATGAATAATGTGGAGCAACAATTCTATTCAGAAAATAAAGCCAGGCCTTAAGATCAATTGATTTTCTTGTTATTAGGCATGCATGAATTGTCTAATAATAATAATATGATATAAAAAATGTACTTAAAGATGTACTTTCCCTAATCCATGGCTTATCCCCAATCCTCCTTTAATGCTTTTTTAAGGTGTTGGACAATTTTATAATTTATTTGGTCTCTGAGCTGATTTAGTTAAAGTCTTTCAATTCACAGGGTCCTCCTGGAATTGACCAGAGTATGTGTCTCTCTCTCTCTGTCAAGAAAATATTATGCTTAGGCACCTGAGGAGCAAGAAAAGCTGTGTTGTATTTTCATTTTTTTTTACCTAAAGGGGTAAAAGCAAAAGTTTATAGAACCTCCACGTTCTGGTGCAGCCTATCCTTTATGGACAGCAAAACCAAGACTAAGTAATAAAAGGCTCAATCGTGAATTGGGAGGGTCAGGAAAGATCACACTTGTTCACACTCATGTGCATGATGCAAATCCACCCCCTTTGCACACCATACTTCACTGTGGCAGTTTGCAAAATCTGGAAAAAAAATAGGACAACCTTTAGTCACCAAATACAAGTAGTCCTCAACTTACGACCACAATTGAACTAAACTGGTTGTTACATAGGTTGAATTGCACCCCTACATACAACATTGAGAGTGACTATGGCCAATGTATTGCTTCCTTTCTTCCCTTCCCTTCCCTTCCCTCCCTTCCTTCCCCTTCCTCCCTCCCTCCCTCCCTCCCTTCTCTTCCCTTCCTTCCTTGTTCTTCAATTGTTTATGATGGTTCAAGTCCAGTATAGTGAAAGGTCATTCACCCAGGAGAGTTCAGCGCAGGGGGAGATGAGGAATTCAATTCAATTCAGTTCAGTTCAATTGCTGGTGAAGATTTGGGGGCTGAAACCAATCTCCTGCATAGGAACTTTAGTTGGCATTCGAACAGGAGAAAGAATATGAATGGTTGAAAGTATTTTGAAAGCACCTTAAAGTGAAGAGTCCAAGCAGCCTACTTTCCTTCACAGGGATCTTATCTATGGAGTGTCCCATCACCCCTGGTCCCCAATTGTCAGGAGCTCTTGAGCTTTGGATTCTTAGGGGTTTCCTTCAGCCTCTGGATGAAGTTTTATCCTTGATTGGATCACTGGATCCAGCAGGAAGGAATTGAAAGGACTCTTCTCCCTAAGCAATTTGCTTGAGGAAGATCCAGCCCTCAACTTCCTGAAAGAAATTGCTGATGTTTCCCTTCTATCAGATGCAATCACTTTTCTCTATAAATGACACCTTTAAGGTCAATAGAATACAATTTTTTTCCTCCCAGCTGAAAAATGAAATCATCATTACTTACCGATCTTAAGTGATTTTTATCTGGCTCAACTGGAAATAATCAAACGACACAAGGCAGCATACAAATTGCTTCTGCTTGAGATGACATGCCAAGAAAGAGCCTTCATTTTAAAAATCTCTGCAGTCTCCTTTCCACCGAGTTACCTTGTGATCTCCATCTGCCTGATAAATTTCGCTAGGACAGCTTTGAAGTAAGTCCTCCGTACTCTTTTCACTGCATCCTTTTTGAAAATGTGTGGATTCGGTTGATTTTGGTACTAATTTATACAAGTTTCACTGTTCCAAAGATGGAAAAATTGGCAGGGCTGGGCCTTCTCTGGCTCTTTAGAAGTTGCTGGATTATATCTCTCATCCTTCTTGATCCATGATAGTGCTGAATAAGCTGGGGAAAGCTACATTTAAACAACCTCTGAAGGGCACAACTCATTAAGCCTTAATCCAGTGTTTCTCAAACTTAGCAACTTTAAGTGGCGTGGATTTCAGCTTCCCGAATTCCCCAGCCAGTATGGCTAACTAGGAAATTATGGGAGTTGAAGTCCATCCCTCTTAAAGTTCCCAAGGTTGAAAAATATTACTCTAACCAGAGCAGTAACTGTATTATATAAAATATAGCTTGACTTTACAGCATTTTTGACAATTGCCTTATGTTGTTCTTGAAATATCAGGCTACTCCTTGGAAATATTTTTTGGTCAAGTTTGCTTTCTTGACCAATGGTTGAAATTGATGAAATGCACACTGGGGGAACAACATGGGGTTGTAATTTTATTCTTGGACGGCACATCAGCTACCATTTTCCAATGTTTCACGTTCATGTTGGATGAAGAGATAAATCAAAGGAGGTTGACTCAGCCTTCCATCCTTCTGAGTTTAGCTTAGTTTAGTTTAGTTTATTGTCATTGCACCTCGTACAATTAAATACCATCTTCAAGGTACATTACAAGTATAAAAATAAACACAAACACACATCCTTCACATTATATACACTGAATTGAAACCCCCTGATAATATTGCATTATACCAGTGGTGGCTAACCTTTTGGGGCTCAGGCCCCCCATGCCCACCTGTGCATGCACGCATGATCCCCCCACCCCCTTACCTGCACTGCGCATGAGTGCGCCTCCCAGCTGATTTTCGGCCCATTTGAGGCCTTTTTCAGCCACCCAGAGGCTCAAGGAAAGCCTCTGTAGCCTTTGGAGGCCGAAAAATGGGCCTGTTTTGTCACTTCCAGTATTTCTGGAAATACAGGAAGTGATGAAATGGGCCTGTTTTTCAGCCTCCAAATGCTGAAGAGGCTTCCCACAAGCCTCTGGGAGGCTGAAAAAGGTCTCAAATAGGCCAAAAATCATCTGGGAGGCACGCATATGTGTAGTGAGGTAAGTTTGGCTGGGGCTTGCATGCCCACACAAATGGCTCTGTATGCCACCTGTGGCACGCTTGCCATAGGTTCACCATCATGGCACTATACAGTAGAATTCAATAGAGTTACTGCCCTGGGATAGAAGCTGTTTTTCAGCCTATTTTCCTTGTTTTTATTATCCTGCACTGTCTGCCAGATAATAAAAGTTAAAAAAAAAAGGGTGCCCAGGATGAGATGGATCTTTGAGAATGTTTTGAACTTTCTTAAGGCAGCGGGAGTTATAAAGCTCTTCCAAAGAGGTGGGTAAAATGAGGACCCAGATTGTTGGGGGCAATATGCTGACTCCGTAAACCAGTTAGAGAGGGCTGTAAAGCACTGTAAAGTGGTATATAAGTCTAAGTGCTATGGCTATTGCTATACATCTAAGAGCAAACTGTCCTACTTTCTTTAGGGCATTTAATATATACAGTAGATAGTAGAATTGCCAAGTTTATAATCAAGTCTGCTTAATTAAGAACTATACTGTTCAGATCCAGATAACTTGTACTTTGGGGTCCTTAATGTGCTCTGAGATGGTTTTTTCCTTGTAGCTATTTCATTACCAAACCAGGTAACATCATCAGCACATTGAACCAAACTCAGAGAGCACCAAGGACCCCACAGTTCAACCCAGAGCTGCAACTATTCCCTTCTATTGGTGACACATTTACCTGAATATACATCCTGCACATATATACCAGAGGTGGTATTCAGCAGGTTCTGATCAGTTCTGGAGAACCGGTAGCAGAAATTTTAAGTAGTTTGGAGAACCAGCAAATCCCACCTCTGACTGGCTCCGCCCCCATCTATTCTCTGCCTCCTGAGTCCCAACTGATTGGCTGGGTCTTCTTTTGTTGCTCTGCACAGGAGAACAGAGCTGGAAAGCAGGTTAGTGGGGTGGGGATGGAATGGGATTTTGCAGTATCCTTCCCCTGCCATGCCCACCAAGCCATGCCCACCAAACCACACCCACAGAATTGGTAGTAAAAATGTTTGAATCCCACCACTGATATGTATCCTTTTAATTTTTCAATTGAACTTGCGGTCTTGTGTTTTCTATATGATTGAGTAACTAATCAATAATTTTAAAGTAAATTAAAACTAAACTATAGGATGTCTCAATAATCTTCTTTTTCCTGTTTTTGTTTTCATTGTATGGGGTTTTTTTCCCTCTAACTTTTCTTTTGTAGTTTCCAAAGTTGTGGATTTTCCAAACCGCATTTATTCCCCCCGCCGGCCCCGACCATTCTTTTTGTAGGAATAGAACTATTTTGGCTGCAAAAACTGGACACTGGAAATGTAAGGACCAATTGTTGCAGCACTAGCTGATTGAAAAGACGGGTTAGGCAATGATCTGGACATCTGGGGAAAATCAATAAATGGTTGCTGAGCTCCATCTTGTTACTTTGAAATAAAAGGTTATTTTTTTGGTCCAGTTAAAAGGGAAAAAAGGAAGGGGACTTGAAGAAAAGAGGCTGAATCCAATTAGAGACAAGGATCTCAATGGCCCTGTAACAGAGTACAAGCATATGCAGAAGAAAAGATTTTTAAAAAATGTTGCAAAAGTAATAAAAGATAATGATGATGCACCAAAAATTGCTTAAATTCATATAAAGTAATGGGTCTGCTTCGCAGAGTAATTTTCACACCACTTTGTATAGATCATCTTATTTGGAAAAAGTTACAATAAACCTTGGCTCGGATGGGCAAATCAGAGTGAAAATGCATTCTTACCCAAAATTGAAAAGACGTCTGGGGAAATCATGTCCTTCCCTGAGCGATATTGTTCAGCCAGCACATCAGGTTTGTTCTTAAGAAAATATAGAAGTGTTAGAGAGAGCTTTCAAGATGAGGGTTTCTTAAGTACAGGAGCCACTGAGTCAGCATAAAAGCCATGCAAGAATCCCAAAGGTGCTTTTTTCAGGAGGCAACTGGACTTTCTTGTTTTTTTTCTTTTGAAGACGTTTCGCTTCTCCTCCAAGAAGCTTCATCAGCTCTGACTGGATGCTGGGGAACGGAAGGATTTATATCCCTTGCAGACAGCTGGTCATTTGCATCCTTTCTGAGGGTCGTTGAAGGACTTGGGTGTCCTTGGATGTTTCTGAACTTTCAAATCTGTGTCCTCAGGGTCACCTGAGTAAGTCCTTAATGGTTCCTGTAGTCTGCAATTTTTCGGGAAATTCATTCATACTCCAACACCATTCTAAGGGTGTTCCCCCCTTCTCATTCCTTGGATGAGAAGTGAGATGCCTTCAAACGAAAAACAAGAAAGTCCAGTTGCCTCCTGAAAAAAGCCCCTTTAGGACAATCTGGATGACTGACAATCCCTACAGACTTTTAGCCATGTAAGAACTTCGTTGTTTGCCTTAGGAATGATTCTGCAATCCAAAAGCCATTGTCTATAATTAACTGGGAAAGAAGAAAGGAACTTAATACTCCAGTCCATCTCTCCCTTAGCAGACCTCAGAGAGAGAAAGGGGAAACTACCGTAGTTTTTTTTTAGTTAGTCCTTGATTTGTGACCACAAGTGTGCCCAACATTTTTGTTGCTAAGTGAGATAGTTGTTAAGGGAGTTTGGCCTCATATTTAGACCTTTCCTGCCACAATTCTTAAGTGAATCACTGCAGCTGTTAACTTAGTAGTAGGTTGTCAGTGAATGTGGCTTCCCCATTGACTTTGCTTGTCAGAAGGTTGCAAAGTGTAGTCACATGACCCTGGGACACGGCAACTGTCATAAACACAAGTCAGTTGCCAAGTGTCCAAATTTTGATCATGTGACCATGGGGATGCTGCAACGATCGTGTGAAAAACAGTCATAAATCATGTTTTTCAGCACTGTTGTAAGGGTCTCTGAACAAAGGGTTGCAAATTATTTGTAGCCATGAGCCTCTAGTCATTGTGGGAATCCTCCAACATTGCTGAGGAGGGAAGCGTAGGAGGGAGGAGTAAGGTTGGTATAGTGGTTAAGGTGTTGGATTAGACCAAGGGTCTTCAAACTTGGCAAGTTTAAGACTTGTGGACTTCAACTCCCAGAATTCCTGAGCTTACATGCATGGAGGAGGAATTCTGGGAATTGAAGTCCAACAAGTCTTAAAGCTGTCAAGTTTGGGGACCCCTGTCTTAAAGAGATAAACCAAAGATCTTCAAACTTGGCAAGTTTAAGACTTGTAGACTTCAACTCCCAGAATTCCTCCTCCAGTCATGTTAGCTCAGGAATTCTGGGAGTTGAAGTCCACAAGTCTTAAAGGCTGTCAAGTTTGAAGACCCCTGGATTAGACCCAGATTCTGGTCCAGATTCAGGTCTTGTAATGGTCAGTGGGAATAATTTTGAAGAGGAAGAAGAGCTGCACTTAAGGACAGATAAAGGAAATCTAAGTCTGGGACAGAAATGTACAGGTAGTCCTTGATTTACTGTCAACTCATAAAACATTTTGTATACACGTTTTATAGTTGATAACAGAAAGAGGTGAGAGAGTTTCAAAGAGCAGGTGGCAGTGTGGAATCGAAAGTACATTTCATTCATATTTTCTTCAAAGACTGATTAGATGACTGAAGCTTCTGCCACACAAAAATCTAATTGGAGAGCATGATTGAAGACTCTTGGCTATGGACAGTTTTAGTTGGATGATACACCCAGAGGGGTGGGGAGAAAAGCAGGATCAAGGGTGACAGTGAATTACGTATCTCAGAGTTGGCTACGCCCAGGTAAATGCCGGATGTAGAATGTTACCTTCAAATATTTATTTATTTATTTACTCATTCATTCATTCATTCATTCATTTATTTATTTATTTATTCTTTTGATTTTTGTCCTTGCTCTTGTTTCAATACATTCCTAACGCTCCTAATGTAATGTGTTGCTTTTAGGGATTTTTTAAAAAATAAGAAAACGCTATAATTTTTCCAGCCATGTGCATTGTTCAGAGAAAAGCAAATCACATTTGTAGTCCAAAAGTCAAAGAAAAGCAGTAAAATAGAAAGGGGAAATTAACTTTGGGTGCAGAGGTCTTTTTTTTTTTTTGCTTACAAGATAGAACTGGTCACTATTTGGCTGTTGTTGTTTGTGCCGATGTTGAACAATCTGCCTTTTTTTTAACTGTCCAGTTTTCACGGTGGAAATGAACCGTTCTCCAAATTACAGCCAGGCTGATGGAAGATTGAAGCTGCCCAGCCCAATCCTGGGCAGTTTCTTTTTTAACTGAAATCACATCGCTGTCATCTTGGCCAAGTCAGCTATTAAGATACAATTGCTGTCCTTTTTCAGGCTGACTGTAATCACACAGTTGTCCTTAAGAAACATTTATCCTTGGAATGAAGGTGACAATTCTAGAGCATTTGCAAGCACCAAACCCTGTATTTTCACCCCCTTCCAAATAACTGGAGTTGGCAAGCGATTACTTCATTTTTAGCTTGAGTATTTTTGTTTAATGGCCAGGATTGAGAGCCTGGTAGGAGCTATCTATCTATATGTGGAAAACAGAAGGAAATTGGATTCTTCTTGGTGATTCGGGATGAAGTATGGAAAAACCACCCACTGCGGCATATAGATCATTTATTGATTGATTTATATCCTGCCTGTATTACTTTTATAAATAACACAAGGCAGCAAGGGTATGTAACACACCCTTCCTCTTCCTGTTTTCCTTCATGACAACCACCCCGTGAGGTGATTTGGGCTGAGAGATAGTGATTGGGCCAAAGTTACTCAGCCAGTTTTCAGGCTAAGGCAGAATTAGAACTTATGGTTTCCTGGTTTCTAGCCTGGTGACTTAACCAATGACTTAATCATCACTTGTGGCTCAGTAGGTTATGTGGACACAGCCCATTGTCCTGGTTAAGTCAACCATGGTACATTACGTGGAGCTGTTGTGGCCCGCCGGCAGCTGACAGAGCTGGCAGCAGAGTCGGACAGTAGTGAGGAGGTTGGGGAGAAACCTGGGCCAGTCTTGGAGGCTGGGGAGGGCTCGGACGAGGGCTCTGCATCAGAGGCAGAGATGGAGCCAGGGCAGGCTGGCAGTCATCAGCTGCCTTCAGACTCAGACAGCAGTGAGGTGGGGGAGTTTTTGGAACCGGTTCCCAACCTGCACATGTGCAGGGCTACCAGAAGACAAGAACAATTGAGAAAGCAGGGTCGACTCAGGAGTAAGGCCACATCTCGGAGATGATTGGCCCCTCCCATAGGACATAAAAGAGGAGCAAATGGGACGTGAGCTTTTGCAGGAAGCAATTAGTTTGCCTGGTCGAGTCAAGCTTTGAAAAGTTCGGTTTGACTCTGTGTCAAGTTTGGCCTTGCCCTGCGTTTGGCAATTAGTTCTCTTGGCAGCATTCCAAGTGCGATAAAGTGGGTGTTTATAAACGTTCCCTTGAAAGACTGTTTGTGAAGCCTTGCAGGCTGTGAATAAATGTAATTGACAGCCATTGAAATAAAAGAGGTTTTGCCAAAACTGATTGTGTTTTGTGCTTCTAAGGAAGCCTAGGTCAGAACGGGAGCCTTCAGGTCCTTCTTGACTCTGTTGTTTTTAAAATATTTAAAAATGTTCTTTTAATAAACATTATGCAATAAAATTAGTTCAGGTTTTATATTGATGGTTTTGTAAAGGAAATGCACATACCTGTGTGAGCACACACATGGATGAAATTCCAATGGGGAAGCATCTGAAGAAAAGAGAAAGCATATAATGAATTGGCCAATCAGATTTTAAAAACCTTTTAAATGTTCATTTACAATCCCAGAATGCCACACTTTTGGTCTTGCTATCTGGGACCACTGGAAATGGTAGTTTATCTATAACTAAGATATTACAGGCTCTGTACTCTCCATTTACTAGTAGTCTTTGGCTTACAACCATTCTTTTAGTGACCATTTGAAGTTAGAATGACTGTTTTTCACACCTTACAGCATAAAGTGTTTGTGGTCACATGATCAAAATTTGAATAATTGGCAGGCAAAGTCAAAGGGGAAGCCGGATTCACTTAACAACCATGCTACTAACTTAACAGCTGCAGTGATTCGCTTAACAGCTGTGGCGAGAAAGGTCATAAAATGGGGGCAAAAGTCAACTTTCTCGCTTAGCGACAGACATTTTGGGGTCGGTTGAGGTTGTAAGTTGAGGACTACCTGTAGATGATTTCTGGACTTCTTTTCATGAGGATTGCTTGCTATGCCAATGCTGTCAAAACTGGGATGTTCCAAGGGGCAATTTCTGGGCAACGTTCACACCAAAACTAGTGTGAGACAGCCCTTGTGGCTGCAGAGAAGGGCCACTTGTAATCTGAATGCGTAATTCATTTGGACCTTCTTTTTAAATCCCCTCCCTCTCTCCCTCTCTCTCTCCCTCTCTCTGTCTCTGGCTGTCTCTTTCTCTATCTCTCTTTCTTCCTCCCTCCCTCTCTCCCCTCCGTAGAAGCTCAAGAGGCCTTCGGCTTCCAGTCCTATACCATTGCATTTCAGGTTAATTAAAATGTTCATCTAAACAGGCCCACTGAGGGAGAAAAAACACAATTAGAAAAACCCCAGTACTTCATTAAATTGGATCCCAGCAGGACTAGCAAGAGCAATGTGACATCTAACTAACTACTTTGCCACTCTTTTATAAGCAGGTCAGGCACACGTAACATACTCCTTCTTTGGCCCCACTTGGATTTATAAACTCCTCTGCAAAATTTGACTCCAGGCCTAAGGAAGACTTCTGGCAAGCCGAGGATTTGTCAAGCATTGCTTTGCTACACAGCCCCATTGTACCTACTCTTAAAGGCTAACTGCTCCTAAAGGCTAACTGTTTAAAGTCACCCTGAGAATGAGATGGGCAAGAGCTAAATTTGATACATAAATAAAATAAATACTCATGCAGGATCCAATCTGGGACCAGAGGTTTTGTCTTCCGAGCTTTCAGACTAGGCTAGAGAGATGTTTCCTGAAGATGGGCTCTAGCACAGGTGTGAAATCTTGGAAGACAAAACCTCCGGTTCCAGTGCCCAACCAAGATTGGATCCTGCAACATTATCCTGGGTCACTGATATTCACCTTCGTTCATGATAAATACTCTTCGGGGCTCATGGCTTTACTATGGCTGAGTTCATTGAACCCTCTAAACCTGAGTAGAGAATTCAGCCACTTCCTGGGTTTGCGTGAAACATCAAATCTTAAACTTAACCAATGGCCTTGGTTCATACAACCAAATGAAATTAACCAAGTGTCAGCATTCCAGGAAAACAAACTCCCACAACCAAAATGCCGAGGCAGGCATTTTCTCAAAGTTCCATTTTATTAAAGTTGTCATACTGGCACATCTGGGAAAACCTGAATCTGAGAGTTCGGGGTTTTCCACCCATAATTAAAAATCACAAAATCCATCCCCTGAACCCATCACTCCATCACATGGCCCAATCACCATCCATTCCAACTTGAAACATCCCTTAAAGCACTCTTCATCCAGGTGCAGGCATAACATGACCTTGACTGCAAAGAAGAATGCTATTATGTCTAACTACAACCACTCTACAACCCACCCACCCCCAATTTCCCAGGCACAGGAATGTGGCAGTGTGGAAGCTTCTGGTGCCAATATGTCTTCCAAAGCTGACACCAAGGTTCAGCATTAACCTAGCATGCTGTATGAATGCAGCTTCCAGGGCCGATGGAGACCTCTTTACCTAGTCCACTGCTTTGGCTCCCTTTGCCATTTAGTCTTATCTTAAGTCTCCTTTCCAATGCAATATACAAGTCATGTACTTGCTGCAATGAATTAGGGTTTCAGTTGTAGCCTTTGTTAGCTTGAGTCACTTCCCTGAATGATTGATTATGTACTAAGTCAGTGTCCACTCTTAGCAACCACGTAGGTTTTTTAAAAATCCATTTTCTCAATTCCTCCCTATCTAGCTGTCTTCTTCTTCTTCTCTTTCCTTTCCTTTCATCTTTGCCAGCATTAGAGGTTTTTTCCCCCCCAGAGAGGTAGATCTTCTCATAATGTGTCTGAAATAACAATATTTAGCTTGGTTGTTAGGTGATTAGAACTTTAAGCTGATTTATAGAATAGAATTCTTTATTGGTCAAGTGTGATTGGATACATAAGGAATTTGTCTCTGGTTCATAAGCTCTCAGTGTACATACAAACAACAGAGTGATGTCATAGATCATAAATAATAAGATTCAATCATAAATAATAAGATTCAATCATAAATCATAAGATACAAACAACAATTGATAAATCATAATATACCAATAGGATAAGGTAGTAGGAAAGATGAGAAGATGGAAAAGAAATAAGAAGATGACAAGGATAATAGCAATACAGCCCTACTACATGGGTAAATATCTTTAGGCGTAAGACAGTGCTGTGGGACAGTGTGTTAGTTGTTTAGCAGAATGATGGCATCGGGGAAGAAACTATCTTTGTGTTTAGATGTTTTGGCCTACAATGCTCTATAGCGGTGTCTTGGGTGGAGAAGTTGAAACAATTTATGTCCAGGATGCGAAGGCTCTGTAGATATTTTCTCAGCCCCCTTTCTGGTTCGTACAATATACGGGTCCTCAATGGAAGGTGGGCTGGCTGCAGTTGTTTTTTCTGCAGTCTTAACTATCCATTGAAGTCTGTATCTGTCCTGTTCAGTTGCTGTGCCAAATCATATAGTAACAGAACTATGAACTAATTTGTTCAATGGTTCATTTGTTTGTATTCTCTATTCAGGTCTAGTTCATGGAACAACTTGCTGCTGTAGTTAAATTTGGCTCCTCCCTCTTCTTATTTAGCCTAGCAGGAAACTGAAAACATTTATTATTGAGGGCTCCTTGGTGCTTTCTGACCTTGGTTCTTTTCTTGCAGGCGTTTCATTACGCAAACTAGGTAACATCATCAGTTCAAGAAAACAACCAAGTTCAGAGAGCACCAAGGACCTCCCATTTCAACCCTGAGCTACAAATATTCTCCTTTATTGGTACATTTATTATTACTCAGAGATATTTAGGTTTTAAAGAACATTTTAAAAACTTGGAATGCAAATATTAATATTTGTCTGTGTATAAAAATTTGCAAGTCACCAAGAGCCATGAATGTGGATTGGCAGATATAATATTTTAAATTAAATGTGGGAAAAAAATGCCTCTCTTCATCCCAAATGTAACATTTTCCCCCTTTTCCAACTGGGAGCTGCTTAAGGGTTTATATGTTGGAAACAGAACCTTGGAGAGCTCCAGGAGAAGTTCATTTGGCAAGTTTCTCTTCTGTTAGAGCAGCTGTTTTTGAACCATTCATCCACTTACCTCCTTTCCTGGTTTCAAATAATATCATCATTTCCATAAAAAAACAACCCACTGTTGTTTTACACGAGCATCTCAGCAGTGGCAGTCCCACAGTCGATCCTCAAAGAAACGCAAACGTTTAGGGACAAGTAAATAGAATATGGGAGAGAAAATGTAAGCACTTACTTTTATTTATTTATTTATTTATTTATTTATATTTATTTGATTTGCCAATCGCTTTCAAGATAATAGGTATAAGTATATACATAGTTATGAATACATGAAATGGGTACATATAAGAAAAATAAAAGGAACAATAGGACAGGGACGGTAGGCATGTTGGTGCGCTTATGCACGCCCCCTACAGACCTCTTAGGAAAGGGGTGAGGTCAATAGTAGACAGTCTAAGGTTAAAGTTTTTGGGGTTTGTGGAAGAAACCACAGAGTCAGGTAGAGTATTCCAGACATTGACCACTCTGTTGCTGAAGTCGTATTTCCTGCAATCAAATTTGGTGAGTTTGTATCTATTGTGTGCTCTTGCATTGTTATGGTTGAAGCTGAAGTATTCATTGACAGGTAAGTCATTGCAATGTATGATTTTATATACCATACTTAGATCAGATTGAAGACGGCGCAATTCAAGGTTTTCTAGGTCTAAAATTTCAAGTCTGGTGGCATAAGGTATTCTACAATGAGTAGAGGAGTAGAGAACTCTTCTTGTGAAGTATTTCTGGACTCTCTCAACTGTGTTAATATCAGATACGTAATGTGGGTTCCAGACTGATGAGCTGTATTCGAGTATTGGTCTAGCAAATGTTTTGTATGCTCTAGTTAGTAGTGTGATGTTACCAGAGAAAAAGCTATGTAGGATTAGGTTAACAACTCTTAATGCCTTTTTGGCTATGTAGTGGGTTCTAGCACTTAGATCATTAGAGATGAGTATTCCAAGGTCCTTTACAGAGCTTGGGTCATCAACAAGATCTTGACTATTCAGGTTGCATTTTATTTTCTGATTTTTTTTTGCCAATAGAGCATTTATTTGTTGAGATTTGAAGTTGCCATTTGTTTGACCATTCTGATACACAGTCAAGGTCTTTTTGAAGGGTAGAAGTATTGTCTGTGGTGTTGAACAGCTTTACATCAAAATATAGAGATATCTCAGCTGAAATCTATCTACCTTTGCTAAGATCAATAGAACTAGAAACTCATTTTGATTTATATTTATTTCATCCATCTAACCAATCCTTCCTTCAGGTTCCCTAGCCTATTAATGTCTTCTGTCCTTATTGTGGGGCATGAGTTCCAATTCTATCCTACTCTTGGACTCCATTTTATTTAAGACTCCACACATGGTACATGAGGACCCCAGATCACTGGGTAGGGGAAATGCAATCATCTGTGGTTAGGTACATCTGATGATCCCAAACAAAAGGAAATGGATCATGTACTGGTGAGCCGAATAAATAAAGTAGGTGTGTTAATTAATGTTGGGAAGCACACAGCCTGGCAAGGAGGAGGAATCAAGAGTAGAGCTAGTCTAGAGTCAATGCACAACTATAAAAAGGCCAGAATTGGCTCTTCCTGTATTCCTGGGAGCCTTATCTAATTGTTCCCAAGGGAAGACTGGAGAGATTTCTATATTACAGGTAGTCCTTGAATTGCTTCCATTCATTTAGTGACCATTTGAAGTTACAACAGCACTGAAAAAAAGACTTATGTCCATTTTTCACACTTATGACCCTTACAGCCTCACCATCGTCACGTGATCAAAATTCAAATGCTTGGAAACTGGCATGTATTTATGACGGCTGCAGTGCCCCAGGGTCATGTGATTCCCCTTTTGCGACCTTCTGACAAGCAAAGTCAGTGGGGAAGCCAGATACCCTTAACAACCATGTTACTCACTTAACAACTGCAGTGATTCAATTAACAACTGGGACAGAAGAGGTTGCAAAATGGGGTAAAAAAACCTCACTTAACAACTGTCTTGCTTTTGGGCTCAGTTGCGATTGTAGATCAAGACTACCTGGATAACAGGATATAAAAAAGGAGTTCGTTCTTCGAACTCTGCACATGTGGGTCTGGTTATTCACGCTTGTGCCCCCCCCCAAAAAAATTGATTTTATGAAATTGATTTCATGAAAAATTGATTTTAAAAAGTGCATCTCCCAGACATTGAAAACATGTTTGCTCTTCATCTCTGAGTCTACCACAAAGTACTAGAAGTTTCTAAACTTTCAGATTGGCCCTGGCTGCCTTTATGCCATCTCTTCTGTGAAAATTATTTGATTCTGCCACCTTAGCTTCTGGTTCTCAAGACAAGGAGCCCCACCCAGTGAATTATTCATGAGGAGGGGGTTGTTGCTTTGCTCCTTTCCTTCTTTTCTCCATTTCCCAATGGTAGGCAACTCCTTCATTCTGTAGCTGCTTCTCTGCAGAACAGGATAGTTTTTTTTTGCTTCGCCTCTCAATTGCCAGTTTTTAAATGGCAATTTATTTAATCAATGCATTGTAAATTCTAAGTAGGTGTTTTTAAATTGCTATTAAGTTGGGGAGAGAATGAAAAGATCTTCGGTACCACATGAAAGCACAAAGCCTTCTCTCTAATTTCACAGATGACAAACAAGAACACACTATAACCTCCCTTTGTCCCTTGTTGATTGGACCTCTGCTGGCTTCAAAGTCAAGGCTGAAACCAGAAGCAGAAGTCGTGATATCTCTAGAGAGTACAAGGATGTGAGCTATGGTTCTCTTTTGCTCTCAGATGGCAAGGACTGGCTAACCCAGGGTTTCTCAACCTTGGCAACTTTAAGATGAATGGACTTCAACTCCCAGAATTCCCCAGCCAGCACGGAGGCTATGCATCTTAGAGTTGACAAGGTTGGAAAACCCTGAGCTTAATCCATCAACAGTTCACGGCTAATCCATCAACAATTCAGCTATGCTGGCTGGGGAATTCTAGGAGTTGAAGTCCACTCATCTTAAAGTTGCGAAGGTTGGAAATGCTGCTGTAGGCAATCCACTATTCAAGATACACGGATTGTTAGAACTGGATTTTGGATGGGGGTGGCGGGAGTAAAGGCACAACAACTACAGAAAACTCAGACTGCCCAAAGAGCTGCTGATACAGTTCTACAGAGGAATGATTGAGTCTGTCATCTGGACCTCTATAACTGTCTGGTTTGGTTCTGCAACCCAACAGGACAGACACAGACTTCAGAGGATAATTAGGGTGCAGAAAAAACAATTACTACCCACCTGCCTTCAATCGAGGACCTGTATACTGCATGAGTCAAAAAGAGGGCTGTGAAAATATTTACAGACCCCTCACATCCCGGACATAAACTGTTTAAACTCCTTCCCTCAAAACGATGCTATAGAGCACTGCACACCAGAACAACTAGACACAAGGACAGTTTTTTCCTGAAAGCCATCACTCTGCTAAACAAATAATTTCCTCAACACGGTTCAACTATTACAAAGTCTGCACTATTATTACTGTTAACCTTCTCATAACTCCTTATCACCCATCCCCTCCCACTTGTGATTGTAGGACTGTAACTTGGTCGCTTGTATCCTTACAATTTATATTGACTGTTTTCTAGTATGATTTGATTGCTGATTGTACCTTATGACTATCATTAAGTGTTGTACCTAATGATTCTTGACTCTTGACGAATGTATCTTTTATGTATACCGAGAGTATTCACCCCGACAAATTCCTTGTGTGTCCAGTCACACTTGGCCAATGAAGTATTCTATTCTATTCTATTCTATTCTATTCTATTCTATTCTATTCTA
>NW_020769327.1:3633923-3647566 GCF_900518735.1 Pseudonaja textilis | reverse complement strand
TATTCTATTCTATTCTATTCTATTCTATTCTATTCTATTCTATTCTATTCTAAAAAAATACTACAGCATTGGGGCCAAACTGTGGAGGAGGAAGGAGGAAGCCCTTAGTTGGTTCTTTTCTTCTTCTTTCTTGTTTCCAAGGAAACAACAGAAGAACTAATAAGTAATTGAAAGACAGAGAATGACAAAAGCATAACTTGCACTCACAGCTATATCCAAATTAAAAACTAGACGTGGGTTCTTTGATGCTCTGAGATGCATACTCAGTGGGTGTTCTTCTCTCAGTGAAGAATTGTTTTTCTGGTTGAATTTTTATTTATTTGTTTATATCCTGCCTTTATTATTTTTACAAATAACTCAAGGCAGATAACATATACAATATTTCTTCTATTTTCCAAACAACAACAACAACAACAACAACAACAACTCTGAGGTGTGTTGAGCTGAGAGGGAATGATTGGCCCAGTCACCCAGTTGGCTTCCATGGCTAAGGTGGGACTAGAACTCAGTCTCTTAGTGATTGGCCCAAAATCACCCAGCTGACTCCCTGCCTAAGATGGGACTAGAACTCACAGTCTCCTAGTGATTGGCCCAAACTCATCTGAGTTCAAGATTGACTTGAACTCACGGTGTCCTATTTTCTAGCCTGGATGAATGTTTTCCAGGTCTGAAATTATTTTTGTTCTGGGTTTGAGGCTGGATTCTTCTCTCCCTGCTACACACTTGTGATGTCAAGAAAATAACATGAGTTTATTTCAGAGCTTTACAGCCTGTTTTGCTCACTGCAAAGTTCATTTGCCCACTTGCTACATCCATTTGGAATTGCTTGCTTTTTAGAAAGTAAAATTATATGTATTTGCATAAAAACTTTCCCCAAATGCACACATTCATTTTCATTTTATGAGGGATTTGCACTGCAAAATTCAGCAAAACGCAGAGCTCAAAGTATATGGCACAGTATGTATGCAGAATGAAGGGCTCTAGAACTAAAGTTTGATTTATTCTTATCAAAATGAGAATAAGTGATTTTTTTTCTGTGATGACTGTTTCGTGAGGGAAAGAAATCGATCTATTTTTTCCCAGATTATTTGCCACATGTGTTGACTCATAAGTCCATTCTTTTCCAGACTGAACTAAACTTCTCTTTAAACAAGTCTCCATTAAAAATCACCCTTAAAATATCTTTTAAAGAAGATCTTCCCTCAAAATGCATAATTTAACAAGCATTACTTACAAACTCCCACACACTCACACACAAAGAAGCTAAAGCTACACTGGAATACTTGGGGAGCTGGTAAAAATTATATTTTATTCTGCATGCTTATCTAGGAAGTTTAAATCATCTAGTGTGTACCAAACATTCAGATGTTAATTACTAGCTCTTTTTCTCCCTCTGCAAAATGAGATGATGCAAGGCTGATGCTTCAAATTCTTGGTTATTTTACTTGCCTTTTCTTCATCTTTTCCTATTGTAGAGCTGAATAATAGAGACTCTTTTTTTATTTCTGGTTAGACATTTAGCAGAGTGATGGCATGGGGGAAGAAACTATCTTTGTGTCTAGTTGTTTTAGCATGCAATGCCCTATAGCGGTATCTTGAGGGGAGAAGTTGAAGCAGTTTATGTCCAGGGTGTGAGGGGTACATACTGAGGTACATGTTTTGTCCATATTAGTTTTATTAAACCAGGCCAATTGTTAGTTTAGGGTTCAATGTGTTGTGTAATCTAATATTTGCCTACCTGAACCATTGGTAGATGTGTGATATTTGATCCCCACAATTCTTAGCAAGGATATTCCTGGTGGAGGAGTTCTGGAAACGGAAGTCCATGGTCTAAAAGTTGCTCAGACTGGGAAAACATTGATGTAAACCAATAAAAGTGATTAACTTAATAATCCAATTAAACACACTGCAGGGATCCAAGCAGGAGCTATGAATAAACGCTAGACTAATGAGTAATTAGACAGAGATGAAATGCAGAGCCAAGGAGGAAGAGAAGGAAGCTCAATCTTACACTCAACAGAAAACATTTTTTTTAACTGAGAAAAATTTAATGACAAGCTTGTGAGGGTGAATTAATTCAAATTTGAATTTCTTTTCTAGGAAGCAACCATTGTGGTTCAAGGATTCACCACATGAGGGCTGCAGGCAAGTAACTTAAAATCATTGTTCTGTTGGATCAGCCATCACTGATGATGACTGATGAAATAGGATGGTTTATGGTTGAGTGTGTTGTGGGGATCTTGTCAGTTATAACTTGGTCTACCACCATACCATAAAACTCAATTTAATGCATAAGTTGCATATGTTAATCAGGAGGACTATATGTATATAGGACTGTTTTTGGTACAGATTTTCAATCAGAGAAAAATAAAGGTTACCGATCTCCAGTTCTGGTCTTAATCGTTTTCATTAAGAGCCTTGGTGGTGTAGTGTGCAGTACTGCAAGCTACTTCTGCTGCAGCCAGCTGCCTGCAATTTGGCAGATCGAATCTCACCAGGTTCAAGCTTGACTTAGCCTTCTGTCCTTCTGAGGTGGGTAAAATGAGGACCCAGATTGTTGGGGGCAATTATGCTGACTCTGTAAACCGCTTAGAGAGGGCTGTAAAAATACTATAAAGTGATATATAAGTCTAAGTGCTATTGCTATTGCTATCCCATCGTGGAAATCTACTGTACTCCCCACAAATTCCGTGGTGGGTTTGTTTCACAATTTTTAAAGTCACATGTGCCACATGTCCCCTGAGGAGTTGCATTTTCATGGTACGTCTTCAGCATCAACAGAGTCACCTGTTTCTGTATTTGGTCTCTACCTGTTTCTTACCTTAGTTCAAAAATATTTTTCTTCTCCTTTCCCTGCTCAGGAACTGAAGAAGTTTTCAGTTTGGATATGTTCATTTTATTTTCTTAACCAGAGAATCACCTGGGGCAAAAGCTAAGATGAAGTAAACAGGCTTCCTGCCAGCATAGGTGAGTAATCCTTCATGTTATTGATCCGACAAAAAGAGAGAAATGTAGAGATACCTGTATTTCCCAAACTCCAGCTTCTCAGTACTTTGGACTAGCTGATTGGAATGTTACCCTGATCCTTCCGTGTTCTGGTTTCCCCCACTCTGTGGTGAGACAGAATTTTATTTTTAAAGAGACAGTTCAGCTGGTTTTTATGACTCCTGAGTCTTCCGTATATACATTAAGCAAGTTGAGTACTCTGTGATGATTTAGCTAGTGAATTTCTTCAGCTTTCCAAGTGAGACACAAATGCACATTTAGAAAAAAAATGCAGCCAAGAGAATTTGAAATGGTAGTAAATACAGAGGAAATGGTTGTATGCTGATGTGGTTCATTCTTAAGTGTGCAGAACAACGACAGGCATGAAACCAAGACTGCATCAAAAGGACAAATGTGTAATGATGTTATGCAATCAGATGCAAGAATGTGAATATTTTTTTGCATGATGACCTCATGATATACCTTTATTCAGTCGCCTCTCTTTGGCCTACCTCTGGAAAAGCCTATGTAGCCTTCCTTCCTTCCTCTTCCTCCCTTCCTCCCCCCCTCCCTCTTGCCTTCATGTATGTGTATCAGTATTAAGTAAAAGTAAAGGTTCCCCTTGCACGTACGTGCTAGTTGTTTCCGGCTCTAGGGGGCGGTGCTCATCTCTGTTACAAAGCCAAAGAGCCAGCGCTGTCCGAAGACGTCTCCTTGGTCACGTGGCCAGCATGATTAAACGCCGAAGGCACACAGAATGCTGTTCCCTTCCCACCAAAGTGGTCCCTATTTTTCTACTTGCATTTTTACATGCTTTTGAACTGCTAGGTTGGCAGAAGCTGGGACAGGTAACAGGAGTTCACTCTGTTATGTGGCGCTAGGGATTCGAACCTCCAAACTGCCGACCTTTCTGACCAACAAGCTCAGCGTCTTAGCCACTGAGCCACTGCGTCCCTGTATGTATCTGTATACCTATATACATATAAACACAGGTAGTCCTTGACCTACAATTAAAACTGGGACC
The DNA here is from genome assembly GCF_900518735.1 of Pseudonaja textilis. Next base: position 3,643,557 of record NW_020769327.1, on the reverse strand, counting down.
AGAATTTCCCAGTTAAGCAAGGCAGTTGTTAAATGAGTCACACTTGATTTTACAACTTTTCTGCCAGAGTTTTTAAATGAAGCACTACAGTTTTTCAATGAATCTGGCTTCCCCCACTGACTTTGCTTGATAGAAGCTAGCCGGGAAAGCTGCAAATGGTGATCACATGACCCTGAGATGCCACAATATTGTAAATACAAGCTGGTTGCCAAGTACCTGAATTCTAACGACATGATTATGGAGATGCTGCAAAGTTCATAAGTATGAGGACTGGCTGTAAGTCACTTTTTTCAGTGCCGTTGTAACTTTGAGTGGTCACTAAAATGTGAGTGTATACGTGTATTCTGGAAGAAATATACATAGCACCCTACATAATACCCTATAGCCTCAAGTTTTCCATGACTTTCTTAAGTCCCAAACTCTGTTTGATCATTCAGACCATAGCATCTTGATCAAAACTCAGTTTGGGTTGGGCCTTAAATAAGACTTCTTTTCCAAGATATGACCAAACAGAAAGTACAGGAAAAATGTTCTCAGAGTCTGGTAACTTCCTGGTACTTAGGGATCACACTTAAAATTTCGAAAGAATTCCTGAGGGCCCCAATGTAGATGGATGTGGAGTCACTGCAGAGTCTGGGACCAGAAATTCCCAATTTCGTATGTTTTGGGGGGAAGATTGTGCAGTTTTTTTTGTGTGTGTGTGGAGAAAAGGGGTTGATGCATAAAATAAAAACTGTATTTTTTCCCTACCCCCATCCAAACAAACAAACAAACAAACAAACAAAAGAACAGCAGATAATTACGACGAAGGCTCTATTAAAGGAAAGAGAAGTGACGTGGTTTGCATTTTCAGTACTTCATGTCCCCTCATAGTTTCCTATTAAGCTCCTCTGGGATTTGTAAGAGTCGGAAGAGGCTCCTGTACTTGCACTTTGCTGGGAAACCACACAGCCACAATTTTATTACCCATTTTTCCAAGAAGGCTGCAGAGTAGCTACAGAGGCCAAGGAAGCCTCATTGCTTTGCTCTTAAAAACGAGGGAGTTGCATTGCTTCAGAAAGCAGTTTTATGAAGGTGCTTCCTCCACCCCTCATAGAAGGGAACAGGGCCTTGGAAATACGTGCAGCTCTGAAACCAAATCAACCTTCATTTTTCCAGCAATTAACAGATGACTAGGGATGACATGACAGCAGTGTCCCAATAACTAAGAGGAGGTCAATCTATTATAAAAAGCACCTTCAGGGCAGGACAAGAAGCAAAGTGGGGAAACGAATCAAGGAGAGAAGCAACGTAGAACTAAGGAGAAATTTCCTGACAGTTAGAACAATTAACCAGTGGAACGACTTGCCTCCAGAAGTTGGGAATGCTCCAACACTGGAGGTTTTAAAGAAGAGACTGGGCAACCACTTTTCTGAAATGGTTTCCTGCCTGAACAGGGGGTTGGACTAGAAGACCTCCAAGGTCCCTTCCAACTGTTATTCTGCATTCTATACTCTCAAAGGCCACAAGAAATGGGCTTGAGAATCAGACTGGCTCTCCTGCTGTAGGAGATCACCGTATCGAGAAGCGTTATTGGGAGCCTGGTGTGAGAGCATGTCAACCATACTGCATCCATGGCAATACGTGTGCATCAGGATGGCATTTATAGTACCAAACCTCTCATTGTCCACTTCGCAAATTCTCTCTCCATACCTTCCAGCCAATGTGTTCCCCCAATTCCCATTCTTCTCCTTCCTGTTGGACCTGACGTGTGTTGTCTGTCTCTTCTTCCTTTCCACCTCGATCCTTGCTTTTCCTGTGTCGGCTGGTGTTATTTAGAGCTGCCGCCCCTCCCTCCGATTTCTCCACCAAGCCCCCGTCATGCAGAACAAGTCAATAATTGCGGAGGATTAAAAAAAAGCAAGGGGAATTAAAATGTCACACTTGGAAGGCGGGGCGCTATTCTTTGCATGAAAGAAGCCAACCAACAAAAGACCCTCTGGGGCAGCCCAAATTGTGTTCCTTCTTTCCTGGAAGGTGGCTGGCGGCCTCCCCATTTCTTTGTAGAGCTGCTGGGGTGTCATGCGTGCTGTTGTTCTACCAGCTGGCAGACTCTGATTCTCCCTTTCTTTTTCATTCCATGCCAAGAGAGATTTCCTCCTGTTGATGCTCCTTTTCTTCCCTCCTCCCTCTTTCTTCCCTCTTAGCTATCTCAGCTCCCTTCCATCTGTATCTAACAAGCAGCAGTTGCCTCTCCGACAGTATGTTTGATTTCATGTGCCAGCTTGTTACACGCTTAGTTTGTACATTACACAATTACCATGCACATCTCTCCAAGCCTGGCCTGTTCTACTCACCTCCTTCCCTCCTCTCTTCTGTTCCCATTGCCGCGATCTCTTCTCTGGCATGTCAAGTAATCCAGGTCTTCTCCTTTCTTGACATCACATCGAAAACCTGGATAGTCATCATTAGAGAGGGGTGGGGGAAGGTGGAAAAATAGTGTAGCAACATCGGGGTCATTTGATTCTGAATGGAGGAATTGACCTTTCTTCTTCTTGTGCCATATCCACCATCGGACGTTGGTGATCCTATTTTTATCAACAGCCAAAGTGTTATTTAGTTTTGTCCAAACCAGTCCCTAAGATTTTGAAGCCATGATGTTCTCGTTTGTCTTCAATCTTTCCCTGGAGGATTAAGTGAAGGATGCCAGAGTTGATACAACAAGTTAAATCAAAATATGATTTCTGGTGAGGTTTGTGGAGGGACATAGATCTGGTTTTGCCATGTATTTTCTGTGAATCCAGTCCCAGAGATTTACAATCCATGTCTCAGAAGGAATTGAGCCAACTTGGTTACTCTGATTGTCAACCATATCTAGATATACTGTGGCTTCATATGATACATGATTTCCACAGGTATGTTTTTGAATAGCTCCTTGTTAGCTTTGATCAAGCAGGAAGATGTTGGGGAAGTTAAGCTAACTGCATCATGTGATCAGTATGGGGTGGGGAAAAAAAAATAACCAAGCAAATTAATCATGCTGTTCTCCACTGCCTACCTGCTATGCGAATAAATAGCCACACCAAAAAAAAAAAACCCCAACAACAATGGGTATTGCTGTGATGAAATGGACAGAAGCCAAACCTTATGGGAAGGGTTCTTCCTGTATAAATGGTAAGAGGAACTTAGTAGTTTATTAAGAGGATGAAAGTGAATCATAGTTTGGCTTGGACTGTATAATTTTGCCTACCCGGCCAATTTTAATTTAGGTTCTCTTCCCTCCATCTCTTTGAAGTTTCTTCGTCTAACATTCATATATTTGAAGCCAGTCTGGAATACTTTAGAATAGAGGTATCCAAACTTGACAACTTTAAGACTCATGGACTTCATCTCCCAGAATTCCACAGCCAATATGGGTTATTCTGGCTGGGGAATTCTGGGAGTCAAAGTCGACAAGTCTTCAAGTTTGGAGACCCGTGCTGTAGAAGAAACAATTCGATTGCAATGTTTCCTTCCCACCCCTCCCTTAGCCACAGCTCACCCTAGGCTATTTTTTAATTCAATGCTGGAATCGGTTTCTCGCAGTATTCCTTCTTCTGGGAAAGACGATGTGGTTTCTTCTAACTTTAGTCTAGCCCCCACCCCCACCCCCACCCAATAGATTTTTTCTGGTGGTTTGTTGCTCACAAACTGGCAGAGAATCCTGTTGGTTTTTCTTCCCTGATCTGAATGCATCGAGGCAGCTTTCAGACAGCATGCCAAGATCTGGAAGCTCACTCTGACTTGGCTGCCATACCTCAAGATATTTTCTTGGGCAGTCATTTATCTTTTCCCAAGCCAGCTACATAAGCCAAATACTTAATGGTTCCCATCCCCAAATTCAGAACAGCCCTGGGAAGATTTAATGACCTCCCTACTGCTGTTCTCAAGGGGAAGTTATGGGATACCCCACTTGGACAAAGAGTTTACTCCTGTGGTGAAGGACTCTTCAAAACACCCACCCTTGTTTTGTTATCTAACTCCATTAGAAACATGCTTGGCTGCAGCCAGTAACTCTTCACCTAGCCAGTTTTTCAGGCCATCCATTTTATTTATGGTTGTTACTATCCAATCTATGTGATTTATTCCTCAGAACGTGGCTAAGTGTGTTGTTTTGCTGTTTGCCAAAACTTTGTCCACGCCAGTTATAGATTTAATGGGTTTTTACTGTGGGTTTTAGTTACTGTTTTGCCAGGTGCTTTGTTTTAGAGGTGGTCAAGGACTGTAATAAGTTTACGGGTTTTCCCCTAACGTTTTTCCTGTGGCTCCTTTCCCTCCATTCTGCAATATCCTGGTTAACAGAAGGGGGGAAGTTGATATAATAACGATTGTGCCAAAAGAATGAAGAGAATCTCACATCCTTCTTGGTCTCCTTGCAATCAAAGGAAAGAATCATGGTTTCCATCTGTGCACAATTACCAGCAATGAATATGGTTCCCCCCCCCCACCCCCCGTTTCCTTATTTCTTTTTAAAGTACAGTACATGCAGAGAAATTTCCTTCTACATAATTTAAAAAGTTTGGCCATCGGGGAAGTCAAACTTATTTCCCATTGAATGTTTGTTTCTTTGCTGTAACATGGAACACGTGTTTGAAATTTTATCTTAATTTCACTGGTATGAAGTACAGATATTCCTCCACTTACAGCCATTTGTTTTGTGATTATACAAAGAGACAAAGGCACTGAATAACAGAATAACAGAGTTGGAAGGGACCTTGTAGGTTTTCTAGTCGAACCCCTGTTCAAGCAGGGGACCCTATACAATTTCAGACAAATGGCTGTCCAATCTCTTTTTAAAAGCCTTCAATGATGGAACACTCATAACTTCTTAAGGGCAAGTCATTCCACTGGATTGTTCTCACTGTCAGAAAATTTCTCCTTATTTCCAGACTGAATCTCTCTCCTTGTTCAGTTTCCATTCTTTATTCCTTGCCTGGCCTTCAGGTGTCTTGAAAAATAGCTTGACCCCTTCCTCCTCTCTGTGGCAGCCCTTCAAATATTGGAAGACTGCTATCATGTCACCCCTGGTCCTTCTCTTCACCAGACTAGACATGTCCAGTTCCTGCAACCGTTCATTGTATGTTTTAGTCTCCAGTCCCCTTATCATCCTGGTTGGTCTTCTCTGTTTCCAACTGGAAACTCTGTTTCCAACTGTGCTCATAAGTCAGGGAATAGCTGTAGACATAGGCTATCCGGCTTAGACAGATTCAAGTCCTGCTTAGCTTTATCCTCGTTTTAGCCATGACGTGCTTTCTTAGTATAAGTGGCTTTTAAAGTGAACTTGTGTTGAGGTAATTTCCCATTAGGAGAATGAGTGCACATAGGGAGACGTAGTGAGAGTAATGTTGAGGAATAACGTACAACCAGCACACAGATACACTGTATAATAAAATGTAGGTTTTTACTTCCAGTAAATGGTTAAGCAAAGTCCAACAAGCAGTCCAAGTCGTACACGATTATAGCAGTCAGTTTTCAGTCCAGGGATAATCCAAACAAAGTCCAGTATCATAAACAGTTCAGTAATCAGACTCACATTAATCCAAGAATAATGACGATCAGCTACAGTCAATAGGGAAATGCAGGAACAGCAACACTCTCAACAACAGGACTAAACAACCCAGGTTTCTGGCTTCATCTTATGGACGTTTGAGGAACCACACCCAATTACAATTTTAGCATTCCCTTAAAGAGACAGTATTAAAATAACTATCCTGCTTTATATATTTCCAACCCAACTGTTAGGTGACTTACATTCATAACAACTTGTAGTGAAGCAAGAAAAAAAGAAAGTGTTACTTTGCATTTCTGAGTAGACCAAGCTAAAATAAAAGCCATATTTTTGATTATAGCCAGGTACAAGGAACATATATATGATAAACTCCGCTGTACAAACCACCATTAGCAAGTGGGCATGTAGCATCTTTGCAACATCATAACCAGGTGAGCTTCAATAGCACCATTGCAGATGCCATCTTGACTTTTTTTGACCATACCTTGTACTCACCTCTGGTCTTCTGCAACAATCTGGGAGAATCTGTGTCTGCATTCTTGGCAATAATGATGGGGGGTGGGGAGGGGTTGTAGGAATGTATATCATTGGTCTAAAGCTTTGCCCGAAAAAGATTTCAGGGGCCATGTTGGATCGGTTGGTTGCTGCTGATGCTGACAATTTGAGTGGAGATAGTCTAAAGCAGAGGTGTCAAACTCGATTTCATTGAAGGTGACATCAGGGTTGTGTTTCACCTCCAGGGGCCAGGTGGGCATGGCCAGGGTGGGTGTGCCTAGCTTGATGTCACTCATGTTGGGGACAGCTGTGGTGGCCCGTGCGCTCTGCCAGCAAAAATGGGCGCCTGAGCTCTGTTTTTGGCTGCAACGGCCTCCTGCAACCCTTTGCCCGCGAAAACAGAGCTTTCTTGAGCCCTGTTTTCACTGGCAGAGGCACCGCAGGCCAGTCCTTTGCTGTTTCCAGGGCAGTCCCGCAGGCCAGATCTAAGCACCCTGTGGGCCAGATCCTGCCTTGAGTTTGACACCCCTGGTCTAAAGCATGCTGGCTGGGGAATCCTGGGAGTTGAAGTCCATACCCCTTAAAGTGACTGAGGTTGAGAAACCTTGCTCTAGATCAAGGGTCTTCAAACTTGGCAAGTTTAAAACTTGTGGACTTCAGCTCCCAGAATTCCTGAGGACGGGAGGAGGAAATCTGGGAGTTGAAGAACCCAAGTCTTACAACTGTCGAGTTTGAAGACCCCCTGCTCTAAATAAACACAGATCCTAATTCTTATTCATTATATTTTTATTCTGCCTTTCCTATACAATTCCAAGCAATTAACCTAACACTCCTTATGTCCCCCAGAAGAATTCCGTGGGGTGGATTCGGCTGAGAGAGAGGGACTGGCCCAATGTCACCCAGCCAGCTTTCATCTCTGTAGCCAGGGGTGGGCTGCTACTGGTTCTGCCTGGTTCTAAAGAACCAGTAGCTCTGAAGAGTAGCAGACACTGAACCGGTTCTGTGTTTGCTGCTGTTTAGCGCACTCACCCAGCTAGGCTCTTATCTGTCCTTTATTTCCTGCTTTTTCAACCTCAACTGCTTTGCGCGGCACAGCTGAGGTTGAAAAAGCAGGAAAAAAGAGGCTTTTCAAATACTGCGCATCTGTGCACAGCGCTTTTCAGCTGTCCGGGCGGCACAGGTTAAGGTTTTTTTTTACACACGCGCGCAGCAAAACATAGTCACCGAACCGGTAGTAACACCAGTTGAATCCCACCCCTGTCTATGGCGGAACTGGAACTCAGAGTCTCCTGGTTTCTAGTCCAGCACCTTCCTCATTCCACCCAGCTGGTTCTCTTGACTCTTTAGTGACCACATGATCCCTTTCATTTCGTTTCCTTGGCAACAGCACAGAAGTGGTTTGTGCGCTGTCACCTCTGGGACGGTGCCTCCCTCCCATTTCCCAATCTCACTTGCAACCTCATGTCTTTGTGATCTCCCATCCAAATAAGAACCAGACCTGACCCTGCTTAGCTTGAGCTCAGTCCAGACCAACCAAATACGGACACCAGGCTAAAAATGTGGCATGCTGAAAACACCTTCAGCTGTCTGCGCCTCAGTATTAGTTATGCCTCTGTGAATAGAGAGAAAGGAGGGAGGGGGGAGAGAATACATAAATATACAGGTGATCTTTTTTGAAAGGACCACAGTTTAGATCAGGGGCCTTCAAACTTGACAAGTTTAAGACTTGTGGGCTTCCACTCCCAGAATTCCCCCTCCAGTAATTCTGGGAGTGGAGGTCCACAAGTCTTAAACTTGCCAAGTTTGAAGGGCCTCAGTTTAGTTTCGACCAATCTGTTCCAGGCTCAGAAGGTGGCAGTCAGGTTACTTCAACTGAGAGGGACCACATGGGTTGCAGAGAGATAAATAGTCCCAGCCTCTTTTCTTTCACTGTCCTTGGCATCTCCCTTGAAAGAAGCTTCGTGTCTTTTCTGGCAGGAAATCCATTAAAAGTTTAAATAAAAGCAGCTCTGGACGGAGTTGGTTCCCCTTACCCTTAGCTTTAACACAAACAGGTGCGTCTCCCGCCAAAGAGCGAAGCGGGACACCTTATTATAACGTGCACGGTGTTCAATACTTTTCAGGGGCGCGCGGAGTCAAGTCAGGATGGCGTCCCCCCCCCCCCCTGCGATCCAAGCACCGCTAAATCCACGGGTGCCCCCCCCACGCCCCGGGGGCCCACCTCGCCCCCCCCCCCCCCCCGCCTCCTCCAGCTGTCGACCTTTGCTTTTGCTGGCTCCTCCAACTTTCGCCTCCCGACAACGCCAAAAACCACATTTGCGGCCCAGCGAGTCGAGCCCAACAATAGGCGTCCGGATTTCCCGGCGTCGAGTCTGCTGGGCTCAGCCAAGCGCGCGCCTTTTTCAACGCTACTTTAACCGGCTCGTGGGAACCGCAAAGCCTCGCTCGCTTCTCCGCTTCCCGCCTTCCGCCAGCAGGAGGCAGCCTTGCCTTTCCAAACCGGGCCGCTTTCTCCCGCTCCGAGCAAACCGCTTCTCTTCCCCCCCCACCCCCCCTCCCCCAGCTCCCCGTTTCGCTTTCCCTTCGCTGGAAGAAGCCCTGACGTCACTTCGCTGGCTCGCCTTCGTTCGTGCTTTTTTTTTTTTTTTTCTCTCCCCCCTCTCCCCTCTCTCTCTCTCTCTCCCTCCTTCTCTGGCCGAAGCTTTTCGGTTCCAGTCAGGCTTTCGCCGTTTTCGGCTGCGTGGGAATCCATGGTTTGTCGGGGGAACTTTCCGCCGCGTCTCTGAGGCAAGAAAAGGCAGCTCTCGCCCAGCCGCGTCCAGCAGAAGAGCGACGAAGAGACGAGGACGAAGCTTGCGGGGGGGGGGGGGATAACTTTTGGGGGGGGGGGGGCGGGGGGTGTGTGTGTATGTGGAGGGGCAGGCTGGTCCTGATGCAAGATGCCGGGCACCCGCGCTTTGATCTTCCTGCTCACCTTCCAGCTCTGCTCCCTGGAGACCGAGACGCCGACAGGTCAGTCAGTTCCCGGAGCGACTCGCTCAGTTTGCCCGGCTCCCGGGTCGGTGGTTCCGTTTCGAGTGTGTGTGTGTATTGGGGGGAGGGGGGGTTTGTCTCTCTTCTATCCCTTTCTCGGCAAACTCCCCCCTCCCGCTCCCCACCGGCCGCGCTCGGGGACTCCGGCTTGGCGGTTGCGTGTTTGTTTTGGTTTTCCCACCCCCGGGCTTCTTTTTCTCCCCCTTCCTCACACAACTTGTTTATCCCGCGCCTCGCCTCGCCTCTTCTGCCCCGCGAACTTCGAAGGTTTACGCAGGAACCGAGCCAGAAGCCCTGGCTCCGGCCGAGGAAGAGGGAAGCGGAGTTGGAGAAACTGGCCGTGTTTATGTGTTGGAAATGCCCCGGGTTGCTTTCCTTGAAGCGCTGGTGTGCGCCGGCTGGGGCGCGCGGGGGGCGGGGGGGGGCAGCTTTGCTGTAAGAAAAACAACAGTTGGGAAAGTCCTTTCTCTCTTTTTCTCGCTCTCTTCCTTTCTCTTTCTCTCCCTCTTTGTCTCTCCCTCCCCCTTTCTTTCCCTTTCTCTCTCCCTCCTTTCTCTCTCTTCCTTTCTCTTCCCCCTT
>NW_020769327.1:3560068-3633913 GCF_900518735.1 Pseudonaja textilis | reverse complement strand
TCTCTCCCTCCTTTCTCTCTCTTCCTTTCTCTTCCCCCTTTCTCTGTCTCCCTCTCCTTCCCTCCCCCTTTTCTCCACCCTTTCTCTCTCCCTCCCTCTTTCTCTTCCCCCTTTCTCTCCCTCCCTCCCTCCCCCCTCTCCTCCCTCCTTCCCCCTTTCTCTCTCCCTCTCCCCCTCCCTCCCCCTCTATCCCTCTCCCTCCTTCCCACTTTCTCTCCCCCTTTCTCCCTCCCTCCCTCCCTCTTTCACTTCCTCCTTTCTCCCTCCCCCTCTCTCCCCCTTCCTCTCTCTCTCTCTCTCTCTCTCTCTCTCTCCCCCTCCTTCCCCCTCTCTTTATTTCTCTCTTGCTCGAGAGGCATAAACCCTCCTAGTATACCTGCCTAGGTAGCGTACAGAGAGTCTCCTGCCCAGTCCCCCTCCCTCCCCCCCCTCCCTTGGCTCCTCTCGGGATCCCGCAGAGAGTTTTTCACGAGGCTCCCCGATCCCTTGCTGAGAAACGAGCCCGTCTGCGAACGGACGGTTTCCTGCCCTCTCCCCACCTCAGGAATGCCAGTTGGTGGCTCTTGTACGCCTTTAGGGAGGTCTCCTTATGGGGTCTTAAAGAGACTTACTCCCGAAGTAAGCGGGGAGGGAGGGATCATAGCCCCTAAAAATACTCGCCCAAGCCAAGCCAAAGGAGCCAAGCCGCTTGCATTTGGACTTTGTTCCCGGATACTTTTACACCCTTCCTTCCTCCTTCCCTTAGTTAACCTGGAACTAAAGGGCCTTAGAGATTTACTATAGCGCCTGGGGTGGGGGCAGGGAGGGAAGAGGTAGGTGGGAGCTTCCACCTTTCTTTCCTACTCTACAATCCCTCCCAAAGCTTTCGTGGGCTGATTCTTTCCTTCGCTGATTCTCCTTCACCATTACTTCCTTATGAATCTCAGAAGAATAGAAAATGGAATGGAATGGAATAGAATTCAGAATAGAATTCAGAACAGAATAGAATTCTTTATTGGCCAAGTGTGATTGGACACACAAGGAATTTGTGTTTGGTGCATATGCTCTCTCAGTGTACATGAAGAAAAAATAAAATACATTCATCAAGAATCATAAGATGCAACACTTAGTGATAGTCGTAGGTTACTAATAAGCAATCGAATCATACTAAGGAACAAATAAAACAATATAAATTGTAAAGATACAAGCAACACGGTTATAGTCATAAGTGGGAAGAGATAGGCAATAGGCAGGATGAGAGAAAGAATAGTAATACAGTCTTAGTAAATAGTTTGACAGTGTTGTGGGAATTAATTGATTAGTAGAGTGATCGCATGGGGGGGGGGGAGCTGTCCTTGTGCCTAGTGGTTCTGGTGTGCAGTGCCGAAGCATTGACTTAAGTGCTGTGGGTGGCACGTTCTTGGGTTACTGACCCCACTTTGTATTTAGGCTGGAGGGAAAGTGAGTAGGAAATGCAAGACCAGGACCCATGGTGAGCTTCTGTGGTAAAGTCCCACTTTCCCTGGGGGAGTCTTTGAAGTCTCCCCAAAGAAGACGGGAGTCTTTGCTAGACCGACTTTACCTAACCACATGACATTCGGCTCCTTCATAGGAAACAGGGAGTTGATCTGTCTCCAAAGCAGATTGATTTATGTCTGTTTCCAGTGTATATTTTTCCTGCCTGGAATAAATGGTTTCCTTTCTTTAAATCCCTTTTTAGGTTTTTTTTTGCCAACAAGCGGCAGAAAAAGACCAAAAAAAAAAAAAAGGAGGCGCTTTTGTCTCCGGCTGTCAATAAAGGTAACATGCTTAAGGCAGATGAGTTCTATTAAAGAACTGGGGGCTTGATCTACCCGATTTCTATCTAAAATGTAGATGGTTTGAAACCAAATTCTTACGGAACAAAGGTTTATCAGTCTCTTTTTTTTTTTCTTTCTCTCTCTCTCTACCGCTCAAATACTACAATTTTAAAAAAAAGTTTTACTCCAGCTGGGGCATTTGGCCAAAGTTGACTGGCATTTCTGTGGTACACCAGCGGATGCATACATTAAAAAAAAAATATTTGGTTAGTTTGCAATGACCCCTTTGTGGTTTTCCCTGGGAGAGAATCCCCTTAAAGCAAAATCCCTTGATTGCTCTGTTTTGGAAGCCTTGTCGTTCCCTTTCTTTATTCTGGTCTGCTTTCACTTTTAGTGGTTTGCCCAACCAACAAATCCAGGCTTGGGGGCAGAGGATAAAATTCCAGAAATATAATTTTGTGCAAAAAGGACTCTCTTTATTTGCAGATGCCACATGAGATTTAAGGGGAATGTTTGGCAAAGGCTTTTAATGGGAGCCCTTCTCCTTCTGATACTGGGGCAGAGCAAATAAATTGAGTAGCCCTGGAAAGCGCTGATAAAATACTATTATATTCCCCTCCCCTGATTTTTCCCAGGGGGGCTTCTGAGTGAAAGAGGGCTGATGTTGCTGATGTTTAGGTGGGATTCAGTTCAGTGAACATTTAATGGTCCTCTTCAGCTTCTCTTGCCTTGCCTTGCTAGCTGATAGTGGAAGCTGAGCAGTCGCAACCAAGCGGTCAGTTCCATTGGTGCCTCGGTGCCTCTTTTCTGTTTAGAAGAAGAAATGTGCTTACCGCAAGAAGTGGGAGCGTCATGTCTGCAGGCCAACCAAAGTTCTCGAGCTGGGTTGCGAGAGATCCTGCTCCCTTGAATGCCTATGCGGGCTATATGTTCATCCTTGCCAGCAGCCAGATGGTCTTCAAAATGATTCAAGCAACTACAGGTACAACCGCAATTTCAGCCCCAAATTTATGTCGCTAAGGGAGACATTTGTTGAAGTGAGTTTTGCCCCATTTTTAACGACCTTTCTGGCCACCGTTGTTAATTGAATCACTGCCGTTGTTAAGATAGTAACATGGTTGTTAAGTGAATCTGGCTTTCCCACTGACTTCGCTTGTCAGAAGGGGATCACAGGACCCCGGGACGCAGAGACCGTCATAAATAGGAGTCAGTGGAACAAGCATCTGAATTTTGATAATCTCCATTATGAGACCATGGGGGGATGCTGCAACGGTTGTAAGTATAAAATCGGTCATAAGTCCATGATTTTCAGTGCCGTTGTAACTTTGAACGGTTAGTAAATGAACTGTTCTAAGTCGAGGACTCTCTGGTAGCTCTCATAGCGAGCTGTGGCTCCCTGTTCAATGCATTAAAAATGTTCAAAACATCCTTAAAGATCCATCTCATCCTGGGAACCCTTTTTTGAACTATTACCATCTGGCAGACAGTACAGGATAATAAAAACAAGAACAGAAAGGCTGAAAAACAGCTTCTATCCCAGGGCAGTAGTTCTTTTGAATTCTGCTATATAGTGCAGTGTTGGTGTGGTGTCGGGGGTTTTCAGTTCAATGTGTGGAGGCTGAAGGATGTGTGTTTGTGTTTATTTTCATGGTCATGATGTGCACTGAAGATGGTGTTTGATTTCGTTGTAGAGGTGCAGTGCCAATAAAGTAAACTAAACTAAATCCACAATTCTCGTGATGGAGTGAAATGGTACCGTTGACATTATGGCTTCTTTGTGGGACAAAGAGGAAGGCCTTTTGTCATGAGAGCACATAATAAGATGATTGTCTTTTACCCCATCAATACTGAAGAGTCTTATTAAAGAGAAAGACTAGCTTGGAAAGGGTGGGGTACAAGGGAACCCACACATATTCTTGCTGGGAATGGTCTGCTTTCCATGTTGGTGTTCCTTCTTAGAATAGAATTCTTTATTGGCCAAGTGTGATTGGACACACAAGGAATTTGTCTTTGGTGCATATATTCTCAGTGTACATGAAGGAAAAAAATACATTCATCAAGAATCATAAGATGCAACACTTAGTGATAGTCCTAGGATAATAAATAAGCAATCAAAATTATACTAGGAAACTAAATAAAACCATATAAATAGTAAAGATACAAACAATACAGTTATAGTCATAAGTGGGAAGAGATAGGTACTAGGAAGGATGAGCAGAATAATAGTAATGCAGTCTTAGTAAATAAGTGGACAATGTTGTGGGAATTAGTTGTTTAGCAGAGCGATGGCCTTCGGGAAAAAACTGTCCTTGTGTCTAGTTGTTCTGGTGTGCATATAGCGTCGTTTTGAGGGAAGAAGTTCTTCTGTACCTGGCAACTCTGCTTCCATCTTGCATTTCTTAACGGAAACATTAAGCCATGCTACAGATAACCAATTTCTTCGGTTTGCCGTGGATTAATAGCTACTGAGATTTTAGCTGTCTTTGATTGCTGCTTTCCTTTGTGAAAACACCTTTCCTAGGTGGAATGGATGCATTCCTAGTGGTAGTTGTTAAGATTTTCTCGGTGATGTTTCTTGACCTATGTGCTTTTCCTTAACCTGACATGACCTTTAAACAAATAGGTGCTCAGAAAACTTAAGACTTCAGGAATATTACAGATGTAAAGATGCCTGTTGAGTCAGTCATTAATGTGATTTGTTTGATATTGATTTGTTTGTAAACTGTGGTTTATGGATTAATGATGCGTTGCCCAGATTATTTTGACTCAACAAGCCACAAGTAAAGCAGGTGTTATTATTAATGAAGGTGCAATTGGGCTTACGTTGGTGGTTTGTGTAGATTGGGTATGGATTTATGTATTAATCCAACTGATGGAAACAAACAGGGTTTACAGGATAAATAAATCCCATTATCTTTCAAGCCTATTGGTTCATGTCTATGGCAGTCATTTTGATGTTCATCAGATATTTGGGATTTCAACTCTCATATTTCCATCTTGACCTGCCACTGGGCGCTCTAACCATCAACGTGTTTCTGATTTGTAAACCAGCTCAGAATGGTTGACTTTGTCTGACAATGGTGCTGCAAAGGATTCAGGATTGTGTGTCTTTTATAAGTCTATCTTGCGTTCAGAATTGTATCTTCTTCTCAAGTCTATCTTGGGATGCAGAAAATTGAAGTATACACTTGTTGCATGCAATGCATTGTCTAGATGTAGAGTACTGCCCTTCTCAAACAGGGATAGGAAACAATGGTGAGAACCGCTCCCTTTCCAAAAATGTCTGTGCAACATGTTCAAAACATATGATGAAGCTAATGATTGTTATTTTGAATGTCCTTCTTGCTCTTCTGCTTCCTGGCTGTCTGGAGTAAACAGATGGAGCTCCGTGGAAAAACCTCCCTCCTCTTCTTTTGTGATTTAGAATAAAATGAACCATCTTCTGTCACTAATGTGCTGCAAACGTCTTCTGGATTACAACTAGTCCTAGCAAGTTTGAAGTCCACAAGACAGAGGGATGTTTTCCCTCCTGTAGATGGATTTTTATACCATAAATATTTTTTCTAGGGGTGACTTTGTAGCCCTTCCTGATTTTCATACCTCGCCGTTCTGCACCTGTTGTTGGATAGTTGGTCATCATGAAGGGTGAGGGATGATTCATCCGAGGTGAGGAATGTTTCAGAAAGAGGCAGTGTGATCATGTCACAAATAGGGCATTGGAATTGTCACGTCTGATGGATTCTTTCCAATGGAGATTAGTCACAATGGAATTGTTTATCGGCCTCATTGTGTAATTTGCAGCTCTGTTTGTCCAATAAACATTGTAAACCCAATGCTTAAATGGCAGGAGAATTCATGCTGGCTTTACTTCCCCACCACCGCCCCCATTTGAAGTTCTACACAAACTGTGCCATCCACACATTCATATACCGCATCTGCTTGTGAAATCTGCATCCAACTTCTATGTATATGAACCCTGCAGTGTTCCTTGTCTTAAGCCGGTCAGGCTGGCTGGAAGATGCGGTCTTCCTCCCCTTTCTGTTCTGCTTCTATAGACATCGTAGAAAACACACGATGTGGTCATCCTCGACTTACGACAGTTCATTCAGTGACCGTGCAAAGTTACAATGGCACTGACAGAAGTGACTTACGACCGTTTTTCACACTTAACAACCATTGCACCCCTCCACGGTCACATGATCAAAACTCAGATGTTTGATTCATATTTATGATGGTTGCAGTGTCCTGGGGTTGTGTGATTTTTCCCCCCTTTGAGACCTTCTGACAAGCAAAGTCGACGGAGAAGCAGATTCATTTAACAACCGTTACTAACTTACTAACTTAATGGCTGCTGTGATTCACTTAACGGCTGTGGCAAGGGAGGTGTTAAATTGGGGCAAAATGCACTTCACAAATGTCTTGCTTAGCAACAGAAATGTTGATCTCCATGGTGGTCGTGATTTGAGGACTACCTTCTACCCTAAGGGTATTAGGAAGAGAGAGGAAAGTGTCTAACAGTGCCAACAAGGACTGATGATGACAGGAGGTTGACTGGAATTGTGATAAGGGGCAAACAACCCTGTGGAACTTGAAAGAGACTATTCTGAAACTGTAGTGGTCAAGGCTAGCCCCAAGATATCATAAAAGGTCCATATGGCAGCTAGGATGCTATTGATTTTACCTGTTGCACCTAAAAAAAAAATAGCTGGAGCTTTGATCACAATATTGTGCTTCTCATCTTGGCTTTTTTGATCACAACTTCTGACAACTTGGATGGTGGCCTCATTGGATGAGGAGAAGGAACACAATTGTAGCTTAGGAATTTAGGATGGAAAAAAAAACCCAAATTGGTCTTTTTCAGCTGAGCTTTCCATAAGAAGTTGCAATTATGTGATGTCCCTGCCATCTGTACAACGTGATTGAGTCCTAATGAAAATGAAGCATATATTTTTAGAACCCACCCCAAAGTGTTTCTAAGTATATTAATTCTTATTTCAGTTTTTCTTTCAGCTAAGCTCATCAATAGCAGACTCACAATCTGGAAGTCCCATAGGTGCTTTTTTCAAGAGGCAACTGGACTTTCTGGGTTTTTCTTTGAAGACGTTTCACTTCTCATTTAAGAAGCTTCGCCAGCTCTTGGATGAGGAGCGAAACGTCTTCAAAGAAAAAACAGAAAGTCCAATTGCCTCTTGAAAAAGGACCTTTGGGACAACCATGACCGGGATGACTGAGAATCTCCATGGACATTCACAATCTGGAATTGACTCCTCCAAAACCATACAAGCCCCCTCCCTCCCTGGGTTTCTCCATGTCAATCAGAGAACATTGTCATAGGAATCTCTTCCCTACTGGGATCAAGAATATAAGTTTCAGTAAGTGGGTCTGGATTGTGCTTTGGTTTAGCCTCCAGAAGGTAACTCTGAACATGAATGGAGCACCTGTCTGCTTCTCCTTACAACAGCTGCATCTTATCCTGGAACGACAAACTCCAAACTCTCTTTTTGGAATCAAATGTCCAGTCCTATGAACAAATGTGACGGCCTGGTATTGCGCTCATGTGATTGCTTGCATTTTTAGAAAGAAACTCTAGGCTTGGACTCCAGCCATTCCACACAGCTCTTGCATAGCAGTGTGCAAAGCATCGGTGTGACAGCAGCTTGAAACAGCGATGTGTTACGTTCTTGCGTGCTTCCACAGACCAAGCAGAAAATGAAATCCTTTTTTTTTTTTTCATCTATTACCAGGAGGCAGCAAAGAAACCAGCCAACATCAAAATGCTCCAAGAGCTGACGGATATGCTAAAGTAAACAACCCACTATTTCTGCTCCAAGAGCTGGCATCGCTAGCCAGAATTTATTTAGCTAATATAATAAATGGAGATCAGAAAGCTCATTTCAATCTGGATTCAGGACTTGGAGGAAGCGTGAATTGGAAATGGTGAGGCTGGCTATAGCGACTCATTTTCCAGTTGTCCACGATTCTGAGACTTCCCTGGGGATCTAGAAATCATTTTTTTTCCAGCCCACCCCTACCCAGTTTCTTTGGTAATAAAAACGTAAATTCATTAACACTGTTCTTGGCAAAAGAAAGGCTTATTGCCCCTTGGCTGGTAATAAAACATCGTTACTTTTTTTATGGATGTGCATATTTATTTTGCGTCCTGAAAGTGTATGCAGAGAAGGAAGGAAGATGGGTAAGGTTCTTGTAGATCAAATTTCCAGTGAAAAAGTGGGAAGGAAGTGGCTATATTTAATTCAGAGAAAGGTAATCTAAGAGGTGGTAAGGCAGACTTGTAGATATCTGAGGACAACATTCATAAAGAGGATGGAACAAGATTGTTGCTTTGAAGTATGCTTTGAAGTATGCTTTGCAACTATTAATTTAGTGGCCATTTGAACTTATAACGGCATTGAAAAAAAGTGACTCACAATCAGTCCTTACACTTTAAAAACGTACATCCCTATGGTCACGTGATCAAAATTTGATCACATGTTTCGTGGAGTTTTTTTTGTGGTTAGAAAAAAAATAAGAAAAAGTAAGCTTTTTCTTTTCTTTGTAACCATAGAGTAAGATTTTGTAACTTTGTACACGTACTTAATATTTACTTCTTTCTATTTCATTTTTGTTCTCTTTCTTCACTTGTTTTCCTTTTCTCCTTTTCTAGTTTGTGTTACTTTTTATGTTTTTTGTGAAATGTTTAATAATACGCATGTAAAAATAAATAAATCGTTTTACAAACATGACTTTAGCTCACCGATATTATGTGACATTAACACCAGTGACTGCCATGTTCATCCAGTCTGCAAAAGTTCATTATCTGCTGATATTTTTACAGTAGTACAAATATTTACAGGAGAACCTCCATATTTGCAAAGAGGTGCATGTATCTGTTTGTGTGCCTGTATGTGTGCGTCTGCGTGCATGCACACCCAATGCCTTGCTCTGTAAATAATATTTCTAAGCTCGTTAAGAATCAAACACATCTCCTTTCCCACATCAACATTTATGTTCTAAAATGGAAGATACTTTAGTATATTTAGAAGTCCTTAGTTTTAGTAACTTTCAGGAGGTTGGAACGACAGTTTCTTTCATCTTTTTAGCAAGTGGCTGGGAATGATGGGAACGGCCTTCTCCCCTGTTTGAAGGAAAATAAATTGGAAAGGCTACAAACAACCCAAGCTGAGACTGCTGGGATGTTATGTTGAGAGAAATTTCAAGATGCTGGTCTCCCGCCAGGAGGTGAGTGACCTTACTGGGGAGATAGAAGAGAAGAAAAGAAACAGGACAATGATTGTAGCTTAGCATGTTCTGTTATCCCAGGGCAGGAAGCGTGGATGCCAAAGGCGGCAGTTGCTTTGAATATGGTTCTGGTCAGAAACCCTCTCCAGATGTACCGGATGGTGGAGATTTTAATTAGGAAGTCCGCTGCGATTTCATTCATGCATTAATGATAGTCGTGGCCCTAGTTCAACCACTATTCCTTCTTTATGTTGGCTGGAGTCCTTTTCAAGATGTGCTTCTCCAATGAGCGGAGGTGATGGAACATGTTATTTATTCATTTATTAAATTTATATGCCGCCCTATCTCACTCTGCCAAACAACTCTTGGCAATTTACAATTGAAATGATAAATATGTACATATTAACAGAAAGCACAAAACAAAAGGCAAGAATGGTCCTTCCCTATTAGCGCAAAAGCACTTCCAAATAAGAGTTGTGATGGCAAACCTATAGCAGAGGTCACATGCAGAGCCCTCTCGGTCGGCATGTATGCCATCGCCAGCTGCTCTTTTGGTTTCCAGCGCTCTAGTATGCGCAAAGACCTGCATGCTGGCCAGCTGGTCTTTGGTTTCCGGCGCTCTGGGGCATGCATTCTGGTTTGGGCACTCGGTGCCGAAAAAGTTCACCATCACTGAAATAGAGCACCCCCTCCCCATTAGGGCTCTGAGCCAATCAGCAGAGCTGCATTTTAACAACTTTCCAAAGGTCAAACAGGTAGGAGCAGACCTCACCTCCAGCAGCAAGGTGTTCCAAAGAGTGGGAGCCCCAAGCAGAAAAGGCTCTACTCGTAGCTGGAATTCCTTGATGGATAGGGGTTGGCAGCCTGCCCCTTCTGCCGGGGCAAGTGGGCAAGCCACTCCCATTGGGTGATATGGTTCTCCGGGTAACCCAGTTCCATGCCGTGAAAGGCTTTATTGATAAATTGTTAATCAGTGAAGCTCATGCAACAGCCTGATTTTGATTTCCTTCTGATTTTTCCCTTGATGTTCTTCTAAGTTCTCCAACCCTTCTCCAGATTGGGAGCTTGCAAAACACAGCTGGATCCTTCCCTTTTAAAATCTCTCCTGGGGAACACTTTCCTACTCTTGATTGGTTGCCAGAGATTGAATTTCCTACTCTCGGTTGCTCTCTGTCCAGGGTCTAGATTGGCAGATTGATTAATTTCATACCTGAACTTCTTGGAATGTTTTCTCCCCTTCTCTGCATCATGTATGAAATTGTTTACAGAATTCTGTGGATTATATAAAGTGCAACGGTTGTATAACACTGAAAACTTGCAGATATTTATTGCCTTTACCTTCTAATAGTGAACTTCTCAGAGATATCTGGATGGCTTTCATTGGTTTCATGGACTACTAGATCAAAGATGGGAACTTGTACCCTACCAGGTATGGCTGATGTTCAATACTGAAAGATGCTGATGGTTGGTTACATTATAGGACAGTTACACCTGAAAAACTAGTATCCTCATCCCTACTATAGAGATAAATGGAACCCTTAGCTTTATCTGGAATGAATATTCTTACATTGAAATGATCCTTGTAGAGCTATTGACCAAGCATATATTGCTTATTTAATATACGGGGGACAGGTCTTTGTCCCTACCATCAAGACCCTGGGAGTAGCACTTTATATGTTTGACTTTGCTGATCAGAAATTTATTAATAAATTACGTTAAATTGAGGATCAAAGTTGTCACTCAATCGGCCAACTCTGCAAGAAGCCAAGGGAAGAAACCATGCTGCAGTGATTATATTGAGGCTTCTATTCCTTCTTAAAGTTCCAGCTGGATCATGGTAATATAGTCTGGTACCCTATGATTAATTCTGCTCCTCTGAGATTTCTGTTGACTCCCAGCGTCTCTGATTGCTGTGATCTCTCAAATATCATATGAGTGTTTTCTCCTTTAAAGGCTTCCTTGGAATTGAGGTTGGGGATGAGATGAATTGGCTTGGCTTCCACCCTGTGGACACCGTGCTACAATTATCGCCCTTTGTATCATCATCAAGGCAATGGAGTGTAAAGGATGGTAGGAAGCAAGAAGAAGAAAAAGCGGGTTCAGTTGTTACAATAAATTAAAGACCATAATGACATTGGCTAAAACATCTTTCTGGCTTTTGTTTGACCACAAGATGTTAACGGATGTGAATGGATTTGCTGTGTTCCTTTTGAGCAGGAGCTGTATTGGAAAATGTGCTGTAAGATTGAAGAAAATATATGGAAGCCAATCAAACAACGATCAGTACTTTTAAATGCAAAGAGATTAAAGAAGTCACCTATTTTGAACCGAGTCTTGTTTGGATACCATCTGAACACTGTTTAAGAACACAAGGACACTAAACCTTTGGTTGGGTTTGTACATTGTGGGGATTCTGACAGCTCAATCTTGTGATTTTCTGAAGACGTGAGTGAAAAGAGTGGAATTATTTTTTCTGGCTTGTTTTTTTTTTAAACATTTTAGGGATATATTAAGGAGTGAGTGTAGGGCGGAAGGCAAACCACATACTTCAACCTCTTATTCTTCTCCTAATCAATGAAACTGCCCCAAACCATGCTTTTGAGTTTGGATACCCAAATGAATAAAATTTGTGCCGTTATTCTCATTCCCCCCTTCACCCAACTCCATATGGTCTTTGGTTCCCCCCATAGCCATTAAATGTACTTATTGATTATAAAAAAATTGCTGACTTTTTTGTTTTTAAGACTTAAATTGGAAAAGCTGAAAGACCCAAGATCCAACTTTATCTAGAGCCTGTGTTTCAAAATTGAAGCATTGCAACCCAATTTGATCTTTTTGAAATACACAAAAACAGAAGAAGGGGTAGGAGGCCAACTTAAGTAAACTTAGTCAACTTGTAAAGTGGGACGGAGGAATGAATGCTTCTTGCATTTATTTACGGATCAGTTTTCTATACTGTGCGTCTTAATTAAATGATCTTGGTTTGGTTTGGTTTGTTACTTTCTCCCTTGCAAGGATGTTGCTCTGTAATCTGCATTGAACCTGGGCCAACATCTGCACTAGCTTTGGTAGTAAGCAAATTAAAGTGTGGGTTGGAGGCTCCCTCTGTAGAAGGCTCAACCTTAAGTCTTTTCTGGGCCATTAAAGCATGACTAATCCGCATTGATTGGGGATCTGGCCATGTTTTCCCCTTGACTGATTTTTAGCTGGTGGCAGGAAGGTCCGTTACAAACTATTGTTTTTGCCTTATGGGTTGTGCAGCACTGGGATTTCATAATGGACAGGATGTAGTGTGTGAACAAAAGACCACTCCTAATCGGAAAGAGAGGTCCCTGCTTTACAAAGCCATGGCTGATTTATGTTTTGGGGAGGGATTACCTAGACGGATGGCTGAGCCTTGCCTTACTCTCTCAGTCAAGAGTTCCAAGTACCATGACATCTTGTGCCATAATAGACATCTCACCCTTGAAGGCTTGATTGAGACTCTCGATAGCATACATAGGATACAACGGTTGGCCCTTGTGTTAAATTGGAGTTCAGAGTGCATTACAGTGGGTGAAACTGAATCCGTAATCACATGCAGAGAAATGTAAGGGTAAGGAATTGAATAGTTTGTTGAAACACACCACTTATTCACCGCGAGGACAATAGAGAAATAATGAGGCTGAATAAATGCCTAAGAAAGAACACGGGAAAGAAAAGTCTAATGTGTCTAAAAGGGGTAACACTAGGATAATAAAGATGATAATGAGCCATGGGGATAATAAAACAAAGAAATGAATGAGAAATAAACTGGATCAGAAGCGATTCCTATATTCTAAGTTCAAAAAGTGAGTTTCTAAACGAAAAGAGTCTAGCACTCTACAAAAGAAGAAATTAGAAGTTGGTCCTGAACTTACGATCACAACGGGGAAGAGAATTTTCCTTGCTAAGAAGATGGTTATTGAGTTGCACTTGATTTTACGGCCTTTTGGCCACTGTTGTTAAGTGAATCTGGGCTTTCCCCGTTGACTGTGCTTGTCTAAAGCTGGTTGGGAAGATTGCAAATGGTGATCATGTGACCCTGGGACACTTGAGGAAATAGATGATAGTTGCTAAGCGACCAAATTTTGATCATGTGACCTTGGGGCTGCTGCAGTGGCCGTAAATGCGAGGACTGGTTGTAAGTCATTTCTTTTCAATGCCATAACTTTGAATGGCTCGTAAACAAATGGCTGTAAGGACTATCTGTGCACGGTAAAAGGACAGAAATAACGAAACCATCATGATAACAAAACAGCTGAGGGATGAATGCTAAGAGTGAGCTAAAACAAGTTTTCACTTTGTATATGAAACTTCTTATAGGGCAGCCTTTTAATACTCCTCCTTTCTGAGAGCCTGGAGGAAAAAAAAATCCTAGAAAAAAATGGAAGAGAAAAAAAATGTGTCATTTGGAACACTCTTGAAAGGAAATTGTTATGTTCTTCTGGGGGAAAGAAATGTTTTTTCTTTCCCAGTGTTTCAGTTTCTCCTGCTTCAAGCCCAGGCAACTTTTCAAAGTTTAAAGACCAAATTAAATTCACATTAATATCATACAGCTCTTACGTTTTTCCTCTTTTCCCTCCTTTAATAAAATAATAATAATAAAAACTGTTCAAAGATTCATGCTACCTTCTAGTGTTCTGAGTTTGAAAGTAATTGAAGTACTGGCTGGGGAATTCTGAGAATTGAAATCCACACATCTTAAAAGTTGTCAAGGTTGAGAAACGCTGCCTTGGGGAAACGGAAGCAATAAAATCCACAATGATTGTACCGTCTAGATCAGCAAGAGATGCAGTGGCAGAATCTGGGGGGTGGGGTAAAAAGAGGGATCAGCCTAGAATCCCTACATAGCCACAAGCAGACTCAATCCAATCCCCTCTTGAATTCCGCAAGCCTCCAAGCAGATGCTAACCATTAATTGAAAATATTCATGTCCCTGGGCTCTTTAGTGATGAATTTATTTAATTGGATCATCCCATGTGGACCTTCCCATGTGGACCATGTGGTCTTTACCTCCTGACAGGATGTTGAGATAAAACATTTAGAACTATAGTTTATTGTTATGAAAATTCCTCACCCTTTTCCTGGATTTATCTGTCTTTGCTTAAGAAGGAAGTACCATTGTTTCCAGCTGTATTATTATGGCTTCCTCGAGGAAAACATTCATCAAACCCAAAATATATTTTCCCCCTGAATCAATGTACAATGTCTTCCCACCGTCCAAAGTCCATTTCGGGCACCACTTGAGGAATTAACCCTACATTCCCAGCAATTTTATGCCCTCCAAAATCACTTCCTTACAGTTCTGCACCTAAACATAGCAGAGCTACTGAAATTCCACAGAGAGATTCACAGTCCAAAAATTAATCTGGTAATATATGGAATGAAAACACCCCACATGCAAGTAGAATTTGCCCAAGGGAATAAATTGTTTTATAGAGAGAGGATTTCCATTCTTGGTTTACAGAGAGGTCAAGGTCTCTATTCTCTGAACTTTTAGAAGACTTTCAGGAATGATGTGCTATCCTAATGCAATTTTTCTTTGATTATGGTGGCCATGATTCTTTGGGATAACTGAAACTTCTAGCTAAGAAGACTGGGGGAGCCAATCATAAAATGTAGGGGATCCCTGGTGGTCATCTAGACCAAGGGTCTTCAAACTTGGCACGTTTAAGACTTGTGGACTTCAACTCCCAGAATTCCTGAGTTAACATGACTGGAGGAGGAATTCTGGGAATTGAAGTCCACAGGTCTTAAAGCTGTGAAGTTTGAAGACCCTTGATCTATTCAGGACCAGGTATCTTCCTGATGCAGGAAATCCACCATTGGAACATTCCCAACAGTTGACTATCCAGCTTGTATGGAACATCTAAGACAGGGATGTCAAACTTGATTTCATTGAGGACTGCATCAGGGTTGTGTTTGACTTTGGTGGGCCCTGGGGGCCATGGCCAGGGTGGGCGTGGCCAGTATGATGTCACTTGTGTCGGTGGCCATCTGTACTGGCCCAAGTGCTCTGCCAGTGAAAACAGGCTCCCGAGCTCTGTTTTCAGCTGCAATGGCCTCCTGCAACCCTCTGCCAGTGAAAATGGAGTTCAGGTGGCAGAGGCACCACAGGCTGATCCTTTGCTATTTCAAGGGTGGCCCTGCAGGCCAGATCTAACCACTCCACAGGCTGGATCCAGCCCGCAGGCCTTGAGTTTGACACCCCTGATCTAAGAAAAATTAACACCTCGCATATGCATAGTTTTCATTATCAAATAGCTAGCAAATTCCTTCTAGCATTTACCTAAAATCCAGTTGCCTACATTCTCAGACCACAAGATCTAATCCTATCTTGTAAAGAGCAAAGAGCCAATAATTCCACCCCTCTTCTAATTAATGCTGTTCTAATTTGGCCTTGACTGAAACTACCTTTAGGCTAGCAATTCCACCTGCTGTACCGCCTCCAAACTTAAATAATAATAATAATAATGGAAATCACTCTGGCGTTCATTCACATATGACTGTGTAAATAAACAATTCATTTAATGTTGAGCTGTGACATTCCATTAATCAATTTATTTAAATTGGTAGAGGTAAAAGAGAGGACCGCACATAAATTGGATACCATTAAACGGTTGTGATCGGAATACAACTATTTACTCCAAATAATACTCCGAAGATTGGAAATGGCACCTTTCAAAGGGATCAGTGCCATTTTTTCTTGTGGGAGAATCATTCCAGGAACGCTTCTTCTGAGGAAGCCTCAATGATAAGATTAATTTAACTGATTTCTTCATAAATTTGCAGACATCTCAGGAAAGTTCTGTTTGGCTTTGCGTAGGAATAAGCTTTGCTACAGTGGAAGTGGGGACTACTTCCTTGCAGCGATGTGTTTTGTAGCTATGTAACTTATTTGGAGGGGTATTTTGTGAAGCCACCAAAGTGCTCCTCTAAAATTGTCCTTCAAAATGCCAAGGCCACTGGGGTTCTTTCAAAGCCCCCAAGGATCTCCTTGAAGGTTCTCCTATATAAATCACCCACGTTTGGGGTTTTTTTTTTCTGACAATCCCAGCAGCAGAAATATTTTCTCTGCAATGAACATGTGTTTGCATGATGCAAGGTGGCGTTCAAAGCATCTGCACCAAGCTTTTGAGAAGATGCAGCGTCTCGAAGCTTTGATTATATAATGACCCAGGGTGGGATACAAAATAAACACAGTCACAAAAAACAGGTGAAGCCTCTTTTATTCCTTCACTTTGCTTCCAAGCTCCAAATATCCTTGACTGGAGACAAAAAACTCCCACACAAGCAGTTACAAGAAGAAAGAAATGCCATTTAAATTATAAAGAGTAAAAAAACCAACACAAACCAGGCAAGATAAGGGCTGGAAGATGTCCACAGATATCAGAACACAGACTGGGAAGGACGCCAAACTCAGAGGAACAATAGAGATATTTCCATGCTTTGTTTCCAGCTCTTGCTCATATGCATGTCTGTCCTCTTATCCAGTTGTCACAGCTGCAGCCCATGAAGAGGATCAAGGCCCTCTCCTCCCCAGTAGACCATGTCTCTCCCATATCCTCCCTGCATGCCCTAGGATGGAGAGGGGATGGGCCTGAGTCCTCCTCTGACTGCTCAGCCGGCCTCTGCCCTTCCCCAGCCTCCTCCACAACCTCTGGAGCCACACTTCCACTCCCTGTCGGCTGTTCCTCCTCTCCCTCAGAGTCAGTCTCCACCAGGGGCATGACAGATTATTTGGTCGAGAGGAGCATTTTGTCATTTCATGAAGCAATCCTTCCAAACAGCTCACCTACCCTTAGCATTTGCGTCTGTAGCCCGAGACTCAGATGATTAAGTGCATTTATTGGGTTACAGACAACTGCAATTAATATTGTGTACTATTTGCAGGCTTCTGCTTTGCCACCAGCAACATAACTTAATTTGTTTGTGCAATGGATCCACCGTTCCTCTTACCTCTCACCCGTAGGAGGATCCACTATTTCAGATCAAGCTGTAGCCAGTTTTATACAAAGTGCAAACGATTCTATTATGCTCTTTGGAGCACTCTTTGTGTATTAAGAAGGAACTAGGCAGAAGCAAGGGTGGGATTCTGCCAGTTCGGACTGGTTTGGGTGAACCGGTAGTTCTGGCGATCAGGTGGCCCCGCCTCTATCCTAGTTTGTCCTTTATTTCCATGTTTTGTAGCTTTGCTGATTGGGTTGAGCGCTCACTGAAATGGTTGTTACACCAGTTGAATCCTACCACTGCAGAAGATTATGGTTGTTTTGTCACAAGTCAACCTCCACATTACAGGGTTAATATCAACCAGCTGCACAATCTGGCTCCATAGCCTAGATTTTTTTCAAGCCCCCACCATGTGAGTATTAATGCCCATAACTTACATGTCTCCCGAAAACCTTTTAGCTCTTGCTCAATTAAATATCTGTTCCAATCTTCTGCTTGCGGTAAGAGCTCTGCGGTCTGCCTTCATGCATTTCACCTTGTCCTTTGTGTTCCATTTTTCCTCATAATTGGTGGGTTGGTTTCTTCTGCCGCTGATTTTGGCACGGAGGATGTCCTCCTGTTCTTTGACTCCGCTGAAATGCTTTCAGGTTGTTACCGGAGCTGCTGAACATCTTGCCAGCCTTTTTGTATTTAAGGTTTGGGAATTTTCACCAGCTGTAACATCAGATGTGGCCCTCCTCCTGGGTAAGGACTGGCACAGGCAGTCCAAGCCATTTGGCCAGGAGTGCGTAGCATGTTGTATCGACGCGATCCTTTTAAATAAATCTTGCTGCTCTACTTAAAATCTGCAATTATTTCCTGCATGTTGATGATTCCTCATTGATTTGACAGTCACATGTTTTTTTTCTCTGAGCTTTCTGGAAAGCTTGTTTAAAAAAAAATGTACATGAGACTTAGAAAGTAATTGTGCAAGATTGAAAAGAGAGATCCCTGGAACTTGAGTTCTTAGATAAGCTATGTATTATTGACATGGCTTACTTATTAGTCTAAGTTTTCTCTGTTTGTAAAATGGGAATAAACCTCTCCCAGAAGCTTAAGACAAATCCCTGAATGATAATTGCTAAAGCTGATGCTCTGATTTATATAGTTGTGCACAATGGGTCTTTTAGCATTGTAAAGATGAGTAGAGTTGGTGCAATGGAGTAGTTAAAGTGCTGGGCTTGGACCACAGGGAAACTTCCTGAGTGCCTTTGGGTTGATTGGCATTTCTCAGCCCAGAGTATTTTAGGCAAAAATTGAAGGTAAAATGCAATCTTCATTGCTTAGAACTCCTGAAGGATAGGAGCTTATAAATGTCAAAAGTTAAAAGTAAGAATGTAAAGTTTGTAATGTGAAGAAATAAGGCTTAGATTTCAGTTCTGGTAGAAATAAATCAATATATAAATATCAAGTGATGCACTGAATTATCTCAGATGGCGTATGTGTCAATTTCACTATGTCTTCATGAGCCTGATTTCCATTGTGGCCTTACAGTAGCTATTCTACATAGTACTTTATACATACATACACTCACCCATTCTTCTGGTCCTGCTGTTCAAGTCTTACTTTGAACTATGACGTCTTCTTGAAGAACAATGACAAAATTTGCCCATCGTCCCAGCAATGGTATCCCAGTTGAGGAGCAGAGTCAAGGGTGGGATTCTACCAGTTTGGCCTGCTTCAGGTGAACCGGTAGTTCCGAGGAGCAGGTGTGAGTGAATCTATTCTCTCCGACGATCAGCTGTTGGGCCTACCTGTCCACCACGGCTCTAGTCTGTGCTTATTGTCCTGGTTTTCAAGCTCAGCTGATTCACACAGCACAGTGGATTGCCATGCATCAGTTGTTTAACAGACACAGATTGCTTGAAGGTCAGTAGCAAATGTTCTGCATGCATGCACACAAAGTGCGCACTCACCAAACTGGTTGTTACACCAGTTGAATTGCACCCCTGAGCAGAGTCCTTAGGTTGAGGCATTAAAGAATTCCTCAACAATGACTCTTTTGAAAGATAAAATCAGTTAACCAGCTTTGTCAGACCATGGTTTAGGACAATACAAAGTAATGGCCCAGCCATGCTACCTTTAGGCAACCGTGGTTAGGCAAACGATAGCTTAGTGTGATGTACAAATTAGATAGATCAATTTTATAGTATAGTTTTTTAATGTAAAGAGATAATATTTCTTTCTGCGTAATGACTTGTTTAGAAGGCAGAAAAAATGTTAATTGTTTTCCATTTTGCATATGAGGAAAGAAATTGTTGTATTGCAGGCTTAGCCCGTTAGATGTCAGCAACTTCAGCAGGGATTGGGAAAAGTTGGGCACACTGGACCAAAATTATGTTCGATCAAGTTCACGTGATTAGATTCTTCAGCTTCTGTAATCACATCTGTCAATCTGCTCATCCATCTGGAAGAAAATCATAGGTAAACTACTTCTTGCATTGGGTCTTACAAAAGTCTCAGTCTTTTAAAAAGTTTTTGAATGTTGACATGTTCAGAACTAGCTAGTCTGGCTGGGAGGCCACCAAGATATCTCAAGAACATCAACTCCATTAGGAAGTTAAAAACCATTCTGAAAAACACACTCAGATAGACATACTTTCCTAGACCTGCTACCTTTCCCCATGGTGTCCCATCTAATCACCAGGAGTTGAGTGCAATTCAAAGGAAATTATTTCTATGTTACATTCTGAATTCTGTGTTCTGTTTGCTTGCAGACATTTCATTACCTGACTAGGTAGCATCATTGGTGTTAGTGAGCATAGGGTTTGCTCCCTATTTACAATCTATACAATAGATTGCCCTGCCAGCATTGGTGAGGGTGTGATTTTCTACTTGATTGGGTATTGATTTCTGCTTGGTTTTTTGTCTGGGGTTAATCTCTGCTTATCTAGGTGCAGACATGTGTTCCGATTTTTTGCTTCCTTTTTTTTAGTTCTTTTTATTGTCTCTTTTTATAGTGTGTAAATGTGGATTATTTCTATGGCTTGTTTGTCTGAATGTCAAGCTTCCAGGAATTCTCCAGTATTTTTGGCTTTGGCTTGATGTAGAAGTCTTCATTTCCTGGTTGAAACTACATGTTTTTGTGAGATTAAGCCGTTTTCGTTGTGTCTTCTGACTGCTAGTCAGTGTTCATGGATACACTTTGCTAGTCTTCGGTTTGCCTGTTCTACAAGGTGGCTACTACAACCTTAACACTGTTCTAATGCATCCTATTGTAGGTGACCATTCTTCTATTGGAATTCTGAATTCTCCCATTCATTAGTGTATCTTTATTCCCCTGAATGCTGAGCTTTGATCTTTCAGTTGGTATGAATTAGGTGCCCTTGTTTTTCTAAACCTTGGGACTCTACAGGTTTGCAGAGAAACATGCTGAGGACTATGAGAAAGAATTGTGCTATAGAATGGTTTGGCTATAAAAAAATGGCATTTCTACCTTTCCTATTGGAAACCAAAGGAAAACATGACTGGCTGGGGAATTCTGGGAGTTGAAGTCCACAGGTTCTAAAATTGCTGAGATTGGACAACCTGACCTGAAGAGTCTATTTAACTTAAGACAAAAATACCTTTCTCAGGCCTGCGTGCAGGTTTGCAAACCATGTCCTTGTTGTCCTTGACTTACTGTTGACTTGTCCTTCACTTGCTCCTTCTTTGAGTGGGAGCTTAATAGGCTCCCAAAGTGGCAGGGGAGGAGAAAAAAGGGCAGCTTTCTGATATTGTAAAGCTTAGGTGTTGATTTCCACCCCCACCCCCACCCCCCACCCCCCCGCTGCTGCTCCCCTCCTGAGCCAGGATTCTCCTAGGCAGTGAAGGCGGTAGATCAATATAAAGTTTGTGAAGAAGGAAGACTCAGGCCTTTGGGGAGCATCAGGCTTGGTAATTAGAAGCTGTATGGAGCTGCTATAGACCTGACATCTCTGCCAAGTAAATAGTACATGGGAGATAGTCCCTGTTTAATATTTAAAGAGTGGCTAATGTTGATAGAGAAGCTGCTTTTCCAGACACTCCAAAATATGACCAGCAGAATGACAGAGTTGGAAGGGAGGTCTTCTTCTAATCCAACCCTCTGCTCAAGCAGGAGACCTATATAGGGGTGGGCTTCAGATTTTTTTAACAAGGGGCTCTCTGCCCTAATGACTGGCTGAGTGGGTGTGGCTGGGTGGTCATGTGACTGGGTGGGTGTGGCCAACTCAAGGTCACTTCTTTGCCCTAATTGCCTAAAAAAAGGTGTATAGTAAAAAGTTGTTTATTATTTCATGCTTTTAATACTTGCTAAAATAAAAGACAGGGTGAAACCAGGCTTAATAGCAGTGACTGTGAGAGGGATCTTGGAGTCTTAGTGGAGTTTCTGGTGAGTTATATGATTCTTATTATTTGGGAATTAATCCCCTTGGAGGCTAGTGACTATGCTGTCTGATTCTTTTCAATGGCTCTCCCCCTCACAAGCGCTGAGTGGATTGTTTATCTAGCTTGCAATACTTTTACGAGATGTGAAATGCTCTTGGCTGAATGCCCGGAAGTTCAATTAAGCTTATTAAGAGCTTTCCCTTGCTGCTTGTCTACCTGAGGTTATTGGGGGCTCTCTGAGCCCCACAGAGTCTAGGGGTTCTCCCAAGCCCCTGCGAGCCCTCATCAGCCCACCCCAGACCCTCTACTATTTCATACAAAGGGCTGTCCAATCTACACAACTGTACCCACAATTTCTGGAGGGAAGCCATTCTACTGGTTAATTGTTCACACTATTAGGAAGTTTCTCCTTAACTCCAGGTTGCTTCTCTCCTTGATTAGTTTCCATCCGTTGCTTCTTATCCTTCCCTCAGGTGCTTTGGAGAATAGCTTGACTCCCTTTTCTCTGTGTCAACCCCTCAAATATTGGAAGCTGTCATTTCTGGTCCTCCTTTTTGTTAAGGACGGAGATGCTCAGCAGCTTCACGATTCTGCTGGGCAGGAGGGAAAGGGAACCTCTGCCCTCCCGCACACATCAGGCCAGGAACTCACTATTGACTATTTAGTGTTCAGTTATAGAAGTGTTTCCCAAGTGCTGGTGCCTCCTCCTGGTTTCCTGGAACAGCAATGTAGGTTTGCAATAATGGCGATGTACATTTGCTGGTCTAGACCACACAACCCCCACCCCCAAAATGTGTGGTTTCTCATTTTTATACATGATACCCTTAGCGCAATTATTATTTGCACAAAGATGGAAAGATTTGGCACTACTTACCATGGAACAACGGTGGGCGAAGATGATAGAACTGGCTGAGGTGGTCCAATGGATTTCTTTGAACTGAGAAAAGACAATGATTGCTTATTGGAAACCTCTTATCACAGTTGTTCTCAACCTGTGGTCCTCAAACTTCTAGTGGTGGGCATGATGTAGTCACAGGGGGTCCATGAAGGCTCGAAAAAATGTTATGATTAAATCTTAAGTCTTGAGGGTCTGTGGCTACTGTCCACGGCCACAAAACCTATTTAAAGGGAGTCCGTGGTAAAGAAAAGGTTGAGAACCACTATCTGACAGAATTTTTCTGTGAAACGGAAGAACACAAAGGTATGATTTATGGCTTGGATGATTAAACAGTCTAGATTACAGAAAGAGTAGAATTATGTTGTGAGCCCAGAGCAAGAGGTAAATTTATTCTTCTTCTTATGACGGTTGTAATGAAGATGGGAAGCTACTCTTTGTCCCTTTGTTCTTTCTTTGCTCCTGCACTTTTAGTTCTTTTTTTTTGGGAGTATGTTTTTTTTCTTTTTCTTTCTCTTACTCGGCATTAGTTTCTATTAGTTCCTATTTTTATATAAAATTGTGTAATTTATGATTTCTCCCAGAGTGGGAGCCGAATGCATGAAAAGAGCAGCTGTCTACTTCACTATGATTTTATTTGGACATAGTAGATAACACTTCTGGCACACCCTGCTTCTACCCTAGTGCTGTTTTCATGAACCACATAGATCAGAGGTCGGCTGTCTATGGAGGGCGGGCCATTTGTAACCCCCAGTCTCTCTTTTTTAAAGGTCCCTGGAGACTCCTAAGTTTAAGTTGCTGCTATTTAGCAACAAAATGCAAAAACAGAGCTAGTCCTCAATGGGGACCAGACTTTCTGGTGTTAAGCAATATGCTTGTTAACTCAATCATGTCTGATTGTGTGAGCTGTTTCTTGCCTTGGTTATGACGTGATGTTATGAATGATGTTATGAACCCCAGGACACTGCAGGGATCAATGATATATGCTGGTTGCCGAGTGCCTGGGTATTGATCACGTAACCGTGAGGATGCTGCAGTGATTGTAAGCGTGAGGCCGTGGTAACTTCAAATGGTCACTAAATGAATGGTTGTTAGTTGAGGACTACCTGTAGCTTCATGACTTAGTTGACTTCAGATAGACTTAATGCATCTATTTTATTTTCAAGAAATCCTTCAACGATCCTTCACATCTCTGTGACTCTTTGAGGTTGCAAGCTTCCTACTTGATAGAAATGGGTTACCAAAGGATGGCCCAGCCCAATGTAGTCACTGGTGGATTTTAGCAATAGCAATGGCACTTAGACTTACATACTGCTTTATAGTGCTTTACAGCCCTCTCTAAGCAGTTTACAGAGTCAGCCTATTGCCCCCAACAATTTTGGGTCCTCATTTTACCCACCTCAGAAGGATGGAAGGCTAGTCAACCTTGAGCCACTTGGGATCGAACTCTTGGCAATGGGCAGAGTTAATCTGCAATAGCAGTAGCATTTAGATTTATATACCACTTTATAGTGCTTTACAGCCCTCTTTAAGTGGTTTTACAGAGTCAGCCTATTGCCCCCGACAGTCTGGGTCCTTTTCATGCCACAAAGGACATGCACCTGCTCTGTAAGACGATGCTATTGTACACATGGGAGGATAACAACTGTTTGCACACATGCGTTTGCACACACACATTGCAAAGCAGACTCTGAGCCTGGATTGTATCCCTGAAATAATAATACACACAAATGTTAATTGCCTTCCGGAGTTGTGGGTACTCCATCACTGGAGGCTTTCAAAAATAGACTGGACAACCGTTTGACTAGGATGGTATAAAGTTTCCTGCCTTGAGCTACCTTTCAGCCCTATGACTTTATGTTCTGTGTTCTAATTTATGGTTGGCCATCATGCAGCCTGGTACAGATAGTCCTTGACTTACAACCATTTGTTTAGTAGTTGTTTGAAGTTACAACAGCATGGAAAAAAGTGACGTATGACTGTTGTTCACACTTAGGACCATTACAACATCCCCTTAGTCACGTGATCAAAATTTGGATGCTTGGCGACTGGCTCATACTTAAGACGCTTGTGGTGAGCTCCCATTTTGCGACCTTCTGACAAGCAAAGTCAATGGGGAAACCAGATTCACTTAACCACCATGTTACTGACTTCAGAACTGCAGTGATTCAGCCTAACCTTATTCCAAATGGGAAATTGTAGAAAGGTTTACCTAACCGTAAACACTTCTTCGGCTATTTTTTTCTAATCAGACTTGGAGGAAAATTGTATGTATATTTGTTTGACTTGTGTACAGCTCTGGAAACGGCCTAGTAATGGGTAAGCATTTCTTTTAACAGCTGGAGATCACCTTGAGCCCTGAGGCACGTAGGATGGATAGCTCCCATATTTTTTAGCTCTGCTTTACAACTGCAGCTGCTATTTTTCACGGAAATGTTTGATCGCTTCAAATTAATGAGTTATTTGTTCACCGTGCTCCTTTCTCCTTCAGGCCATGTTTTACAGATTTCTGCTGTGAGGAAGTCACTTGCCTGGAAGAAGTGAGAGAGTTTGTTGGGTTGATAGTGATTTTCCCTGTGGTTCCTAATCCTGGCCAAGGTCTTAAATCGAGGAAGGGAGAAAGCAATGGGGTCCTGAGGGCAGCGTTGGGTTGAGGAGAATTTCCAGGGAGATTCCAGGTAGCCTTCTATGTGAGATGTTGATTAGAGGTCTCCAAACTTGACAACTTTTAAGACTTGTGAACTTCAATTCCCAGAATTCTGGGAGTTGAAGTCCACAAGTCTTAAAGTTGCCAGGTTTTTTTTTTTTTTTGGGGGGGGGGGGGGGGGCTGTATTAAATAGAAGGCCCTCTGTCAGATTGTTGACTTGGAAAGAGAAGGAAGACATATTTTTAAGCTTTTGACCCAATGCGAGACATTTAAAGCAGGGTTTCTACACCTTGAGAACTTGAAGAAGTGTGGACTTCAGCTCCCAGAATTATGCAATTCAATTATGTTATAATTGGAATATAATTCCAGTTAGTTGGAATTCTGGGAGTTGAAGGCCACACACCTTCAAGTTCCCAAGGTGGAGAAACACAGTGCTAAAGAAACTTTCATTGCTTGAATCAGTCTAGAATTTTTAATCATTGCCTCTCCTCCAAGATCCAGTCAGCTAATTTTAGACTCGGGACTAAACCGCTGGGTTTATCCGCATCTCTTTTGATAATGATGAGCTGATGATTTCTCAGAAGAGTTTTTCTAACTGGGCCACTGGCCCTATATGTGGACTGCTCTCTCCTGGTTTTGTTCTGATTATTGCCAAATGACTTCAAGGGCCTTGGTAATTAACAGCAAGGTGTCCCAGATTTTATATTTTGGATGTTGAAGGGGAAGAGGGACGGATATAGAGGAATTAATTTTCTTATAAACCGAAAACACAATGTTTCATAATTTGTAAGCCATTTTGGGAGGTAGGACACTTGAAAAGTAGGCTAGATGCACTCTAAGTAGGTAAACTCACTAAACAGGTAATTGTTGTTCTACTAAGTTTTTATAAGTAACTCAAGGCTAAAACTAATACTTAATCCTCCCTCCTCCTTGTATTTTCCTCTTAACAACAACCTTGTGAGATGAGTCCCAAAGCCATCTCTTGGCTTTCATGCCTAAGACTAGAACTCACAATCACCTGGTTTCTAGCCTGGTTCCTTAGCCAGTAGACCAAACTGGCTCTCAGTTCTTAATTGATACCACAATCTATCTCACAGGTGAACTGCACCCTCCCCCTCACTACAATCTAAATCCTACTTCAGTCAAGGCATTCAGTGCACCTGATGTAGAGACCTGCAGCTGTTGACAGCTTGTGCTGCAGTTAGTTGGAAGAAGTACTGTCAGTCCTGCTGATTTTTTGTCACCCTGGACTGTTAAATGCAAAAAATCAGGAGCCAGAATGGAATTCAAAAGCGCTGCAGTTTTATTCCATGCAACCTATACACAAGAATCTGATCTACTAAGCGTTTCCATTTAATGACCTCATAATCCCTTGCGTGGTGGACTCTGAATGGAGCTGAGTGTTTACTGGCCAGATGCCCTTCCTGTCACCAGTGTGGAGTTACATTCAGCAGATATATTTTCAACATGCCTAGAGAGAGAAATATCTGCTTCTACCTAGGATCAAACTCACAGCCTCCTGATTATGAGGCGAGAGCTCTACCTCTAGTCCACTGCACCACTCAAGAATCTGATCTACTAACGGTCAATGCAAGTTGGTGCCAAATAAGAGTCAACGGACTTCAAGATGGGCTGGGCTTAGGTCTCTTTTGGGGTTGTAGAGACTCCAGACTGATGATGCATTTGACTCTATCCTCAGGTTTAGCCTGGTCATCTTCTTGCACTAACATGTCTCTCCTCTTACGATATCTCCATATCTGTGGTTATTGCTGCATGAGAATTCTTCCAGTCTAGGCATCATAGAGATATTTGGTGTCTAGTAGGATATCTAATGCAACTCCATATTTCATGGAAGAGCTTCAGAGTACAGAACATCCCTCGGGGAAGCTTTCCAGACCCTGTTTGTCCAAAGCAATTGGCGCCTTTGTCAAACAGCTCTTTCTCCCAATATGTTTCTCTAATGTTTAGTCTAAGTCCATCTGTAGCTTCAGATAATTCAAGTCCCACTCTCGGGGAGCAGCCAGGAATGATATTTTTTTTAAAAAAACTACCGTTGAAGTTGACAGCCCTTCAAGTATTTGTCCTCTCCTGTCAACTCTATCTCTGTAGGTTAGCTCTGAAAGCCTGTAAATTCTGCCTGTTAAAAGAAAGAGCAGGAGGTGGCCATACCAGAAATAGACGCTGGGATGGTCTTAATTAGTTTATTTCAAGTTCGCATCTTTGCAGTCAGCAAAGGAGTCAGGTTTGAAAGCAGGAGGCTGGTTTTACAGCACCTGGCTGCCATCCAGCGGGACTCAGATCTGCTGAATAGCATTAATTATCATTCTGGTTGTCAAAAAGACACATACATACACGCTATACACACACAGATATATACAGTATATATTTTGCGTGAATGTGTGTTTATATATGTGTGTGTGTGTGTGTATAACACACACAGACACACAGACACAGACACAGACACACACATATATATATAGTCTGACTCGTAGACGAACACAATACAGAAGCTTGATGATGGCAGATGAGATTCTGCTGAAACGTTGCTACAACTTTAAAAGCACAACTATAATGACGTGGGAAAATAGCTGAACAAAGCTGAATACCATACATGTAAGTACCCGCGAAAACTTAAGAGAACATATATATATATATATTTTTGTAGATTTTCATGGGTACAGGTACAGGAGTGGGATTTGGGGGTACACTGAACTGCATTGAATCTTAGCTAAGGGCTTTCCCGAACCACTGCAAACCCCCAGCAACCCACCCCTGCATATACATATATACATATACACACACTTGTTCTCTTTGAAATGCGGCACAGAACTGAGCCATCTTCCTTTCCCTGCTAATGTTGGAAGGTCTTCCATGAAGCCACTGATCTTTTCTTGGCTTGTAAACTATTTCTTGGCTTGTAAACTATTTTTAAAAAGAGCCCCCATGCAGAGGAGATCCAATTCCACCCCCTTCCCGCAAAGCTGTAGGAATGGAAAAAAAACACCCTTCTGGGATGATGAATAGCAGGTATTCTTTAGCCACAAAATGGAAACAGAATGGTCAACCTGCTGTGCTTCTAGCAAGTAGGATTTTGTCCTTATCAGATCTTGTGTGGGATAAGGAGCAGAAACTCCAGAGGAGAGATATTTATCAGTGAAGGGAAATATGTGTAGCTCGGGGTTGAAATGAGACATCCTTGGTGCTCTCTGAGCTTAGATTAACACTGACGATGTTACCTAGTTTGGGTAATGAAACATCTGCAAGAAAACAAGCAAGCTCAGAGAGCACCAAGGACCCCTCAAAATATATATATATATATATATTTATTTTTGGGACGTGGTGTTGATTTTCTTCCTTTCCTCTCTGAGATTCTGTGGTCCAGTTCTGTTTGCTATGGGCAGCTGAATAATATTGCAGTCAATATATAAAATGGAAGATGGTTTTATGTTTTTATGTTTTGTGTGTATATGTTTGTCTTAAAAATAAAAACTTTAAAAAAAATAATATTGCAGTTAGTGTTAGTTGAGTCAAGAAAAGACTGGGTTTCATAGTACAGGTAGTCCCCAACATATGATGACAATTGAGACCAGAATTTCCATTGCTAAGCAAGTCGGTTGTTAAGTGAGTTATACCTGGATTTACAACCTTTTTTGTGAAGGTTATTAAGCAAATCACTGCAGTTGTTAAATGAATCGTGCTGTTATTAAGTAAATCTGGCTTCCTCCATTGACTTTGCTTGTCAGATTCTAGATGGTAAGGTAGCAAATGGTGATGAATAGGAGAGGAGAGGAGAGGAGAAGGGAAGGGAAGGGAAAGGAAGGGAAGGGAAGGGAAGGGAAGGGAAGGGAAGGGAAGGGATGGGATGGGATGGGATGGGATGGGATGGAAGGGACCTTGGAGGTCTTCTAGTCCAACCCACTGCTCAGGCAGGAAATTCAGACAAATCTCTTCTTTCTTTCTTCCAATCTCTTCTTTACAACCTCCAGTGTTGGAGTATTCATTAATTGTTCACATAACCCTAGGATTCTGCAATCTTTGTAAATACATGTACCTGTTGCCAAAAGTCTACATTTTGATTGCACGACCATGGGAATGCCACAATGGTTGTAAATTTGAGGACTGCTCATAAGTCACTTTTTTCAGTGTCATCGTAACTTTGAATGGCCCCTAAAAGAACAATTGTAAGTCAAGGGCTACCTGTAGTAAAGGAAAGAAAATGAAAATTACACTGCTCTGTGGCTGTTGGAGGTGATTTTTCAGAATAAAACCTCCTTTCCCAGGTGCTCAATATCTAAAGTACCCTCTAAAGATTTAAAAGTGAGGAAGAAAATCCTGCATGCCCGCAAATGGGCATCCATTCACTGAAAAGTGGAATGGGATGCTAACACTTTGCAACCCAGCTGGGATTCAATTTAAAACTCTCCCTGCTGGAAAGAAATCAGAAGGAACCCAGGAGCACCTTTTCTGACCAACAACTGTGGTTAAAAGGCACAAGCTTTCATGCATCTGGTGAAGTGAGCTGCGGCTCATGAAAGCTCACGCCTTTAAATAAAGTTGGTGAGTTGGAAACGGTGCTGCCAGACTTCCGATGTGTGTGTGTGTGTGTGTGCTACCGTAAACGAACACAAGTTTCCTGCAACCCCGTGGAAAGGTAATGGAATATGGGAATTTCCATTTCATTTCTTTGTTTGGCCATTGCTGATAGACATGAATATCTGTGAATAGATCGTCTCGGGGATACACAGAACCTGGGGAGAACAACAGCCCATTTGTGCTTAATTTTTGCTTGGGTGTTGTATTTGACCCTTTCAGTTGCCTTCTGATCCCCTTCTCCTTCTTTCCATGAGCACATGCACTTCTAAAAGTCCAACCAGAGGAGAGGGATTGATCAATATGTCTCCTCTGGAGTTTCTGCTCCTTATCCCAAGATCTGATAAGGACAAAATTTGCTGCCCCAGAAGCAAAATACAGGCAGTCCTCAAGTGTATGACCAAAATACCCAAAATTTATGTTGCTAAGTGAGAAATTTATTAAGTGAGTTTTGCCTCATTTTACAACTTTTCTTCCCACATTTGTTAAGTGAATCACTTGCCGTTGTTAAGTTAGGAACCCGGTTGTTAAGTGAATCTGGCTTCCCCATTGACTTTGGTTGCCAGAAGGTTGCAAAAGGATTTCATATGAGTCTGGGACACTGCCACCGTCATAAATATGAACCAAGCATCCAAATGTAAATCATGTAATCATGGGGATGCTGCAATGGTCATAAGTATGAAAAATGGTCATAAGTCACTATTTTCAGTGGTACTGTAACTTCAAACGGTCACCAAATGAACTATTGTAAGTCGAGGATCTAACAGTCGATGCTCCAGTAGTGCACAAAAATCACACCATATTTAACTAAGTCAGTTAAAGCCCGAGTAGTTGCGTTTCCTCAACA
Source organism: Pseudonaja textilis (assembly GCF_900518735.1). The sequence continues at coordinate 3,603,559 of NW_020769327.1, read as the reverse complement.
CGCTCAGCTCAGATTGATTTATCCTTGGTTAGCTTTTGGGTGGCTTAGCCTAGTGTGTGAACCTAGGCCTGTTGGTGCGTTTACAGGTTGACAGGTTGTGCAAATCCAGTAACAGAGAATGTAAGCCATCCTAGAAGAAAGGAAGGTGAACAGCGCCATTGTTACCACAACTCGTATCTCCCTATTCAAGAGGGCTTTGAACCTTCAACATTTGTACTCCTCGAGTACAAATAACTAAACAATTGTCAGGGACTAGAATGGCGCTGTGAGCTGATCAAAATTACACCTTCATTGCTGTGTGCCTATTTACAAGAATCTCCCAGATTGGCTGTATTCTGTTGGGCACTACCATATAAAGGTTTTATGGATTCTGGGGTGTGGGGGAGGTAAGATCTGCATTGTTCCTGCCATGCAAGGACTTTAAAGTCACCTCCCTCTTCATGCACCCACACCCACTCACAAATTTCTGTCATACCAATACCGGGGTAGGGAAACATCCCAGCTGCAGAAACTTACTGGTGGCTGTGTCTTCCAATGTAATTATTGTGTGCGAGGAAGTCCGATCCACTCAATACTACTTTCTTTTTGTGGCTTGTGGTTTATGTCAGCCTAACCAGAGAAATTCAATAGCTTATAATGCTGCCGCTTCCACCACCACCGCCACTACTGAATGCAGAACATGTTTCTGCACAACTCAACCCAAGCTGGGACCTTGCAACAATTTGTGGCCTCCCATGAATAGCTGGGAGGAGAACAGTTACTATGATATTACCCCTTTCCTACTGCTTTGCAAAACAGCTTGCCAGAGGGGTTTTTCCAGTGAAAAGTATTTGTCTTCTCATTGTTCCACAATAGAATCATGCCTGGCTGCCCTCTTAGTGAAGAGCGGAAAAGGGGGGAAATATTAGCAGAGATTGACTTTAGGCAGGGTGGGACATGAAGAACCAATAGAAGCCAGACTGGATAAGTTTAGTTACTGCAAAAATGAGAGAATTCCTTTGTTTTCCCCTGGAATCACCGATCGGGAATTGCTAGTAGAAAGTGAGCTGATGGCAGTAGCTAGCAGGGGTCTAATTGGGTAGTTCTGCTGTCTTTTCATGCCTCTTCATCTCTTCCAATGTTCTCCTAGTTCAGCCTCCTGCTTGTGGAAAAACATAGGTTTCAAGGGTTGGTCTAAATCAGGAGTATCCAACCATGGCAAGACTTGTGGACTTCAACTCCCAGAATTCCCCAGGCAAGGTGATGTAAATTAGGCAGAGGGGCTGTAGCTTACTCTCTCTATCACTTGTGGTGGACTCTGACCGTTGCGGCAATAAATATAAATGTTCCTGCCCCTCCAGTCTTTAGAATCTTCTATTGACTCTCTAAAATTTTGGATGTTGAATAAAAGCAAGTATAGTGCTGTAGTTAGAGGCTGAAATACTTTTTTGCATTAAGGCATGGCTTTGGATTTTTTTTTCCTTGGTGGCAATGCTTCTTATTTGAATAGAGGTCATTGGACTGATTTCTGGGTCAAGGAAACATGAGAATGTGGTTAAAAGGTTGAGCGTGTTATTTGATCGTAAGTTTCTAGTGGAATCTCTGTCTTACAGACTCAGTGAAAGTTTACACATCATCATTATTATTACCTTATTGTCAGAGTACAACATGGGTACAATGAGATTGGCTGAGTTGTTCAGAAGTCTGACAGCCCATGGGTAGAAACTGTATTTCAGCCTGTTGGTGTGGCTGGCTATGCTTCTATATCTCCTACCCGATGGTAGGAAGGTGAAGAACTATGTATCTTGAACTATGACCTTGACTATGTATCAGAATGGTCAAACAATGGCAAGTTCAAATCTCAACAAATAAATGCTCTGTCCTACATATTGGCAAAAAATAAATAAATCAGAAAATAAAATACAGGCTGAATAGTCAAGACCTTGTTGATGATCCAAACTCTGTCAAGGATCTTGGAGTACTCATCTCTAATGACCTAAGTGCTAGAGCCCACTGTAACTGCATAGCCAAAAAGACATAAAGAGTTGTTAACCTAATCTTACGTAGCTTTTTCTCTGGTAATATTACACTAATAACTAGAGCATACAAAACATTTGCTAGACCAATACTCGAATACAGCTCATCAGTCTGGAACCCACATTACATATCTGATATTAACACAGTTGAGAAAGTCCAGAAATATTTCACAAGAAGAGTTCTCTACTCCTATACTCGTTGCAGAATACCTTATGCCACCAGACTCAAAATTCTAGACCTAGGAAACCTAGAACAATGCTGCCTTCGGTCCAATCTAAGTATAGTCTATAAAATCATACATTGCAGGGACTTCCGGTTTGAGCTTCTTCAGTGACAGACCGAAACATCGTCTCTGCGAGGCTTCGATCCGTGCTCGCTACTGGAGCGCTCCGAGCCGGCTGGTTTTGGGGCTAAGCCACCCTGTAGAGGTGGTGAAGAGGGGGGGGGGGAGACTGCCTGCAGAGTTGAGGAGAGCCGCATCTCTCCTCCCCAGCTAGCCATTACTCACTTTTCTGAAGGCAGTTGCAGCAGTGATCAGAAATGGCCACCACAAAGAAGAACTTGACTGGAAAAGAATGTGCAGGAGGAAGATAAGAAGAGAAAGTTTTGGTTGACCAGGTCAAACAGCAAAAGCAACAAATAAGGTACCCTGGAATTGAAACTATTAAAAAAACAATAACATTGTTCCCTAAGAAGATTTTTAAGATGCGAAGGAGAGAGAAAAGGGAAAAGATTTGGTTTTTTTTCTCCTTTTCCTATACTGTCATCTAAGAGACTTAAGCAAGAAATTGGAAAAAAATCCACTTTGACATCAATAGGCATTTAATGCTGAAAATAAAAAAAATGAAAGGGATAATAAAGATTTCTGGATAATTAAAGGCTTTTGAAAACAGGAAAGGAGAGAAAAAGAATAAAAGGGCAGGATCTGGAAGGGAGGAGACTGCCTGGAATTAAAAAAGAACTTACAGCAAAATCTCAACAAGACTTCGAAAAGATACATTCTAACTGAAATATCGCAACAAAAACCCCAGGAAGAGAAAGTTGAAAAAGAAATAAGAAGATATAACTTGGGACTATCTGGATTACTTGATGATTTCTGGATTCTTGGTTATTGTTTTGAATGACTAAAATCAATCAGGTGGTTGTTTAAAACTGTTTAAAATGGCTCCACTTTTAGGAGAACTGAAAATGGAACTTAAAAAGTACAAAGAAGATGCACAAGAAGGGAGAGGTTCTTTTGGCTTCATATTTCAGTTTTTAGAAATGGAGATTGGGAATTATGAGAAACAAGAAATGCCTGCAGAACAAGAAGATTGTGCCAAAGAAGAAGCCATCTTTAATGAACAAGTAATCTTAGATGGGGGAAAAAAAGAAAAGGGGGGCAAGAGAATGGAAAGTTTAAGATTGGGAAAAACAACTCCAAAAAAAAAAAACCAGAGTGAAAGATAAGTATAAAATCAGAAAGCAACAGAAGAGGGAAATGCAGAAGAGAGAATTAGAAGTAGAGACAAGGGGGTAAAAAGGGGAGGGAGAAGATGAGAGGGAAGAAAGAAAGGAAAAGAAGTTATAAAGGAGAGAAACAAGATATAGAGAAACAGGGCCTATTTAGAGATAATGGGTGAAAATTTAATGGAAAAAGGGATTCTGCAAAGGTACATAAGATAGTATGGTTATATTAGAAACAGAAATAATTTTAGAAAATATAAAACAATGTATGATTAAAATGTCTGATAAAATAGCTGTCGTAATTCAGTGGAATGCTTGTCAATAAATAAATGTAACAAAAGGTATATTTAATGATTTATAAAACATATGTGAAGAGAAATAAGGGAAAAATTAATTATGGAGATTATATGTGTTTTTAGGGAAGTATGATATTTAATTGAAAAGAAGTGTTAAAGATATTTAAGATTTTAATGATTATTAATGATAGAACTGAACTGGAATGGAATGAGGGTTTATAATTACATATATTTACAATCTTTTTTTAAAAAAAGAATATAGTCTGTATTATAAGAATGTACCAAGCAGAATTCAATTGGAAGTTATGTATTATGTATTATATTGAAGGTCATAAACTTAAGGTATATATTGAAGTTTAAATAAGAGTTGAATGGATGTAATTAAAAGATATAAAGGTGTCATACTCCAATTAGTAACTACAGGAGAAAATTTGTTTAATGAGAAAAGATAATATGAAATTGAAACAGAACAGACAAAAGTATAAATATAATGATTTGAATTGAGATGAGATAATCAAAATAATATTGAAAAAATTAAGAGAGGGGAAAAACTATATAGAAAATGTAAAATAGTATAAGATATGGAATAGAATACAAAAAGGAGCCTGAAATTGAGTTTTGTGTCTGTATAAAGAAGTTCAACCCGGGACCATGCTATTTTCAAAAAAGATGTTTTACTTGTATTTTGTATGTGTGAAAACCCAAATAAAACTTTATTAAAAAAAATAAAAAAATCATACATTGCAATGTCCTACCTGTTAATTAATACTTTAGTTTCAACCATAACAATACAAGAGCACACAATAGATACAAACTCAAGGTTAATCGTACCAAACTTGATTGCAGGAAATACGACTTCAGCAACAGAGTGGTCAACATCTGGAATACTCTACCTGACTCTGGGGTTTCCTCCCCAAACCCCAAAAACTTTAACCTTAGACTGTCTACTATTGACCTCACCCCTTTCCTAAGAGGTCTGCAGGGGGCGTGCATAAGCGCACCAATGTGCCTACCATCCCTGTCCTGTTGTTTCTTTTTTTATTTTTCTTATATGTATCCATGTATTCATAACTATGTTTTTACTTATACCTAATATCTTGTAAGCAATTGACAAATAAAAAATAAGAAGTGCTGACCGAGATGTGAGTTGTCCCTGAGAATTTTCCTCACTCTTATAAGGCAGCGAGCCCTGGCGAGGTCATCTAGTGGTATCAGGGAATAGCCCACAATGTTTTGTGCTGTGTTCACCACCCTCTGTAATATCTTTCTATCCATGGCTTTCATGCCAGCATACCATAACGTAATGCAGCATGTGAGGATGCTTTCTATTGTGGATCGGTGAAAGGAGGTCATCAGTCCTTGTTCCACTTTATTCTTTCGCAAGTCCCTAAGGAAATGGAGTCTCTGCTGGGCCTTTCTGGCCACCTGGTTGTGTTGATTTTCCAGGTAAAATCTTTCCTGAGGTAAGACTCCCAGGAATTTAAAGGAGGAAACTGATCGCTTTTTACAGCCTATTTATACTTCCCCCGTTGAGTTCCGTTGAAAGGCTGCTTATCTTCCTTAGAATGGGACCTTACATTTCAGGGAAGGTGAGTTCACACACCCAAGTCCATGCCTGCCCATCCAGCCGAAGTCTCACTCATCGTTGGCAGGAGAAAACAGATTCCAGCGACACAGAAGGAACCTATTTGGGTGCCCCATGAAGTTTTTACTTTTTGGTGCCTCGAATCAGGTTTCGAGGGTCATCGTACTGAAAGGGTGAGGACGGGGAGTCAGCTGCATCTCTGTACTCAAAGTAGTTGTAACTTCCTGTGTAATTAGCTGAATAAACACTCTTGACATAATAACTAAGTGCTGGTTGCAAAGCTGAATGCTGTGGTTGGGTAATTGAATTAGTCTATGTGGGTGGCTTTCAAAAGACTGTGTCTCCGTGTGCTTCTGTCCCGACCTTTCATTTGTGCTTTAAGAGCTGGAGTGAAGTGTCAGAAATGCTAGTTTTTCTGAACTGGGTATTTCGATCTAAAGGTAAATAGATTTGCATGGCTTGCTTTTCTGTGAACAAATATGTGTCCCTTTTTTCCACAGACTGTGGCATATTTGTATCGCTTTAATTCTATCAGGACGTCGGTTGAGTCTGGATGACATTAAAACAAATCTGAGGAAACAACTAACACTAACATTTCTTCTTCTTCTTTTAATTCCATGAACAAAGTCATCTAATATACTGGTTCCCGGAATTGGGTATGTCTAGTTTAATGAAAAGAAGGACTACGGGGACAGGATAGCGGTGTTCCAATATCCAAGGGGCTGCCACAAAGAAGAAGGAGTCAAGCTATGCTCCAAAGCACCTGAGGGTAGGCCAAGAAACTAATCAAGGAGAGAAGCAACTTAGAACCAAGGAGAAATTTCCTGACAGTTAGAACAATTAATCAGTAGAACAACTTGCCTCCAGAGGTTGTGAATGCTCCAACACTGGAAGCTTTTAAATAAGAGGTTGGACAACCATTTGTCTGAAGTGATGTAGGGTTTCCTGCCTAGGCAGGGGGTTGGACTAGAAGACCTCCAAGGTCCCTTCCAATTCTGTTATTCTATTATTCTATTCTGTTATACAGGATACCAGGGTGAAAATGTAATTGACCCCTCCCATCCCACCCTTTACTCAGTCCATTAAGTTAAAGGGATGATCTACACCAGTTGTGTGAACCCTTCGTTAAATCACCATTCACAAATGTCCCCAACGTTGGCTAAATGCATCCAAAGGAAGTTCTCCCCATTCAGAGTCAAGGGGCATGTTATTGCCTTGCTCAAAAGAAACACCTCAAGCCTTCCATTAAAAAGTCATAGATGCCTATTAGGATGAAAAAGGTTATAAAGTCAGTTCTAAAGCTCAGTCTATTGAAGAGTTGTGTTTTCCCCAAAGTGGTTAACCTGTCAAAACCATTCCAAAAGTAACGTATCAAAGGAGTTCGCAAAGAACCAGAGAACATCATGCAGGGATCTTCAGGGCCAGCTCACCTTCTAAAGTTCATGACTCCATCAGAGCAACACTGGGAAAAAAACGAGGCTCATGGGAGAGTAACAAGGCAGATTCCATTGCTCACCAAGAAAAATATTGATATGACCAGAAACGCCTGAATGACCTTCTAGCCCAGTGTTTCTCAACCTCAGCAAATCTGAGCCGGCATGAGGATGGAAAACGTTGGGGAATTCTGGGAGTCGAAGTCCATACATCTTAAAATCACTGCGGCTGAGAAACATTGCTCCAGGCAATAGACAAAGAAGTAAAAATGGAAAGTTTCAGACTACAATCAACTTACCAGTCTGGAATCCACACTGCATATCGGACATTAATACAATCGAGTCCAGAAGTATTTCATGAGAAGAGTATTACACTCCTCTGCTCGCAACAGAATACCCTATATCACCAGGCTTCAGATTTGGGGCTTGGACAACCTTGAACTACGCCGCCTATGGTTAGACTTAAGTGTAGCACACAAAATTATCTGCTGCAATGTCCTACCAGTCAATGACTACTTCAGCTTCAAGCACAACAACACAAGAACACACAACAGATACAAACTCAATGTAAACCGCTTCAGACTTGATTGCAGAAAGTACGACTTCAGTAACAGAGAGTGGTCAATGCCTGGAATGCACTACCTGACTCTGTTTTTTTGCACCTTAATTTATTTCTCTTTTTTTTTGTTTGCTGTATCCCTCTCCCAAATTGCATCAGTGAAACTAGGGAATAAAATTGTTTCCAGTTTCGTTGCTAGTGTTGCTGCATGAACTTCGACTGCCTTCAATGGCAGAATTCAGAAGCGGGGTAGGAAAAAATATACAGATAAGTCCTCGGCTTAGCGACACACCGGTTCAATTACAATAGCCTCCCCCCACCAAAAAAGTTATGAACCAGTTCCAAAGTTTTGACAGCCAGTTCCCCCATGGTCACATGACTGCATTTCAGGCGCTAAATAACCAGCCCACATTTTATGACTATACTAGCCGATAACCCAGCATTGCCCACTTATTTCTTTATCTCAGTCCAGTATTAGACAGGAAAATCCTGTATTTGGGACTCAAGCTGTTGTACTGTCTCTCGCACAGCATCACAAGTCTTCTATTCCTCTCCTCCAGAGTTTCTTCGGTATGCTGGTGTTTCATTATTTTGATTGTACTTGGCCAATTGCCTGACATTTCCTTGGAGAGCTGAGAGGGAGCCCTCTTGTGGAGTACTGGAGTACTGTAAAACTGTTAACCATGGCAAGTCTACTGTGCTGTACAGTAGAAGCCATTTTAAGCCCTCCCCCGAGGGGTGTTAGGGGGTCTTACCCCCACAGTATTTGTTTCCAGAGGGTAACTTTTCTCTGTACCAAGTTTGGTTGAAATTGCTCGAGTGTTCCAGAGTTATGCTGGAACACACACACACACACACACACACACACACACACACATATGATAAGAAGATGCAGCATCCCATGATGAGCCATGGTGGCACAGTGGTTACAGTGCAGTACTCCTGGATACTTCTGTTGATTGCCAGCTGCCTGCAATTTGGCAGTTCAAATCTCACCAGGCTCAAGGTTGACTCAGCCTTCCACCCTTCCGAGGTGGGTAAAAGGAGGACCCAGATTGTTAGGGGCAACAGGCTGATTCTGTAACACCGATTAGAGAGGGCTGTAAAGCACGGTGAAGTGGTATATAAGTCTATGTGCTATTGCTATATGTCTCCGAGCATAGGCTGCAGTGGTGTTTCTCACCCTGATCAGAATTTCCTAGGTGAAAATAAGGACGCTTGTCTCTGTTGGTAACATCCTGTTCTCCCATTAGCAAAGAACAAACCGAACCCAGTCTCTCCTTGTCCCCAATTAAACATTACCAGCTGCCTGGTACATTGATTTACTTAGCATTTGGGGTTTAGGATTATTTTGCTGAGTAAATGTATGCAGGAGACGACAGCTGCTGGAAGGAAGCAGGTTGGCAAGGTAATTTTCTGTGGCCCTGTTTTCTGCTGAGAAAAAAAAAAACAGGTAGACTTCAACTTACAACCGTTAGTTTAGACATCATGTGAAGCTACAAAAGAACTTAAAAAAGGGACTTTTGACTTCTGCAGCATCCCTATCGTCACGTGGTCAAAATTCATGTGCTTGGCAACTGGCATGTATTATTTATGAAGATTGCACCGTCCCGGGCTATGTCCTCACCATTTGTGATCTTCTCAACCAGCTTCTAATGAGCAAAGTCAACAGAGTCACTGAATGACCACATGATTCATTGTAACAACTTCCGCGATTCGCTTAACCATCGGGGTGTAAGGTCGTGAAATGAGGTGAAACTCACTGTCACAACTGCCTTGCTTAGCCATGGAAATTTGGCGTCCCAGTTTTTGTCGTCAACCGAGGAGTATCTGCAGGCCATTCTTGTTTAATTGGGATTATTGAGAGACAATTTGTGGACTGTTATGGGGTGGTCTTAAAAGAGGCAAAACTAACTTAACAACTGTCTCACTCAGCAACAGAAATTTTAGACTCAATTGTGGTCATAAGTCAAAGGCTACCTGTACAACCTGCTAAGCCAGCTGCCCACCGTTGTCCCAGCAAGACTCATTGATGGACGGATCTCTGCTTGCAGAAATCCATTTTGAGCAAGAATCTCTTTGTGTCTCGAATAGAGCAGAACAGAACAGAAAATATGGAATGGAATGGAACAGAATATGGAGTGGAATGGTAGAATGGAGTGGAGTGGAGTAGAGGAGTAGAGTAGAGTAGAGTAGAGTAGAGTAGAGTAGAGTAGAATAGAATAGAATAGAACAGAACAGAACAGAACAGAACAGAACAGAACAGAACAGAACAGAATAGAATAGAATAGAATAGAATAGAATAGAATTCTTTATTGGCCAAGTGTGACTAGACCACACAAGGAATTTGCTTTGGTGCAAATGCTCCCAGTATTCATAAAAAGAAAAAGAAAAAATACATTCCTCAAGAATCATAGGTATAACACTTAATAGTAGTCAAAGTACAAATAAGCAATCAAATCATACTAGGAAACATAATAAGTGATCAAATCAAATCAAATTATACTAGTAAAGAGTCAAATTAAAAAAATAAGGATACAAGCAACAAAGTTACAGTCATACAGAGTCACAAGTGGGAGGGGATGGGCGATAAGGAGTGATGAGAAGATTAATAGTAATAGTAGTGCAGACTTTGTAAATAGTTTGACAGTGTTGAGGGAATTATTTGTTTAGCAGAATGATGGCGTTCTGGGAAAAACTCTCTTTGTGTCTAGTTGTTCTGGTGTGCAGTGATCTATAGCGTCGTTTTGAGGGAAGGAATTGAAACAGTTTATGTCCGAGATGTGAGGGGTCTGTAGATATTTTCACAGCCTTCTTTTTGACTCGATTTTGTAATATTTTTTTTTTTGTAATTCTTTTGGTTGCTTCTTGGGAGTGATGGGTGGGAGGGGGGAGGAAGCAAGCCACCCGCTTGGCTTCTCAATTGGCTTGGTCGAAGTTTGCTTCTCCATTACTCATATATTTGCCTCATTTTTGTGTGGCAGCATACAGCAGCTTACCTTACACTTTATACCTTTTAGCTGGCTCTGGGGTTGCAGAGGCTATACCTGGAATACCTGGAAAACAGTGCTGGTAGAGACAGGACAAGATGGGATAGTCAGAAAACACGATCTGTTAAGCTAACTTTACGGTATTATAAAGCTACCTTAACAGACTCTAGCTAGTCTTGTTGGAAGAAATAGCCATCTGGTTCAGTTCCAAGCTAGGAGAAAAACACTGGAAACATGGAGGCTGATTGGAAAGGTGGTTTAATGATGAAGCAGAACGACCAAGCACATGGTTCTGGTGCAGATGAACACATGGAGTTGAGAGCGAGGGGGTATTTATCCCTTCTCTTGGGTTTTGCACTTGAACTCCCTGTTCCTGTGCAAGGACATGTATTCTATTGGCTGTTGTCAGACTCCCATGGGGCCATGTAGGGGTTATGTAGAGGTTATAGCTGGCTTTATGGGTTGTCTGAGGTTCCAGGTTTGGTTGAAGTTTCTGAGGGTGAAGCAATGAAGGGGCTTTGGACAATTCCTATTTTGGCTGAGGGCTAATCCTACCTTTGTTGGATCTTGGGTGAGGGCATTTACTTATGAATAGAGCTATCTATCTCTTTAAGTGCTGACATCTGCTGTGGGCTATTAAGAAAGGTGGGGGCTGCTTTCCAAGAGCATGTCTCATTTCTCATCCAGGGAAAATATGATATTCTGCTTTTTTAATATATCTCAAAATATTTCATTCTTCTAGGAGAGGGGTGTGTACTTACTTTCTACAGTCTGAAAATGCCGTTATTCTGCTATCACCTTTATAGCCTCATGACTTAGGGATGGTGCCTGCTGAGCCTCTTATTCTGCCCACTATACAGCTGAGGGCTATGCTTCCCTCTTACCTGACTCTTCCCTAGGCAGCATCTGTTCTCTGGTCTCTCAAAGACATTTCCACCTTACCCTTACAGGGAGATAGGAAGGAGATTTGCCCAGAATTGATGTAAATATTATGGTTGAAGAAGGGACATCTTTTTTTAAAAAGAGGGGAACTTAGAGAGGGCTGCAAAGCACTGTAAAGCGGTATATAAGTCTTAAGTGCTATTGCTACTTAAAATTGCATTTTTTCTATTCCTCCCAAATCCTATGAAGTAGCTTGGACTAAGCCCAATGAGGTCTGTGATTGAATAGAATCTGGGTTTAGGGTTACAGTTGGGCTTTTCTTGATCCAAGTCTAAAATCTTAACCATTATACTTCACTGTCTCTCGGCCTCTTTTTGAATGGCTCCACTTCTTTTCAGATCCTACGTCTTACAACAGCTCCATTGAATGGAGAATACAGTATCTGGTTCTACCGTTTTCACAATGATGATGTGGGTAATGTAAAAGAGAGGCTGTGTGGAATAGATAATTATCCTAGATAATTATCGAGAAGGAAACATCAAGAATAGCAACCAGCTCTAGGGAATCGCAAACAATTGTGGAATTTAGGGGTCTAAACAATGAACTTATCGTCTCATTTTTTTTCATTGATCAGGCTTGAGGTTTGCTAAATTATCTCGACTGTTAGATGGAGGTTTTGTTTTTTTTTAAGTTGGAGAGAAGTAATATTTCTTGTTTCTCCTTCCAAAGATTCTTGGCAGAAAGCATTTGTTGATGGTTCTGCCAACCTGGTGTTCTGGAGAAGCAATGACCCTCAGCATTCCCAGCTAACACAGCCTGCGGCAAAAGACTGTGGGAATTGAAAGTCCACAATTTTTTTTTTTTTGAGATTGCCAGACTGTCTGCCTTTAATTTGCTCCATTGCAGCGGCCTGGTGGGATTCTGTTAGCATCCTTTAATTATTTGTTTTTGATCCTTCACGGGCTATTTTGCATTTCCAGGAATAGAGTGCCGCGCCGTCTAAGAACAGAGGTGAGATCAGGAAAATCGTGGAACCTGTTCTAGTGAACCATGGAGACGATTTTGGAAAAGGAATGCAGCAGTTCACAAAATAGCAATTAAGCCCTCACAAGAAAGAGAATGTTAGAAAGAAACTTAAAACTGACTTTGCCTTAATTCTGTTTGGTGTAAGAGAGAAGGAAGCTCTTTCTCTAGCTTTCAAGACAGTGTAATTATAGCCTATATTAGTTTTTATGCTGGAATCTGTTTCTGACCTGGTCTAACTCAGAAAGCAATAAAAACCCATCCTACCACCAAGGTGTGTTTGGTCTAGTGACGAAGGCACCAGGCTAGAAACCAGGAGACTGTGAGTTCTAGTCCCATTTTAGGCATGAAAGCTGACTGGATAACTTTAGGCCAATGATCAAGAGACAGTGAGTTCTAATCCTGCCTTAGGCATGAAAGCCAACTGGATAACTTCGGGCCAATAACCAGAAGACTGTGAATTCTAGTCCAGCCTTAGGCATGAAAGCCAACTGGGTGACTTTGGGCCAATGACCAGGAGACAGTGAGTTCTAGTCCTGCCTGAGGTATGAAAGTCGAGTAGGTGACTTTAGGCCAATCATCAGGAGACTGTGAGATCTCGTCCCATTTTAGGCATGAAAGCTGACTGCATATCTTGTGCCCAGAAGAAAATGAGGACTTCACCACTTTCATTTACATTCTCTCTGCATGTGTCACGAATGCATCAAACTCCATTTTGCTGATGTTTGGTAGAAAATCTTGCAATTTTTTTAGCTGAGTTCAGACTTTGCACACTAAGTAAGGAGTCCTGTTCAGTTGGGACGTTAACATGTTTTGGTTTGCAAACCATGGTTTGTGGCTGAATGTTGTAGGCAGGGGTGGGATTCTACCAGTTCGCGCCTATTCGGTTGTTAGAAGAAATTACTGGCCTAATCCTGTAAGGAAGGCAGGAAGGAAACATTCTGGTGTTGCTTACAGAAACTGCCTCTCCATTAACCCTTATTACATTCTTGGCAGGACTAGACTTCCTGTCTCTGGAACCTCTCTGGAGTTTTTTTCCCCTCCTTTGCTGGTACTTTGCTTGTGGGAAGTGACCATTCAAAGTTACAATGGCACTGAAAAAAGTGACTTATGACCATTTTTCACACTTACAACTGTTGCAGCATCCCCACAGTCCTGAGAGGCCAGGCGAGGAGATGCGTGCCTCGATGTGAGTGATATTGAGTTGGCCACACCCAGTCAATAACATGACCATCAAGCCAGGTCCACCCAGTCACATGACCACCAAGCCATGCCCACCACCTAAGCCAGGCCCACAGAACCGGTTGTTAAATTTTTTGAATCCCACCCCTGGTTGTAGGTGAACTAAGACATGGCTTGTTCAAACCCTGTGTTCATGTGATATATAAATCCAGCCAGTGTCTACCTATATTGATCAGTAAGCAGAACTCTGTGGGTTTGTGTATTTGAGAGATTCTTAAGGAAGTGGTAATCAAGTAGGCAGGCAGATTCTAGATAATCTTCTTGTGACCTTGAAGATTGACAGCTAATCTTTGAACATCTTTGGAAGGGTAGCTTTGAGTCTGTTTACTGCAGCAGAGAGGAGATGACATATACTGGATTTTTAAAAATAATGTAAGGTTCCAAGCCCAGAAGAGTCTGGTCAAATAGCAATAATACACAAACACAGCTTATGTGTGCGCCCTCATCACTCATGTCAATTACAAAGCTAGCTTAAGCACGAAACACTAATCAAAAACAAGCAATTGTAACAGTAATAAAAAGCACCATTATTCACTGCCCATAAGACGCAGACTATCTAATAATCCATTCTAATTCGACTTGAATTAACAGGTAGATAATTAAAACTCAGCAACTTCGAGCACAGTCATCTATCTTACCTGTTCTTTCTTTCTTCTAATCTGTTCACATGCCACACTCTGGGGGTGTAAATAGGAATTGTGTACTTTTTTTTGGAACAAAACAAAATCTATGCAAGCCTCACCCAACCTTAAAAACACACAGAATTATTAAAACAGTTGTATGTCATCCTTCAAAGTAGTAAAATTTCCCAAGATTGCTTGCAACTCATAAAAAAAAACAACAGTTCCCAATTTGCTATCATTTGCTTAGCAACCATTCAAAGTTACAATGGCACTGAAAAAAATGACTTACTGCTGGTCCTCACACTTACAATTGTCACAGCATTCACATGGTCATGTGATCAAAATATAGGCGCTTTGCAACCAGTAGGTATTTGTAATGGTTGCAGTGTCCCGGAGTCATGTGATGGCCATTTGTGACCTTTCCAACCAGATCTTGATAAATAAAATCAATGAGGAAATTCAGATTTGCTTGACAACCACATGATGTATGAGATGGGCAGGCTGAGCCCAAAGGAGGAGTCAAACGTGTCATAAGTCATGAGTCTTTGCGCTTCTACAAGAGATCTAGGTCCAGCCCACCTTGAATGCCTTTCTTATCTCCCGCTCAATTCCCTTTGACCGTTAGTTGACCAGATTTTTGTAAAGAGCTTAAGCTTGCAATAAATCTTTTATATTCATTTGAACTCCTCGTTTCTCCGGTGCTTGACACATGCTCCACTTAATAACTGGAGTTTCGCTTAACAACCATGGCAAAAAAAGCTTGTAAAATCAGCTGCGCTCACTTAACAATCACTTGCTTAGCAACGGGAATTCTGGTACCAGCTGAGGATTACCTGAATCCGGAAGATATTCTGCTGCAACCCAAACAGGGGAAATGTATGAGATGAATCACAAAAATGATGAAGATGAAAAGGGGCAAAGCTATCCTGTAGAGCAAACTTACATACATGCATTGGGAGGTAATCCTGTTCACTTAAGCACATAAAGGAACCTTTTGAGGCTCACTAATTCAAAGCAAGCATTGCCAATTATTGTGGACGCTTTGATCTTCCTTTAATCCAAGGGATCAGAACATGTATTCTAGAGCTGCCAAAAATGCTGCAAGAGAAAAAGGTCAATTGTTTTTTTTTAAAAAAAAACACACAACTGAAATTTCGCATGCTGTTTCAAAGTTTCAGAAGATTTGGGTGATTTTCTGTGAGATTTTCTTATAATTTTTCTTTATAAGTTCACAGAAAAAGATGACTGAATCTGGGAGCTGATGCCCACCTATCATAGAATAGCTAAGGTTGAGAAATACTGAAATAATAAATTTAGAGCCTTGCATTACGTTTTGGAAGGCATAATAAACCAATACCGTACATAAAGATCACCTTACCGCACTTAGGAATATACACAGGGGTGGGATTCTACCAGTTCGCACCTGTTTGCTAGAACCGGTTGTTAACATTCTAAGCAGTTCGGAGAACCGGTTGTTAGAAGAAATTACTGGCCTAATCCTGTAAGGAAGGCAGGAAGGAAACATTCTGGTGTTGCTTACAGAAACTGCCTCTCCGTTAACCCTTATAACATTCTTGGCTGGACTAGACTTCCTGTCTCAGGAAACTCTCTGGAGTTTTTTTTCCTCCTTTGCTGGTACTTTGCTTGTGTGGAATGACCATTCAAAGTTACAATGGCACTGAAAAAGTGACTTATGACTGTTTTTCACACTTACGACTGTTGCAGCATCCCCACAGTCCTGAGAGGCCAGGCGAGGAGATGCGTGCCTCGATGTGAGTGATATTGAGTTGGCCACGCCCAGCCAATAACATGACCACCAAGCCACGTCCACCCGGTCACATGACCACCAAGCCACGCCCACCACCTAAGCCACGCCCATACAATCGATTGTTAAAAAATTTGAATCCCACCCCTGAATATACTTCCTGTCTCTCAACCTCAGGAAACACATTTCCTTGACTTTCCAAAAAGCCAATGCAAAACATAATCTTATTCCTCAAGGAAAACACCGTCCAGTAGTTGCCTTTTGAAAAAGCACCTTTGAGACAACCGTGACCTGAATGACTGAGAATTTCCATAAGCATGAACCAATTTCAACCATTTCTTGGGCAACAAAACCTTTAAATCTTGTGCTACAACTATGATGGCTGGTCTTCTTGGTTGGAAACCAGTTAGTAAGCTTAAACTCTGCATTTTCTTTCTTGGAACATGAGTAATTCTCACTTCCTTCAGAATATATTAAGCTTGCTTTCTGCATTTGCAGGATCTGTTGCTCATGCAGCTGAGTATTGTCCTAGTCTGCGTCTGTGCCAGTCCTGCTGGATTGCTAGGCCCCCGAGAGACCTGTATCTACAGTATCTTTTATCCAAAGAATAAAGTGGTGCCAGCCCCCCCACTGGATAGGCCAGACCAGAAAAGCAACTCCCCAAGAATTATTTTTATTGACATTGGCTATAACAAGAGAATTTGAAACACTAATTACCTCCTTCTCCTTCTTATGCTCCAATGAGTTGATGTCCACAAGTCTTAAAGTTGCCAAGGTTGGACATCCCTGATCTCTATTGTACTGTATGGGATATTGTTGTGGTGCAGGTAATCCTTGACTTACAACAATTCATTTAGTGACTGTTCAGCTACAACACCACCAGTGGTGGGATTCAATTTTTTTTTACTAATGGATCTGTGGGTGTGGCTTGCTGGGTGTCACATGGCTTGGTGGACGTGGCAGGGGAAGGACACTGCAAAATCTCCATTCCCTCCCCATCCCACTATCCTGCTTTCCAGCTCCATTCTCCTGTGCAAGGCAACAAAAGAAGACCCAGCCAATCAGCTGGGACTTGAGAGGCAGAGAATAAATGAGAGCGGGGCCAGTCAGAGGTGGTGTTTGCTGGTTCTCCGAACTACTCAAAATTTCCGCTACCGGTTCTCCAGAACTGGTCAGAACCTGCTGAATACAACAGCACTGAAAAAAGTGACTTATGACCATTGCAGCATCCCCACCGTCACACGATCAAAATGGGGGCATTTGACAACCGGCACATATTTATGATGAATGCAGCAACCCAGGGTCACATAATCACCATTTGCAAACCTTCCCAGCTGGCTTCCGACAGGGCAAAATCAATGGCGAAAGATGAATTTGCTTAAAGTAATCCCACATATCTCAGCAGCAGCTTGCAGTCTCGGTGTTATTTCTTACCCCGAGTCCCTTTTGGTTTGCATGTATTTATTGGTTTTGTTTTAAAAAAAACCACACAAAAAAACACACAAAAAACTCACCACCCTGGTTTTGTCCCACAACACATTCTTATCTGGGTGAGCTGGATGTTTTGTTGACTATGATGCTTCTGCACCAAATTGCGAATTCAACGGCTTTCCCAACGCCCTAGAGCTTTCGGCATGGTGTAATTTAAAGACCGTGAAGCAAAATGAAAGCAGATAAAATAGGTTTTTTTTTTCTCCTTTGACAGGGGAAAAAAAAAATTATAAAATTAGCAGAGAAAGTAGGGGCGTAATAGAGAGCTCCCTCGGGTGATGCTTGCCTCGCTAGACTATATTGGAGCCCGTCCTGCAAGCAGGTTCCAGTTTTTCCTTCTGCTCCCAACTTGGAATTGCTCTTTCTGGTGTTTAGCTTCCCCTATAATTTTCCAGCCTTTGCTTGTCAGCAATATTTACCAAACGCTGAACGTAATAGGTGCTTGGGTGGATTAGTTTTCAAAGCTAAATCTTACCTTTTGGTCCAGTGGAAGGCGGAGGAAAATTTTTTTTTTTCCTGGCTGAGATGTTTGCTGTTTGCAAGCCAGACTTAGTCAGTGAGACAATGAAAAGAATGACTAGGTTGATTGATTTATTAATAAAATTTACATGGCTGCCCAACTTACTCATGGTGACTCTAGGGGGCTTCCAACAATAAAACCCCAATGCAGCATAGAATTATAGGTCTGGAAAGGGACCTTGGAGGTCTTCTAGTCCAGCCCCCTGCTAAAGCCGGAGACCTTATATCATCTGGGTCAAATGATTGTCCCGTTTATTTTTGAAAACCTTCAGTGACGGAGCACCCACAACTCTGGGAGGGTAAGCTATTCCATTGATTAATCGTTCTGTCAGGAAATTTCTCCTTAGTTGTGGGTTGAATTTCTCTTTAACAAGCTTCTTCCCATTACTTCTTGTCCTGCTCTCTGGGGCTTTTGGAGAACAAGTCAATCCCTTTTACTCCATGCCAGCCTCTTAAGGATTGGAAGACAGTTATCGTGTGTTTTTCTTTTCCGGTGAGACCGGTCTATCAGGGCAAGCTGCAGGGGCTAGGCTGCTACCGGTTCGTCTCGGTTTGGGCGAACCGGTTGTTAATTTTACAGCTGGTTTGGTGAACTGGCGAATCCCACACCTGGCTGTCCCCACCACCCTGCCCCTCCCATCCTAGGAGTCCCCATGTTGCCTGGTTTGTATCCTGGGTAAGTGCCGGGCCCGCATGGAGGCTCAGGGAAAGCAAAAAAATGGTCCTCCCGGAGGCTCTGGAATGCCAGAAATGGGCCCACCATGGAAAGCCTCCGGAGCCCAGGGAGGGCAAAAACACCGGCCCACCATGGTGCAGAAAGCCAACTAGGCCACAGCCACTATGGCCGTCCCCACCCAGCAGCCGGGCAGAGAACCAGTTGCTAATTTTTTTGCAGTCCCCCCCTGGCAACCTGGTCTACCCAAATATGGGACAGAGGATACTGCTTCCATTTTCGCCTTTCATCCCCAATCCAGAAGCCTTCGCAGGCAGTTAGTCACTTTCGTGACAAACTACTTTTGTATTGAATTTATATTTACTGGCAAATATTTACCTTTATTTCCTTGTCGGTAAATATAAATTCAAAAAGGCAGTTATCATGTTTCTCCAATCCTTCTCTTTGACAGGCTAGATAGCTCCTTCAACCATTCATCCTATGATTGAGACTCCAGACCATTTATCAAATGAGCTTAACAAGTGAATAAACATTTCCTGGTAAGGACAATCAAACCAGTCACTTGAGGGTCACTCCATATCATCCTGGGGTCTCCAGGCCCACTGGCAAAACCATGTTTTAGAGCTGTTTTAAAAAGTGTCAAGATGGGGGCTGCTCTCATTTCCACAGGGATGGAGCCACTACAGAGAAGACCCTTCTTCTTGGTCCTGCTAGATGGACTTCCTTAAGAGAGCGGACCTGTAACATTCCCCGCCTTCCTGTTCTGCTGGGTTGGGTACGGTGGTGGTATGCAACAGGTTCAAGCCAGTTCTGCCGAGCCAGTAGCGCCGATGAGCAGCAGAGACGAAACTGGTTCTCTCCGCCACTCTGTTGTTGGGCCCACCCACCCGCCGAGGCTTCCATACTCACCTTTATCCTCTGCTTTTGAAGTGCAGCTGCTTTGTACAGTACAGAAGAGTGCGACACGGCAGCCCCTGAAGCGACTGGGATCGTGCAGGCTTGTAGGAGGTGAGTTAGAACGCCTCTGCACTTGCGCAAACGCCTCTATGCCTGCGCAAAGTGTATGTTTGGCATGCGTGTGCATGCAAAGTGTGTGCACGTGTACAAAGCGTGCCCACCAAGGCACGCCTACCGAACCAGTGATAAAAATTTTTTGAATCCTACCACTGGTTGGGTAGATATAACTGGGAAAAGATGTGTTAGGCATCCAGAAATTATCCATGGTAATCAATCACTCCGAGACAAGCATAATCTCCAATTGATTTATTAGGAACAGCTCTGGTATGTCTATGGAAATTTCCAAAACTGAAACTCATTCCCAGTGCGTGTCACAAAGTCCTCCCTATCTCCTCCCACTTACTATACTTCATGAATCATGAGAACCAATTAACTGCAGCTGGAATTTTTTAATGCGACATACTAAATAACCTTGAACTGTTCAACCCCCCTTCATTGTTCACATTCTTGTGGCAGCTGATCTCAGAGCTGACAAGATGATCCTTCCTTGATCCTTGACCATGTAGGACTTTAAAGAAGACAACTAACCCACCTTGAATTGGACCTGGAAGCAAATTGGCAGCCAATGCATCTCCCATAAAAGAGGTGACACCTGTCCGAATTTAGCCTTGCAATTAAAACTTCCAGACCCTTTTCAAGATCCATATCCAGGCCCATATCTTTTCTGGGCACATACCGGATATAGAAGTCAATTTCCATCTCTGCTCCTCCATCAGAGCTGAGAAATCCCGAACAGCTTTTCTCCTTGAGATCTTAGTAGGGGGTTCATATTTCCAGCACTTTATTTCAGGGCTCAAATCCTTTGTTTTGAGATTCCCCCTCCCATACGAGAAAATCATAACCAAACTCAACAGGTTTGCTGTTATTGGCTGCTCTGAAATTGTCTTGGGTCACTTGTTGTTAGCCATACACCTGAACTCCTTTTCCCTGATAATTCACAGGGATTATCGTTGCCTGCAAGGCAAATGCTGTCTCCCCTGCAGCGACAGCCCAGGCGAACCACTTACCATTTTCTGCTGGCATTATTCCCATCTGTTTTCTCCTTGCCTCCGTGTCTTATTCAGCGCCTCTCAAGCATCCAGCAGCTGTACACGAGAAAACAATAACATATGGTGTTTGGATCAGCAGCTACCTGGCATTGGTTCCACGGTGAGGCTGGCACTTTCAAAGAGCTTGACGGTTAAAAGGGAGCCCCGCCCGGCATCTCTAAATGTAAAAGAAATCCCAAAGTGGACTCTTCTGCTCTGGTATTCCTAATGCAGCCAGATCTGCCGTCGGGGACATTTTAGGGCAGAGAGAAGCTTACAGGATTGGTTTGCAGTCCTTAAAACAATCGTGGCATTAATGAGGCTAATTAGCATGCCTGGTGGCCACCTCTGACTGACACAGTTGTTTCCTCTGTATGGCTTCTCATTTGATGGAAGGAGATATGCTAGTGGAGCAAAGGGTGGCACGCGGCAGATCAGGGCTGCTCAGGCACACTTGAGTGAGATAACCTTGATAACTTGTCCATAGCAACTGTTCTACGGGAAGATCGTTATCCCGTTGGTTCTACGTGGAGGGAATTTAGAACTTCCTTGAGGTGGGCTTCTAAGCCAGACGCTGATGTCCTCCGCAACTCTCCAAATAATCTTGATCTCCTGGTATTCCTTCTCCCTCTCCATTGGCTGATGGTAGTTAGAGCTGCACAGGTGCTGTTCAGCAACACCTCAAGGTCCATAGGTTCTTCATGTTGGTGTTATCCATTCAGTCATGCCCGACTTTTGGCGATTCTGTGGATCAGCTCTCTCTACATCTTCAGAACTTGCGCTACTTTTTTGAGTTGTTCTATGCTCTGGCTGGTGTCAGCTTTGATGGTGTCCAGCCACCGTGTCCTTTGGCAGCCTGGTTTCCGTTTACCGCTAACGCTTCCAAACATTCAGTTGAAACTTCCAAATTTCTCCAGTGAATTCCTCCACATCATCACCCTCTTTTAATGACCCCATAATCCCTTGCAGGGTGGAGTCCGGGCAATTGAACGGAGCTGAGTGTTTACTGGCCGGATGCCTTTCCTGTCGCCAGTGTGGAGTTTTTGTTCGGCAGATACATTCTCATTGTGCCCAGAGAGAAAAATATCTGCCTCTACCTAGGATCAAACTCACAGCCTCCTGGTTGTGAGGTGAGAGCTCTACCTCTAGGCCACCGTACCACCCTTCCTCCGCGTGACATGGATGGGGAATACAGGTCGTTATCGACTTGCAGCCTGTACACTAAACTTACAGTGTCCGTTCAGAGTTACAACAGTCACTAAAAAGATGACTTGTGACCATTTTTCCAGTGGTGGGGTTCAATTCTTTTTACGACCGGTTCTGTGGGCGTGGGTTGGTGAACGTGGCAGGTGAAGATCACTGAAAAATCCCACTCGCTCCCCACCCCACTAACCTGCTTTCCAGCTCCATTCTCCTGTGCAGGGCAACCAAAGAAGACCCAGCCAATCAGCTGGGACTCAATGGGAGGCAAAGAATAGATGGGGGCAGGGGCAGTCAGAGGTGAAATTTGCTGGTTCTCCAAACTACTCAAAATTTCCGTTACCAGTTCTCCAGAACTGGTCAGAACCTGCTCAATACTACCTCTGTTTGTTTGTTTTTCACACTCACAACTACTGCAGCATCCCCACTATCACACAATCAAAATTCAGAAGCTTGGCAACTGACTCATATTTATGACAGTTGCGATGCCCTGGGCTCATGGGATTACGTTTTGTGGCCTTCTGACAAGCAAGGTCACAAAATGGTTGGTGTTACTAGCTTAACTCTAGTGATTCGCTTAACAGCTGGGTCAAGGTTGTACAATGGGGCAAACCTCACTTAACAACTGTCTCTCTTAGCAACAGAAATTTGGGGCTCTATTGTGGTGTGGGTGGAGGATTCCCTATCCTGTATGTTTTTAAAGTTTTGAGTTACAATCTGTTCATTGGAACTTAATAATAATGCTTCGATTCCCTTTATCTCCTGGAGTGTCCATTGTTTCCAGATCTCAATTGCCTGGGCTCTTGATTCCTGCCTTGATACTTGGCAAAAGACTCCCGTTCCCACATTTCCCCCACCTCCTTACTGTGGGGAAAGTGTACAGGGCCATGATTCTGCTCATGAGTAGCAGGTGCAAACAGGAGTTTGCCTTTGCAAAATATCATCCCATCCTCTCTGCAGGATTTTGAAAGACAAACGAAAGTGCTGCGCTGTGTTGTGCTGTGCTCAGCAGCCATGGAATTCTGCCTGTCTACTGGAGGAGTATTGAATGGAGCATTCTAGAATAGTCCACCAGGCCAATTTAAGTCCTGCGTAGGAGCACTCAAAGCCTGCAACCTTTGGTAGCTACTGCTGTAGTCGTTCTGTAAACGTGAGTCTTCTTGGAAGAGGTTTGTGTGTGTGTGTGTGTTGCCAAAGGATATCGTTCCAATTGTTACACACATGCGTTCACACCACAATCTGCAGAATTGACTGGAAGGAATGAAGGAGGGAGGGCTCATCGCGCACCCAAGTGCAAAAGAATGGTGTATTCTTCCTTCTAAATTGTAAAGAGAAATAACAACATCCAGTTCTTGGGGAATTTGAAATATCATTTTGGTTTTCTTTGCCTCTTTTCATTCAGGGTCTTCCTTCTGTGTTTACGGCAACCTTTTGTAAGTGTGCAATTTTGGGGCTCCTTCTGGCTGAACAATATTGTTTTATTGATCTGAGCACCTGGTGATCATCTCTGTTTATTGTTTGTTATTGTGACAATATCAAGCAAAGGTCATGGAAGCTGCGACCTGCCTTCCAAGTGAGGAGAAATCTTTCTTATATATATATTTTTTAAATAACAACAAAACCTCAAAACCTCTTTTTAAAGAAGTCTTTGGAGATTCTCAATCATCCAGGTCATGGTTGTCCCAAAGGTGCTTTTTCAAGAGGCAACTGGACTTTCTGTTTTTTTCTTTGAAGACATGTCGCTTCTCATCCAAGAAGGTTCTTCAGCTCTCGAGAAATGGGCTGAAGAAGAAATGAAGAAGCTTCTTGGATGAGAAGCAAAACATCTTCAAAGAAAAAAACAGAAAGTCCATCATTAAGGCTGAGCCAATCCTCAAGGGAATAGATCAATGGTGGCTCCTCTGCCAAAAAATTGTGTGTGTGCTTGTGTGCGTGTGCTCACATGCCAGCACCCAGAAGGCAATGCATGCGCCCCCCTTGCCCCCTACACATGTGTGCATGACCCCCTGCCCCCTTACCTGCACTGCGCATGTGCGCACCTCCCAGCTGATTTTTCAGCCAGTTTGAGGCATTTTTTGGCCTCATTTTCATCACTTCCTGTATTTCCGGAAATATTTCCGGCTGAAAGAATCAGCTGGGAGGAGTGCACATACGCAATGAGGTAAGTTTGCCTAGGGCTCGCGCACCTGCACCTGTGGCACACAAGCCATAGGTTTGCCATCACGGGAATAGATGATGCATGTTTCTCTTTGTTGAGTTTTAACATGGAATTTTATTTTAGAAGAAAAACATAATAACAGCAGCATTAGCAATAAGCATTTAGATTACACTCCGCCCCATAGTGGTTTACAGAACTCTCTGGGTATTTACACTGTCAGCATTATTTGCAAATTGCCCCCAACAATCTGGGTCCTCATTTTACCCACCTCAGAAGGATGGAAGGCTGAGTCAACCTTGAGCCCGGTCAGAATTGAACTCTTGGCAATGGGCAGAGTTACCCTGCAATACTCCACTAAACTACTGCACCACCAGAGTGAGTTGGGAGGTGTCAACTTAGTCAGGTTAGGCTGCACGGATAATCCTCGACTTGTGACCACAATTGAGCCCAACATTTCTGTGGCTAACGAGACAGCTGTTAAATGAATTTTGCCCTGTTGTACAACCTTTCTCGCCATAATTGTTAAGTGAATCACCACAGCTGTTAAGTTAGTAACATGAATATTAAGTGAATCTGGCATCTCTATTGATTTCGCTTGTCAGAAGGTAGCAAAAGGGGATCAGGTGATCCCAGGACAGATAACAGATCATCAGAGTTAGAAGGGACCTTGTAGGTCATCTGGTCCAACCCCCTGCCCAAGCAGGAGACCCTACACCATTTCTGATAAATGGCAGTCCAATCTCTTCTTGAAAGTCTCAAGTAATGAAGCTCCCACAACTTCCAAGGTCAGGCTGTTCCATTGGTTGATGGTTCTCACTGTCAGAAAGTTTCTCCTTATTTCCAGGTTAAATCTCTCCTTGTTCAGTTTCTATCCACTGTTCCTTGTCTGGCCTACAGGGGCTTTAGAAAATAGCTTGACCTCTTCCTCTCTGTGGCAGCCCCTCAAATATTGGAAGACCACTATCCTGTCTCCTTCTCTTCACTAGACTAGCCAGGCCCAGTTCCTGCAACTGTTCATCGTATGTTTTAGCTTCCAGTCTCCTAATCATCCTGGTTGCTCTTCTCTGTACTTTTTCTAGAGTCTCAACATCTTTTTTTATAGTGTGGTGACCAAAACTGGATGTGCTAGGTGTGGTTTTACTAAGGCTTTACAGAGTGGTATTAGTACCTCCCTTGATCTTGATTGTATCCCTTTGTTAATGCAACTTAGGATTGCATTAGCTTTTTTGTCTGCTGCTGCACACTGCTGGCTCATATTTAGCTGGTTGTCCATTAAGGACACTGCAACTGTCATAAATATGAATCAGTTGCAAATAATCTGTATTCTGATCATGTGACCTTGGGGATGCTGCAACAACATCATGTGACCTTGGGGATGCTGCACATAAGTGTGAAAAATTGTCATAAGTCACTTTTTACAGTGCTGTTATAACTTTTGAATGGTCAATAAACAAAATGTAAGTCAAGAACAGTCTGTAGTAGCATGAAACTAACGCATCTCTTGAAGCTGAATTTGTCTTTTGCTTGTTGGTTTTACTGCTAATAGATGTAAATCTAGTCTTGAGAAGGGAGGATGGAAGGATATGATAGCTGTCTTCAAATACTAAAGGGACATTTATACAGAAGACCAAGATCTGTTTGGTGTTAGGCAGAGATTAATGGTCTTAAGTGAAAAGGAGATTCCTTATTTTGTTGCTAGGAAAAGCTTCCCAGTAAGACCAGCCATTCAACAAAGACCTTGAGTGTAGGGTTGAGGAAAACATTCAAAGGGGTCCTCTCCAAAGAACATTGGGATGAGCAAGGTGTCCCTTTTCCAAGCAAGGGAAAGTTTAGAGTGGATTGGAGACATTTTAAAGGATGTTTGGTGTGTGTGTGTGCATGCGTGTGGAGGCGTGTAATGCAAAGGACATTGTTCTGGGTCTGCTGGCAAGGTGGAGTGGCTGTGCTTATCACATGTAGGTTGAGATAACCTGAGGAGTCCTTCAAAGTAGTGTGCTGAGCCTTCTAGAAGTTGCAACTAACTCACTACTTTTTAGTAGAAGTCTTTTGCTGATGTTAATGCACATTGTGGAATGTTCTGGAGTGCTTTGCATAGCCCTGTCAGAAAAAGGGCCCTGACTTCCTTGGATGTGAGGCTAAGTGGAGATTCTTAAGGCAGAATTTAATTTGGATTCTCAAGGATCGTCTCCAAATGTAGGATTTTACATACTGCCCTATGGCCTCCAGTCACAGCAGACGAAAGAATGCTTAATCTTTTCTTCCCTCATTATGGTTTTGACCTTAGACATTTGCTGGATCTCCTCTGTTGGGGATCTACACTGTTTGGCTCTTAACTTTCTTAATTGCTTTAATTGCTTCAGTCGCTGAGTTGTTAAGCAGGAGAGTGGGGACGTGGGCTTGGTTGTTGCATAATTCTAAGTCATAATTAGTTGCTTGATTTTTGGTATGGCAGATGCTGGGCCAACCCTTCCATTATGTTGTCAGTTTCCATGTAAACCAGGACTTTTATTGCTTGGTCAACACACCATTTATATTCCAAAATTCCTGGTTACGCATTATGTGGGAATGCAGCCAATCAGAGCTTCCCAGCAGCAGAGTTGATTTTATACATCACTGAACAAAGTGACAGGACTGTGCATCCTTTTGGATTTGATTAGAAAACGGTGCGTAGAGAGATGCAAACACAGCTCTATTAGCTTCAAAAATTTTAGCAACGGGTTCTCTGCCCGGTTGCTGGGTGGGCGTGCCCATGGTGGGCGTGGCCTAATCGGCCTCCTGCATCACAGTAGGGGGGGCGTTTTTGCCCTCCCAAGCTCTGGAGGCTTTCCTCGAGCCTCTGGGAAGGCGAAAACAGCCTCCCTGAGCTCCAGAGGCTCTCTGGAACCTGGAAATGAGTCCATTTCTGGCCTTCCTGAACTTCTGGGAGGCCCATTTTTCATCTTCCCTGAGCCTCCATATGCGCCCTGCACTTACCTGCATCCAAAACGGGCTGCATGGGGACTCCTGGGAGGGGAGGGGTAGGCAGGGCCAGCCAGGAGTTGGATTTGGGGGTTCTCCAAACTGCACAGAACCTTAGCGAGGGGCTCTCCCGAACCCTTGCGCACCCCCAGCAGCCCAGCCCTGACTCTTAGTATCTCTTTAAAGCAGCTGCCTCTTTTCCAGAGATTGTGGATCTCAGGAAGAGAAAAGACAGTCAATTTAGGCTAGTGGTTAAAACACAAGGCTAGAAACCGGGAGACTGAATTGTAGTACTACCTTAGGCATGACATCAACTGGGTGACTTTGGGCCAGTCACTAGGAAACTCTGAATTCTAGTCCTGCCTTAGACATAAAGGCCAGTTGTGTGACGTCACCAGGAGTTTGTGAGTTCAAGTTCTGCCTTAGGCATGAAAGCTGTCTTGGGCCAATCACTCTCTCTCTCCCAGCCCTTCACAGGGTTGTTGTTATGGGGAATATAGGAGGAGGAAGCTTTATTAGACAGAGGTGGGATTCTACCAGCTCGGACCGGTTCAAGTGAATCCCTTGCTCCAAAAATCAGCTGGTTTGCTGCGATAAGCCTGTAGAACCTCTGGTCTTTCTTGTGCTTTATTTCCTCTTTTTTAGAGGACAGCTGATTCACGCAGTAGAGCAGTTTGCCGTGGCTCAGCTGTTTTATTCACAGGGACTGCAGTAGAAGGCAAGTATTAGAGCTTTTTTAAATGTGGAGCACGCGCACGGAGCGTGAGTTTGATGTGCGCACACACAAAACGGTCACTGAACCGTTGTTATACCAGTGGAATCCTACCCCTGGTATTAGACATGTTTGCCGCTTTGAGTTGCTTATAAAAATAAAGATGTGATATGAAATAAATAAAATAAATAAAAGGCATGTTTCCAACAATCTAAAAATCTCAGGACAAGATATACCCCACTATATTTAGAATTGATGACCTAGTCTGTATTTTTCTTCAACCAGACCAAAATAAACTTTTTGCAATTGAATTCAAAGCAATGCATTGCTTGGGCATCTGAGTTCGATTTCTCTCTTTTTTTCCCCCCTCCTGCTTTCCTATCCCTTGTTTCAAAAGGTAGAAATTGTGTTTTCTCATCTGGGAACTACTCCAAATGCCTTTGACAAAAAAGCAGCCTGGAATGGCAAGAAATTATACGCATTTCTTAAAAGGATGGCTTTGAGGAAACGCCGATGATAGAGCATGCCATCTGAGAAAATAAATAGGACATGTTGAGCTTTTCTTTGCCTTAAAAGAAAAGGTAGAATGATGTGGAAACGTGGTGCCAGAGACTTGGGTCTGAATAGTTACGGAGCTGAATTAAATATATTGATTCATCCAGCCTTTCAGTGAAGAACTAAAGCATGCTTCTAGAAAGAAGGCACCTGCTGCAGGAAGAAAAGAAAGCGGGATTTTTTTCTCAACTGGGTATTAGCTCTGCACAAAATCAGATCCATCTATCCGGGAACTATATGCTAAAGGGCTTAGTTTTTCAATTTTTGTTGGGGCTTCCAGAATGCTAGGTGTGTGTGATGATCCGGGGTGTGGCACAGAAATAACAAAGTCACAAAAGTAGATAAATTCCCTTTAATACCTCCAAACTTGGCCCCCAATGTCCAGTTATCCTAGACTGGAGATCAAACTCTTCCAAAAACAGTCTATGAAGGGAAGAAATGCAGTCCGAAACCAAAGTACAGATAAATTAGAAATAAAAAAAACCAACACAAACCACACTGAAGTAATTAACACAATAGGCCAGGATATAAATTGCAGCCTTCCAAAAGATCACAAAGC
Source organism: Pseudonaja textilis (assembly GCF_900518735.1). The sequence continues at coordinate 3,574,829 of NW_020769327.1, read as the reverse complement.
ACACACAGTTGGGAGGATGCCAAAACCCAGATAAGCCTCGACAAAGATAATGCACGCTTTGCTTCCAGCAAGGTGCTGTGTGCAAATGCCCTTCTTATATCCTGTTTTCCCAGCTGCAACTAATGAAAGGGATCAGGGCCTTTTTCTCTCCCATAAGCCATGTTGCTCCCTTCTCCGTTCCTCCCTGCATGCCCTAGGATGAAGAGGGGATGGCCCTGGGTCTTCCTCTGAATGCCCAGCTGGACTGTGCCCTTCCCCCATTTCTTCCACAGCCACCGGAGCCACACTCCCACTCCCTGTCAGCTGCTCAATCTCCCCCTCAGAATCAGACTCCAACTAGGGCATGACAGTGTGTGCCTCTCTTTCTTTAAAACAGTGTTTTTTCAACCTTGGTCGGTGTAAGATGGATGGACTTTGGCTCTCAGAATTCCCCAGCCAGCTGGCTGGGGAATTCTGGGAGTTAAAGTCTATCCATCTTACACCAGCCAAGGTTGAGAAACCTTGCTTTAAATCAGGAGCGGGGAACTACCGCCATTTTATGGCTTGTGGACTTCAATTCCCAGAATTCCTGAACCAGCCAAGGCTCAGGAATTCTGGGAGTTGAAGTCCACAAGTCACAAAAGCGCTGTAGTTCCTCAGCTCTGCTTTAAACAAAGGCTTTGCTCCATCTCAGTGCTTTTCTTACGGTGAATTCTAGTTTCCAGCAATGCAGCGAAAGGACAATTTTCTTGCAAGATTATCACATTATCTTAAGGCAAGGTGGATGGTTTTATGCTGTCCTACATAACTTGTAGGCACTCCTTCACAAGCTCATTCAAAACGGCTTTGACTAAAATCAGTTACTTTCCAATAAAAAAGAAAAAAAATACTTCCCCAAATCCGGTGCTGACTTTTAGTTTCTCTCCTCTCTCTCTCCCTTCTCCCTTCTCCCTCTCCCACTCTCTCTCCCTTTCCCCCCATCCTTCTCTCTCTCTCTCTCTCTCTCTCTCCGTCTCTCTTTCTCTCTCTCTCTGGCAAAGATTCCACCAATGGCCACCATGCCAAAATGAGGTTGCGGTTGTGTGCTGCCAAACAATGGTGGCAGGATTTCATGCTGAACTTTTGGGCAGGTTATTTAAAAAAAAAAAAAGGAATGGAAAAGTTTACTTGGCAAACCTCGGATGTATTTTCTTGATATGCGCAACTTTTACTGAAAGTTTAAACAATAGTAAGAACTGACACAAACTAAAATAGAACACAAAACAAAAGAAGAAGAAAGAGATACTAAAGAAAAAGCTAAAAATGCCAAAAGAGAGCAAGTAGAAGAAAAGAAGAAAAAAATATATCTGAAGAAATAGTGTCTAATTTTGGCACCACAGTTACAGATATAATTATATTTCAAGCACTCTAAAGTTACAGACTGTCTGTCTGTCTGTCTCTCTTCTCTCTCTCATCCATCTATCTATCTACCTACCTACCTACCTCATCCTACCAGCAAATCACAAGTTCATTTATTCTTCTTTTTTATGCAAAAGGTCCATAGAGATTTCAAGTCAACAATAAGGGTAGACATTGCCTTTTCTCTGATCAAGCAAATCAATTTAGCTTTTTCAGCAAACTCTGTCATATAAAACCTCAGATATGTTGTGCGATCTAGGTATTTTTTTAAAAAAAGTTTTTTTAAGTGAATATTTAAAAAAACCCACAAGTGATGAAAAGGGATAAAAGTGCAACCTCTCTTTCCCTAATTACCTCATTGTGACATTACCCCACCCAGTGTTCACTTGACTGCCAAAAACTAATCATAATTAATAGCACTCAAGCTTAATAATAAAGCTACATGGCCCCAAGCTACTAAGATGTTGTCTGTCATTCTTTAAGACAGGGCAGGACCAAACTTCTCCTCCCAAGGTTCTTGAATTCTGTGCTCTGCCTTGTTATTCCATTTCCTTTTCCCCAAATGTACCTGGCAGTTGAGTTATTTGAGTTAATGCGTCTTTGCAGTGCGAATGTTCATTCTTGACATCAAGAACTTTCAAATAGCAATGGACTCCCTTAAGCCAATCAATCAAGGACTAGGGGTGACATAATAGCAGTCTTCCAATATCTAAGGGGAGGGCCACAAAGAAGAGAGGACCAACCTATTTTCCAAAGCACCTGAAAGCAGGATTGGAAGCAATGGATGGAAAGAGAACCAACCTAGAATTGTGAGAAATTTCCTGATAGTTAGAACAATTAACCAATGGAGCACAAAATCTCCACAACCGTAAAGCCTACAAACTTGAAATTTGGCACCTCTTGGCTTCTAGGTGCTCACTAAGAAAGGATTTTTTGAAATGACCATCAGAGTATTAGTCTTTCCTATATTATTATTAACACATGCTCGGATGCTAAGGAGTTCTACTCCCCCTCCCCACCTGAAAAGAAATCTGTTCCAAATGCAAAACACAAGCAGAAGAGAGGAGTTTCAATTTCATTTTCACAGCAGCAGCCAGCTTTAGTACAGAACAGTTGAGCTAAGCCATGCCCAGGCTCCTTCCTGTCTCCTTGCTCACACAGCAAATACTATTTCAGTTTCCATGTTTCAGTTTCCAAACAGCCCTCAACTGTCTCACACACTGACAGGACACTAGCCAGATGAATACCGATGGATGCTGGTAGGCAGAGGCACAATCCCCACCCCCCATTTTCCTCCCCGAAAACAAAGCCCGATCACATAGTTTCATAGCAAAGCACGGGTATAGAGCTAGCTTAGGGACAAAACTGCGCACATTCAGTGTAGGAAGTAGTCCTGTTTCAAACTTCCATGCCGTTGCTTGGTTGGGGAGGTGAGAACTAAAGTGGAAAAGCTTGGTTCCACTCAAAAAGAGAGATGCCAGCCTGTTTCCACCTTCCAAAAGTACCACCTCCAATGTCATTGCTCTTCAGTGTCAAGTGTTTCAAGGTGCATTGCGTGAAGATGCTGACTCTAAATCTTCCCTAGGAACACATTTCTGAGAAATATAGCAGAAAAGGGAGAGCGGATCTCTGGATTTTTCCTGCACCAACCGAGATGATTCACTGAACCATAATCCTTAAGATCAAAGTTGGGGTTTTTTTTTTTTAGTGATCCCAAAGCATTTTATCCTCCCATAGCTCTGGCTTAATTAGCGTCTGTAATGTAACCCTAATAAACAGGCGGCGAAGTGCGAGGATTAAAACCGTGGGGGCGATTGATCTTTCTCCTGTGTTCTGGTCCCCACACAGCCATTGTGTGACGTGCATTTGATGTTTGCTTGGGTGTGTGCCATCAGGGATCAAAGCAAAAAAAAAAAAAAAAAAAAGTCGCAAGAGCTTCCAAGGCATCTGCGGTTGCCTGAGGTCCGGGACTTAATCAGCTTTCCTTCCAAAAAGCTAGTTTTCAGCTCTTCTAGTTATTATCTCCAATCTTTTGTGAGCTCATCAAACATTTTCTTTTTTTCCTGCATGATCCTGGATGCTTGAAGAAACTGCTGAGACTTTGTGATTTATCATTAACACCCTATTATGCCTGCACAAACCTGTGGATGTGAGAAGAATATTCCAGAGGGAGGAGAAAAAAAACCCCAGAATCTGATAACGGAAAAAAAAAAACACAGAGTTCTCTCATGTAGGGGAAGGAATGCCTTTCACAGCGCCATGCAATTCGTCCTTCACTTACAGCCATTCATTGATCAACTCTCTATAATTACAACAGCATTAAAAAAAGGTGACTTATGACCAGTTCTCGGACTTATGACTGCCACAGCACCCCCCCGCCCCCCATGGTCCCATGATCAAAATTTGGGAGAAGACTCTTGAGAGCCCCTTGGTCTTCAAGGAGATGAAATCAGTCCACCCTAAAGGAAATGAACCCAGATGGTTCTTTGGAAGGACAGATACTGAAGCTAAAGCTCAAATACTTTGGCTACCAAATGAGAAGAGATGACTCACTGGAAAAGACCCTGAAGTTGGGAAAGATAGAAGGCAAAAGGAGAAGGAGACATGGTGGTGAGATAGATACAGATACAGATTAACGAAGGGACTTTGTAGGTCATCTAGTCCAACCTGCCCACCCAAAGCAAGAGACCCTACACCATTTCTGACAGATGGCAGTCCAGTCTCTTCTTGAAAGCCTCCAGTGATGAAGCTCCCACAACTTCCAAAGGCAACTTCTGTTCCATAGGTTGATTGTTCTCATTGTCCGAACATTTCTCCTTATTTCCAGGTTGAATCTCTCCTTCCTCAGCTTCCATCCATTATCTGGCCTTCAGGTGCTTTGGAAAACAGGTTGACCCCTTCCTGTTTGTGGCAGACCCTCAAATATTGGAAGGCTGCTATCCTGTCCCCCCTGGTCCTTCTCTTCCCTAGACTAGCCATGCCCAGTTCCTGCAACCGTTCTTCATATGTTTTAGTCTCCAGTTCCCTAATCATCCCGGTTGCTCTTCTCTGCACTCTTTCTAAAGTCTCAACATCTTTTTTATAATGGGGTGAGCAAAACCGGATGCAGGAGTTTAGGTGTGGTCTTACTAAGGCTTTATAGAGTGGTATGATAGGTTGAGCTGGTTAGACATCGACACAGTGAACATGAATTTGGGCAAACCACAGGAGACTGTGGAAGACAGGAGGGCCTGGCATACTGTGGGCCATGGACCCACTAAGAGTCAGACATGACTAGCGACTGAACATAACCACAGTGTATTTATGATGGTTGCAGTGCCTTGGGGGCCACCATTTGCAGTCTTCTCAGCCGGCTTCCGACTCACAAAATCAATGGGGAAAGCCAGGTTCACTTAATAACCATGTGAATCCCTTTAACAACTGCCATGATTCACTTAACAACCATGGCAAAAAATCAGGCGTAACTCCCTGAACAATCTCCTTGCTTAGCATCCTGGTTCCAGTTGTGGTCGTAAGCCGAGGACTACTTGTGTGCCATTTCTTTTATTAGCAAGAGTAATTGAACTGTTCTATCCCAGCAAAGTTAGTGAGATCCAAACAGGCTTTTGACCTTCGTAGGCAACACTTTTGCATGAACAAACCCACCAAGAAACAGTGGCTAATTATAGATAAAGTGGATTTGGAGAAAGGTTTGTTTATAATTTCAGAGAAAGGCAGGATATGAAATTTTGATTTGAATTGGAGTTATGCGGTGTTTGTTCTAGTATTATTGATAGTTAAGAGAGAAGAGAGGGAAGAAGAAGAGGGAGGTTGTGGATTCGTCTCCTCTGGGGACTTTTAAGTGGAGGCTGAAGAGCCGTCTCTCAAGAAAGGTTTAATTGATTTTCTTGCCCACTGAAGAAAGGTGGATTAGATGAGCTTTGTAGCCCCTTCTGCCAGGCGTGAAAGACCAGGTCTACATGTGAAGGTCCCGTTAAACTGATTTATTGCTAAACAGCCTATGCACAGGAATCTTTTCAACTAAAGGTTAGCACCTGCTAAGCATAAGATCCATGGAATTCAAGGGGAGTTGGACTTAGTTAGCTTGTGGCTACGTGGGGATCCTAGGCTGGTCCCTTTTTAAACTCCACCCTAGGTTCTGCCACTCCTTCTCCTACACCTTCCAACTTGACAGTTCTATGAGTCTGTAATTAATGATAGCAACACCATTTGGCTGGCTAATACTTTGTCCACTCCAGCCAGATTTCTGAGGGGAGGCAGTTCCACAGCGCGGCTACCACAACAGAGGAGACACATCTCCTTTGGGTTCTGTAGGATGGCGTAGCTTCTCCGCAGTGACCTGGAGCATGCCAATCCTGCTGGATCTGGGATGGCAGAAACCACCAAGCAACTCATCATTCATTGCAGAACTAAAACCTCGGCAACGATCTTGCAGCAGGAAAATCAACTTCTTAGCTCTTAAACGCTGATTGTGGGGCATCAGCATTGGGTTCATAAACCTGAGCTAGTAAAACTTTTCATCTGGGGAAGTTTAAAAGCTGCATGATGAGGTTGGAATTGCAGGTCCTGAAGCTCTCTGTGTTACAAAGATGACACAGAGCCCGCATATTAGGAGTCAGCTTTCTTTGGTTTTTTTGTTTTTGTGAGGTGTGGCAACTTTGATCCCTCCCCTTCCAAAAAAACACATTGCAGAAATATTTGATGGTGAGCTAAAATGCTTGGATTAATCTGAGTTACAGAAATCTACTCCAGTGCTCTTGTGCAGGTGTTCAGGAAACACTTTAAGGTCTTCCTGTTTGGACAGGCCTGTAGAAATACTCAGCAGGGAAGCCTTTTCCTTGTTAAATATCCCAGCCTCAGTCCCCTGTGGCAGATAATTTATTGCCACATATGGAATAATAATAATAATAATAATTCATTCTTGCAAAAGGAATGTTAAAGCAGCGAATTGTGAGAGCAAAGGGGTGGGATTTTAAACATATGAGGATTTGGTTTCCGCTGAATGGGCTTCTGTGATTGGGCTTCCTCTCTATCTTGGCCATAGACTAGACTTCTATGTACATACTTGTAGAATAGGTGTGTACGTACAGGTAGAATAGGTGTGCATGCACAGATATTGTTCTGACCCAAACCTGGCTCCAAGAGAGCAAACACAAGATAAATGCAGCCGTATAACCTTTTTATGTTTAAGCTAAGAATCCTGTTTCTTCACAGATAAAAGGCTGCTTCCAACTAATTAGCTCCGACAAGAAAGAGCCTTGCCTAGTTTTTTCAAGTCTGCCAAAAAACAACAGATAAGAAATAGTTTACAATAGACTTCAAACACCAACTGTAATGTCCATGAGGCTGAGTTCAAAATGTCTTTGCCTTCTGCAAAGAAGGTTAGTTTCACAGCTGGCTTTTATCTTCCTGAAGGAGGGGCCATTATCTTACTCCCGAGTCACCTGTGCTGTAGCAACTGCTTTTTCCTCCAAGCAATCCTGAGTACATGTGCACTTGGCACAGGCTCCTCGGGAACCTCCTCATCGCTGCTGCCAGCCCCCGCAATCTTTGAAGGCAGCAGCCCACTCCCTAATGGTCCTGGCCCCTCATCTGAGTCCTTGCTCTCCTCAGCCGTCTCCACATGCCGCCAGCTAACCACAACAGGTACGCTAATTCCGAGCAAACCCAAAGAGTCCATTTTGAAGTGAGCATTCTCAAAATATATCTTCCCGATTGCTACAGAACTCATGTCTTTTTGTTTTGACAGTGGAGACATTACATATCAATAATTTAATGTCACTGTGCACCTCAGGCCCACCAGTTGAGACATTCCATCTATAAGCTCTTAATTGAGCTCTCCAACTAAAGAGACTGGGTAGTTATCTTGTTTCACGTCTTTATATTACAGGTTCCATGACATCACAGAGGGAGGACTGTTTTCTGGACATGTACCTGAGGTCAGATCATGTGCAAAAACCACAGAGCTATGTATGCAGAGAGAGTCAGAATGTCAAAATGTAGCCCCTGCCAGTAGTTTTAGGAAGAGCTGCTTGTCTGAAGTATGCTTAACATGAACTTCCCCAGATAACTCAGGGCAACAAGTAAAGTCCCAATTTTTAAGAGGTGGGATTAAATTCATAACATCCTGTATACTTAATGTCAAAACCAGATCTGCTTCCTATTTATATGGAGAGAGTGGCTTGCCAGCAAGCTGCCATCAAAAACTGTGAGGATGGTTAGCGTTTCCAAGATTCTGACTCAGCCTGAATGTGGAAATAACACCATCACTGAGCAACATTTCCCAACATCAGCAATTTTAAGGTGTGCAAATATCAACTCCTGAAATTGCTGGCTTGAGGAATTCTGGGATTTGAAGTCCACGCATCTTAAAGTAGCTGAAGTTGCAAAGCACTGGGCTTGAGGAAAACGGGGTGAACTCACATTCACAGTTGGGCGAGGTGGTAGTCAGCAGCACTAGCAAAGTCTAATTTGGAGCTGGAAAAAAAAAGGGAGAAGAGTAAAGAGAGTAAAGTTGCCTGACTGTGATATGGTCCCTTTCACAAAACAAGGATACTTTTTGGTGAGAGAAGCAGAATGAACAAAATACGATATCTTGACTCCAAAACATTGATCCTGGAATATTAGCCCCCTCAACAAAATCTGAAAGTGAGGATTTTGGAGGTTAAGGAAGGCCTACATGGAGACTTCTGGATTAACCTCCTCCAATTTGGGATTCCTCCAAAGCTATTGACCTGGGGAATCCTGAGAGTTGAAGTGAGCACTGGAGGTTTGGGGAAACCTGTCTCCTCTCTGAACCAGTGAAGGAGATACCATAAACTTTGCCAGCCGACCTCAGTGCAACAACCTGTGTTTGAAGCAACAAGGCTGCTTCTGAGCCAGAAGCTTTCTAGATCAATCCTGACTGCATTACTAGCTGCTTGATTTAAGACTCATAGACCAGTGCTGAAACAATTGTCTTAGTATAAGCCATTATAACATTGCTCTTGGTTTCCAAGATTTTCTGCGGTTACAGGCCACTTTCCTGGATTACGATCCTTTGTTATTCATCCTGAACTTGGGGAAATGATTGTACTTGAGTATCTGACCTCAAGTTTCACAGTCTGTCTGTCTCTCGCGCTCTCTGTAACTTGAGTATAGAGCAGGAGATCTTTCTCTGCAGTGCGAATAAAGACCAAGAAATAAAGACATAGGTCAGCCACTTGTCCAACTGTAAAGAACTCATTCCTCTAGTTAAGATGCTGCCCCATTCCAAGCCTCACAGAAAGAACTGACCATAACTACATAACACCTGATTTTCTCTCCTACAATAAGATGTGCACCTATAAGGTGTTTTTTTTTTCCCAATTTTTTTCAAAATTGCATCTATAGAAATGGTCACATGCAATTCTGGACTTTCTGTTGTTCTTATTTATCTTTTGAGGGAGGTTGGAGATACAATTACTATTTACACAAAGAGATTGGCTTTGTACTAGACCACATGGTTTGCATGCAAGAAGGATTCAGTCTCCAGGAAAGGCGTGTCAATCTCAGGGAGTGGGATTCAAAAATCCCAGCAACCGGTTCTCTGCCAGAAGGGCCGTTTTTCACCCTCCCAGAGCCTCCTACACTTACCTGCATCCAAAACGGGCCGCGTGGAGACTCCTGGGTTGGGGGCAGGGCCAGCCGGTCAGTTCAACTACTGGTTTGGCAAAGCAGATGTAAATTTAACATCCAGTTTGCCGAACTGGCTGAATCCTACCCCTGCTTGTCATCCCTAATAACGATAGGACTCCCATCCCCAAGTTTCTGTTCCTGATTCTGGGTTTCTTTTTGACCATTAATTGGTCTCCAAAGGGAATATTCCCCCGTAACCAACTATTCAGAAGCGTCGCAAGTTGTTTCACTCGGTGGCTACCGTTCTGATTCATAGCTTTCTTGGTGTTCCAAAATGCGGCTGCCCATCCCCAGTCACACTCGCTGCATTTTGTGACAACACCTGTGTAGGCAGACGATGACCAGCCTGAGACCAAGGGGTGGGGTCAAATGCATCAGCAGTTTGGAATCGCAACGCTCTCACAAGAGACTTAAATCCAGCCTTCCTTGACGTCTGTTAGTTCTTATCAAGTGCCAATTTGCCTTGACCGTTATTAGATCAGATCCTTGGGCATGGGTAGCATGAAATAAACTCCTAATACTTTTGAACTTTATTCTAGCTCCTGATTTCTTGGGCATGCCTGACAGTTTGCCTGCAACAGTTTTTAAATTTTTTGCTTCTTTTTAAAATTTAAGACCCTGAGGTGCTTTTTCTCTCAAGCACCTTGCCTTACTTTTCTTTCCATGAGAATTGTAATTGGATGTTTGTTTGTCCCTTCACGCAGTTTGTGATTTAATTAACCTAAGGTTTCTTTTCTATAAATTTGACAAAAAAATGCAAAAATGTTGAGACATTAAGAGTAAATAGGGAAAAGAGGAACCCTCTGGGAAGAGCGTTAGTTAAACGCTAAGTCTTTAGCTCCCTCTGCTGGTTGTACATAAATCAGTGTCATCTTATCTAAAGGTTGCTATGATTTCAGCATGAAGCAGAAAGAGAGCAACCCCACCACCACGCAATTAAAACAGAAAAAGAAAAGAAAAACACATTAACTTTGTAGTCAAATACACCAATAAAAAAGTGGTGGAAATAATAACAACTGTTTTCTCAAATTTTGAATGAGCAACATTCATTTTTTCCCCAAGTGACAGTATCTGAATAGAATTTAGATTTGAAAATTAGTGCCCAGGGAGTTGTTTGGAACTGTCTGCCTGCCGGTTGTAAAGGAAATGTGCTCTGAAAAGCCAAAGAGCATCTTCTCCTATTGTTATATATTCTTTTTTTAAAATGTTTATCCGCTTCATTGGTGTGTTTCATTGCCGTAAATGTAGATTGCTTTTGTTTGGGTAAGGTCAATCATTTAGCTCAGGATAAGAACCTATTTCTTTCTTGAAGAAGTCAACTTTGTTTCGATAAAAACGTTGCATGGTACGCTCTTTAGACGTGGAGGAGAGAGTAAGCACAAAAAGGGTGAGATTTTCAAAGTGGGAGCAATTTGAATTTTGCCAGGATTTGGATGGATTCTGGTCAGACTCTCTTAGCTGGATCATTGGACAGTCATTGAAACTGTTAGGGTGTTGCATTTCCGATAATATCTGGAAGCCATTCAGTTGGCGAAAGTTGGACTAGGCTGTGATCTTAAGCTTAGATGATTAGTTTTCCTGCTCTTATTTATTTTATTTATTTTTATTTATTTGATTTGTCAATCGCTTACAAGATAATGGGTATAAGTATATACATAGTTATGAACACATGAAATGGGTACATGTAAGAAAAATAAAAGAAACAATAGGACAGGGACGGTAGGCACGTTGGTGCACTTATGCACGCCCCCTACAGACCTCTTAGGAAAGGGGTGAGGTCAATAGTAGACAGTCTAAGGTTAAAGTTTTTGGGGTTTGGGGAAGAAACCAGTCAGGTAGAGTATTCCAGACAACTCTGTTGCTGAAGTTGTATTTTCTGCAATCAAGTTTGGTGATGTTTACCTTGAGTTTGTATCTATTGTGTGCTCTTGTGTTGTTATTGTTGAAGCTGAAGTATTCATTGACAGGTAAGTCGTTGCAATGTATGATTTTATATACCATACTTAGATCTCTTGTTTCAGGGTGGTATGAATGTTTGCTTTATCAAGTTTTTTATTTTATATTGTTTATATATATCAATGTGTGAACAGTGTGATACCTGGGTATCACACATTTTAGTACAAGTAAACATCATAATAGTACTCGTAGTGATTACATTTCATTTTCATTGTTTCATATTGTTTAAACATATCTAATACTACCACCATTCAATTTCTAAATCTCGCTCTTATTATTACATATATCTTGTTATATTAAAATATGTATATTGTTATTCCTCTCTTATTTCTATTTCTATTCTAACTTTTATTCATGTCACCGTAGTATTCAAAGGTGTTTCTTTTCTGTCTTCCACCTTTCACCTGCTTTATTATTCATATTTCTCTTATTTAACTCTTCACATCTCTATATATTAAAGTTTCATCCTTCATTCTTTCATTGTTCAGTGTTTCAATATACAATTCTAATACCAATCAGAATATCACTTAAACATATAGGGTAGATCTATTCATATTTTTTCCATTCATCCAATCCATATAATTCTACTGTTAATACACGTCCTTATATTAAAATATATTCTTTCATTATCTAATTACTCATTGTTTAATTTTATTTCACTGCTAATCATTATATTATTTAGGCATATTAATAATACCATCATTCATTCTCTAATTTTCCAATTAATGAAGGTGGTCTGAATGTTGTTGGAGTGATGGACAGGTGTTTCTCAGTTCGCTTGGATTTCACCTGCCAAAATATATTTTCTGTACAGGTAGTTCCCGGCTTATGACAAGAATTGAGACCAGAACTTTCATTACTAAGTGTGGTGATTGTTAAGCGAGTCACACCCAGTTTTATGACCTTTTTGCTGTGATTGTTCAATGAATCACTTAAGGTTCAAAACTGGTGTTTCATGTGCAGCTAACATTTTCCTTGCAGCCTTTGAACTCCTCCCTGGCTTCTTACAAACTCCAATCCTGTTGCTCGCAAAATTTGGTGTGTTTTAATTCTGGTTTTCTAGGGGAAGGTCAGATTAGGAGAAAGCTGAATGCAATGTGTGACACCTGTCATGTCTGTATCCCTACCCTTTCAGGTGCTGCAATAATGAAATTGCTTTGGCAATTGCCATTCCATTGGCAGTGGAACTATGTTTTGGGAGTTATCCTGGTGCTCATGAATTGGATTATGGATTATGGATATATTTTGGGGGAGTGGTGCGGTGGCCTACAGGTGGAGCTCTTTCCTCACAACATGGAGACTGTGAGTTTGATCTTAGGTAGAGGCAGATACCTCTCTCTCTGGGCACAATGCAAAACTCCGCATTGGCGACAGGAAAGGCATCCAGCCAGTAAACACTCTGCTAGCTCCATTCAGTTGCCGAGACTCCACCCTGCAAGGGATTATGGGGTCATTAAAAGAAGATAATTATGGATATATTTGGGGCATATACCTTCTGCCATAAAAATGTAAAACACGTTGATGGCTTTTCTTTGTTTGGGGAGTCCAGATGTCTTCTCTGGAGCTGCTTATTTCGATTTACGGTTTGTTTGCTTAGAAGGTGCCTAAAGTTTTCTGTGTAAATGGTTAAGAAAATACTCTGGATTGCTGGCTTTATCATTATGATAAAAAAAGGGGGGAGGCGGTGAATGAAGAAGAAAGCAAGAAAACACAGCTATTTGCATACCGTAAATGACACTGCAAGGTGCATTAGCAGCTGCTGAGGATGATGGTGCAATTAAACATATGCTCCTTTGGAAGCAGCACTGAGAATATGAGTGTTGAAGTTGAGTTTGCATTTCCAAATTGGGGTGTCTGGAAGTGGAATTGGAAGGCAGGTTTTCCCTTTTTCAGACCCACTGAAACAAACAGAGGATAATCAGCAGATGGTGAATTGCAGAAATGGGCTTCGGAGATGCCTCTGAATCTGAGAACTCCCAGTTTTTCATATCATGTTACTAGTCCTCATGGTACTACAACAAACACACATTTTAAAAAGGGGTAGGTAGGTAAAAAAATTCTGGGACCAGGTAAAACGTCTCTGCAAGAGACAATGGCGTGAACGATTACATCATTCTCAAGTCCTCTAGACTCCATCTTCTATTCAATATAATCTGCATCAAAATGTTCAAATGCCTTTAAAAAATAAATTGCAATGATTAAGTCAATGTTAATGAGGGAAAGATTGTAGATTAGTGATTAAAGCACCCTCAAGAACCCTAAAAAATAATCAATGACTGGTATTTGGATTTGGTATTTGGAGGGATAAAATAAATTAAACTCTTTTCTTTTCAATGCCCCACAGCTCTTGAAATGGGCTAATCTCCCGAGATTGTAACCCAAGTGGCTGGTTTTAAGTTTCTGGGTGTTACCATAAAAGAGAACCTGACCTGGGGTGCTCACGTTGCAGCCCTGGTCAAAAGGGCCCAGCAGAGATTATACTACCTGAGACTTCTCAGAAAACAACAACTGAATGAAAAATTGCTGGTGACCTTCTACCGCTGCACCAGAGAGAGTATCTTAACTTACTGCACCTCTGTATGGTTTGCCAATTGCACAAGGGCAGATAGGAAAGCACTCCGGAGGGTTAACGTCATTGCCCAGAGGATTATTGGTTGCCCTCTCCCCTCTTTGGAAGAGCTTTAAGAAAGTTCAAAACATTCTCAAAGATCCATCTCATCCTGGGTACCCTTTTTTTGAACTGTTACCATCTTGCAGACGGTACAGGATAATAAAAACAAGGACAAATAGGCTGAAAAACAGCTTCTGTCCCAGGGCAGTAGCTCTATTGAATTCTACTGTATAGTATACTGAAGATGGTATTTAATTTTGTTGTACAAGGTGTAATGACAGTAAATGAAACTAAACCTTCTGAGAGTCCCTTGCAAGATCTTGAGGTGAACTCACCCAAAGTCTTGCTAGCATTTTTAATGACATGAGCGTTCAGCCATTTCTGTCTTTTGTGTAGGTCAGGAGTCGGCAACTTTAAACACTCAAAGAGCCACAAAGGTCCTAACTGGAAGCCCCCTATTCAATTCTGGAGCTGACCGGAAGTCCAGTTCCCTCACCACAGAGTCTCCTCTTAGCTCAGCATCCTTTTGCCTCTACCTGTCCTAACCGAAAGCCCGTACTTCCCCCCACCCCGGAAACACCTCTCAAAATTGTGGTGCTGACCGGCGACAGGGAGCTGCAGCAGAAGGATGAAAGAGCCGCATGAGGCTCCAGAGTTGTGAGTTTCCAATCCCTGGTTAGGTGTCACTCGGGTCTCCTCAGGAGGCCGTGCGGAGATGCCTGGGGCTTGAAAAGGTTTGCTCTCCCTGGCTTAGGCAGTTCTGAGGCACATGGATAATTGGTTTGACTCAGTACAAAGCAGCTTTCTATGCCAATCCTGCAAAAGAGATTTCTCTAAGGAGGATTTTGACAAATATACTTCTGAGAAATATCTTTCTTCCTTATGGCTATGTCATTTTTTTTTTTTTCAAAAAAAGCCAAGTAGCTGGACTGCACTTGTGGCTTTCCAGATGAAATACTCAATCTTTAATTCCCTCTTTCCTTTGCTCCAAGGCTGGATTACTCTTGTTTCAAGAAGTTGAAAATGAACTTCGGCTGGACTTATCCAATCAGGTTTTGTCACAGGATAGTTTTGTTTTCCCATCTTTCCTTCCTTCCTTCCTTCCTTCCTTCCTTCCTTCCTTCCTTCCTTCCTTCCTTCCTTCCTTCCTTCCTTCCTTCC